>LPNX010969404.1:107603-140888 GCA_001517045.1 Pseudotsuga menziesii
ATGGCCTTGCTGTCGAATCTCCACCATGGACAGCAACCTTCTCTACAACTCTGGAAGATAGAGAACGTTCTTCAACAAGAAATTAGGAAATCCAGGCATCTTTAGTCGAATGGTGCCCATTCCCTTTGGTTTAATACTTGACTTATCTGCAAAGTAAACTATGCCATCTATTGTTTCATTCAGTTCTTCAAAAAAGTATTTTCCAAATGTCATATGTGATGTTGCACCAATATCAAGTAGCCAACAATCTTTATAAGATGAAAGAGAAGTCATTTCATTAAATCCAAGATTACAATGTGCAACAATACAAGAATCAGAAGATTTACTAGCATTTTGGTCATCTTTCTTCTGGTTGTGCTTGTCTTTGATGGAGTCCCACGAAGCCCAACACTGATCTGATGTGTGCCCATTCTTTCCACAACGTTTGCACTTTGATCTTTTTCTGGAGTTGTTTCTGCCCCCTCTGCCTCTCTTGCTGCAATCTCCCTTGGAAGGGTCTTTGAACCGATTCTTTGTTTTCTGAACAAAGTCAAGGGATTCTTCGACAGGCTCACTTGATTTCTTGATCTTTCTAGACCATTTTGGATATGTTTCCTTGTCATTGAGGACATCACCAACAATAGGTGCTATAGATTGCATTTTTACAATTGTTAGTGTAATTTTTAAAGAGAAATAAAAAATAATAACCTTGTAGGTCTAAAGTCTCTGCCAAGGTGAATACAATGTAATTTTATAGCAAATATATCAGTAGATACAAAATATATCACTGTCAGTGATACACATGCTTCTTTATATCAGTCATTAGCAATATATAGCATACAACATTTGCATATATCAGTCTCGGTCTTCAGTTTCTGAGATCAGTCTGCAATCTATCAATCTCAGTCTTCAGCAGCAAATACACAGCAAAAATCGTAGCACTCTCCAGCATACATTATTCTTCAACAAAAAACTCAACAGAAGTTAGGGTTCAGGCTGCTCCTCAAATCGACAGCAGTCACCAACACCCAGTCTCTAACGCAGCAATATATGTGTGATATATCAATATTTTGCAGTCACGCAATGTATAATATATCAGTCTTCATTTTCTGATATCTAAAACGAGCAAATTGCGACACAATAGACTGCAAACACTCAGGCCCAAATTATAGGGCAAATAAAGATTGAAAGCAGCGCTTCACGGCCACAATACAAAGTGAGGGTTTATGCTAATGTATTGGAAATGTTCTTTCATACTTCAAACCTTTCAAATTTCAACTAATGAAGTGCAACGAGAATGCTGATAAATTTTGGGGCCGTAACTTGTATGACTGAAGGATTCAGGAAAGCCAACCGATACGGATACAAGGCTTCAGAAGAGACTCTTTACAGAAAATTGTCAGTCTTCATATTCAGCAGCATGTAAACTCAATATATGCAGCATATAAACTTACGCATAAAATAAGGTCAAACTATATTGCAGCTGACTGATATTCACACAATATTCACATGAAAACTCAACACACGGGCTCATACACCAGTTGATCAACGCACAGCTTCCATGCTTAACACACCATTCAGTCTTCAATGCATAGTCTTCAACGCAGTCTCTTCTCATACAGCGCTTCAACCAAACAGTCTTCAATTGATCAACGTAGTCTCAAATGATCAACGCAATCTTCAGCAGCATAAAACTCAGTCTTCAGCATACAACGCAGTCTCAATGCAATCTTCACAGTAGTCTTCAACCAGTCTCCATGCAAAGCATTCATAGCTCCACAATCATAGGCCGCAACATATATTTATTTCTCCACAATCATTGATTGAGCAGCTCTGAATTATTCTTCAGCATACATTATTCTTTCTCCACTGCTGGTACTCCACGCAGCTACCTCCACAGTCGTCAGGTTATAAACTCGCAGCTCTGATATTTTGGCCATCTCCTCTGAGATTTCCGTCGCCTCCTGTCCGTAAACGATGGCATTACTCACCGCGGGAATGGAAATTATACGCCAACTTTAGGGCCCATTACATGATGTATTTGTACCAGTGCGTGGAGGTGGTCTGATTGCTGGGATTGCTACTTACATAAAGCAAGTCCGGCCTGAGATACGGATAATTGGTGTGTATCCAACAGATGCAAATTCCATGGCTCTAGCTTTGTATCATGGGCAACGAGTAATGTTGGAGAATGTATGAGGCTTTGCAGATGCGGTAGCAATTAAGGTTGGAGGACGTGACAGGCACGTGAGATAGAAAATGCTACACATAAAACTAGGGCACAATTAGGGTTTATGATATCGCAGCATATATTTTGCAGTCACAATAGCAGCTCTTCCAGAGATATCAACGTAGATCGTGGTCTCAAGAGATATCAATGTAGATCAACGCATTATATATCAATGCTGTATATCTCTCCAACGCATTATCAATATTATACTCATCAAACAATTTCTTCATGAAAGATATACCACGCAGTCTACTCTTCAATACACAGTCACACAAAAAGATTTAAGACATGACTATGAAGAAAGGGCTTCCACGGCAGTTCAATTCTTCCATGGAGTAGCACACGCAGCATAAACACTGATCGGTCTTCAACAAAGAAAGATAGGTCACAGCAAAGATCACACCCTCATGAAATCACAGCACAAGAATAACTCAGGATTAGGGTTTCCTCTACAAAAACGCAGCACAAGAATAATGCATACAAATGAATGCGCACAGGCTGGGAGAGGAGAAACACATGCAAAGAATGCACTAGCAGGAGGGAAGAAACGCATGCAAAGAATGCACTGGCAGGAGGCAGCCTAAAAGGAGCAGACTAGCAGGTAGAATGGCAGCATTCTGATAACACAGGGAGAATGGCAGGCATGCAATGCAGCCAGGAGTTATGGCAGGCAAATAGCCAGGCTCTGATACCACTTGTTGGTAATAACTCCCGATTCGATATCCATTACATTGCTAACAACATTTATTTATACATTTCATAGGACAGTTGTGTTTCACCTTCTGCCCAGCCTTTTCGGCTTCCTGACTATTCAGTTTTATTTATTTATTTACAATAATCCCTAACGGATTATATTCTAACAGTTTCAGTCATGGGGCTGCTCATTTTCAAGCTAAGAGAACCATGTATACCCATAAACCTACTTTTTATAAGTTTTGAGTGATTTTTCCATCACTCAGGTCAAAAATCCCTAAAAATCAAATATTTATTATTTAATTAATAAATTAATTAAATAAGGGAGAAAACCCCAAATCCTAAATCATTGGGATTTGCTCCGATTTGACTAAAATCGGTCTCATCGGCTTGGTATTGACTAGATCTAACCATCCCTTGAAAAAAGGAGGTGATCTGGGTTGAACAGAGAGTACACTTACGCATGTAATCCTGGGAATTGAGCCCTCCCTCTCTCCTCCACACATGTGGGCTCAACTGGATGAGTTTTGGTGGATGCTTTAGTTAGTAGATTGAGGTGTTAGTCAAATCAACTCTCTGATTGATAGTTGCACTTAGTGAGACTTATATCAGACTCAAATAGACTCAAATCAGGCTCAAATTCACTCCACATGCAACTGCAGTCTCTCTCTCTCCTTGGGATTTGTGCCCCCCTAGGCTAGATCTCCTATTTTTGCTATAAATAAAGCATAGATTACCTCTTCCAAGCTAGTTAGAACTAGGATTGAGGTGCTGTAGCTATTGTACTATTTATATTTTTCATTTGAAATAAATAAAAGCTTTGGAGGCAAGATGGTGTCATGCTATTTTGTGTGTGGATGAACATTGCCATGTTTTACTGAGGTAACCTGTATCTATGTTCATAACTTGCTCATTTTTTTGTGGATCCAGTGCTAAAGATTGATAATAAGTTTATTATGATATTGATAGGAAAGGAGTTTGTTAATAATTTTATTGGCTATCTCTTTCCTTTTTATGCATGTTTAGAGATCTAGATTCAACATGTTTTATAAGTTTATATGCATGTTATTCTAATATCTCTATTTATGTATTAATTGGATCTCACAAGCATTTTGGCAAGCCTTTGGATTAATTTGCAGGTTCCTAACTTGGAGAGGGTGCTGATCTAGTTTGCTTCCTCACTTTCTACAAAAATTTCTCAAAGGCATAGTCCCTCGACATTCCATTGGAAAGCTCCACGGTTGATCTTCAAGGCTTCTAGCGCTCTTTCTCTCTCTTCCTCTTCTAAAAATCCAATTTTACCTAGTTACTTTATTTACAAGCCTTGTCATTATTCATATCTATAATATTAAAGTAAAATATACATAGATCTATTATTTCAAGGTTCATAGTCTAGATCTCATTCCTAAAAGGTTCCATTAAGCATTCTAGATCTAGTTTACGAAAATCGTCCGTTTTGCATGGCAATTTAAAGAGAATCCATAGATTGCATGCATTAGATTTATTTTTATGTTTTGAAAAGATAAAATCCAACAATAAGTGCACATTTCATTGTCTTCCCAAATATCAAGCCAATATCCCAAGGAAAGCTTGCTTTCCTTGGTTCCTTTTTTGCCATTTTAACTAGTTTTAACTTAGTTTTGTTTGGTTTGAAGTAGGCTGATCCATAGGTAATTTCAAAGTGATTTTGAGAATATTTCATTCTAATAATCTCTATTTACTTTAGTATGCATAACATAAAGAGGAGAATCCGTTGTTCGAAAGTGGCTTTTGGATCATCCGAATCCCCTTAGGGGTCTCCCTTTTGACTGTAATTTTAATTTTGGGAAATTTGTAAAATGTTGGTTTCATTCTGTATAATAGAAAAGAGGATTCAGATAATATTACTTATATTGTAACAGCATATAATAAAAATTTCTCCGAATAGGCTCTTTCGAGCCCATTCCCCATCCCCCCTAGGGGGATTCACGCCTTTTTTGTTGTTTTTTGCATTGTCTTATTTTTGTTTTCTCTAGATTATTTTCATTCATGTAGAATAACATGATTTTATTACTTTATCATATATTCCATATTACAGTATCAAAGTAACTTGAATACTTACCCCACGACTTCTCGATTAACCCGCAAGGGGAGAGAGATGCATGGTAGGAATAATTGGAGAACCTATGGTTTGCTTATTTTATTTTTCTTCTTATAATTAATCTCTATAAACAATTGTTCTAAAATAAACCCCCTCCTTGATTCCCCGATTGAGGTCCACTTGGACCGAAAGATGTTCCTGGAGAGTTTTTCCTTCTAAGAAAACACATCCTTTAAAACTCACTAAAATTGACAAGACTCCGGTGTGTATGCTCTACACTTGGCTGTAGTTAATTCGATCAGTCAAGATGGATTAAAAGAAACATGAGTGACTAGATTAATTATTTTTCACCTTCCCCAATTAACCACCATCAGGCGAAAATCCAATGCCTCAATCAAACCGTAAACGGTGGCAAAAAACCCAAAGTGTCACATGCCCCAATTTGCAAAACAATTTAATGGTATTGAGGAACATTATGTTATATTTTATGCTAAGTTTGTAATTGCTGACCAAGTGGGGTCAAGGATAATTAATGTATTTCAGAATATTTTACTAATAAATAAATAAATTATGAGACAACAACTTAAGGAAGTTGTTAAAAGAGTGTTAAATGGTCATGTGGTGGAGGAGACTGGGTGGAGAGTATACTGACAAGTGGTAGCATCCTCAAACTACTCCTAACTGTTGTAGGTGGAAACTTCCCTATGTTTATGGTCATGATTCCCCAAGAAAGTGGAATTGGAGCAGGTGGCTCATTAAGTAAAAACTGACCCAGAAGACCTAGGCATTTGTTATAAAACTTCCTATTGAAGACAATTGAGGCTGCTCATTTATGAGATTGTGATTTATTCAGGGTGAATGAAGTGCACATGAGAAATTCAATGGAGGGGAGTTATTGAAGTGAGTTTGAGGGGTTAACTGCCAAGAAATGAACTTATGCAGCTGTTAGGCTGAAGTTCTTACTACTGTGAGCAGGTTTGGATTACTACTGTAATTTGACCCCTCAGGTAACAAAAGGTCTCAAGGAAACATCCTTCACCCATACTCTACCAGGAGGACCAGGAAATAGGCTTAGGGGTCCTGAGGAAGTGTAGACTAAGCTTTCTCTAGGAGTTGGTTGGGAGGAACGACCTCCTTAAGCTGTTGTCACCTCATCATTTGACAAGTTTTTATCTGTTCAGGTATTTATAATTTACTTACTATTTTCACCAAATGTTTACTATTTTTTCAAGGATATACATGTTATTGTTTTGTTAGGGTTTATGCAGAAAAGAGCATTGTGTATTGATAAAATTAGGGATATGTAGATTATGTTTAAAACAAAAATATTATTGCTAAATGAAAAGTGAATAGAAATAAATTAACATACTGTTTTTTTCCACGCCTGGTATAGGTAGTACTCTAGCACAGCTGGTTGATTAAGTAGATGTGATGATTTGTTTATCAACTATGAATGAAAAATGTAAATGAGTACCTTTATAGTTTGTATGTGACTCATTACAGAAATTAGCAGTATTTGCTCTATTTTATCTGTACTATCTAATACAAGAAAAGAATAGAATATATATTAATTATTAGTAGTCATACTAATCACATAACTATTATTAGTACTAATAGTTATCACAAATATAATAGATAAAGTTAAATAAATAAACATAGGAACAGTGAAAGAAATAGTACTCAGGGTTTTGAATTTAGATATTACTCCATAGGTTCTTTAATAACTTATTCTAAACTTATATTTTCATTCTGCATTAAAAACAAATGTATTTACTGTAAACTTCAAAGAATTACTTAAGGTTATCAAAAGACAGGTTTTATCTTTACTTACGAACTTGCATAATATTACTTTTAATACAAAAATTAATGGCTACAAAATTACTGAAAGTAAAATAGAAAACATAACTAAAAAAATTCTGTAAAATCTATCTCTTTTCCGAACTATAGGTCATCTACAAATAATAACCCTTCTTAGAGGAACATAATACCTTTTTCACCTGACAACACCGTAAAAATTTCAATAGTAAAAATACCTACAAATCATTTATACAAAATGAATTTTAATTTTAAAATAAATAACTCTGTACACATTTAATAGAATGAAATAAAAATAAAGGGTATTGGCCTGTGTCATTTTATATTTATCAGTCGAGGCTTAAAGCTTGCATAAAATCAAATTCTACGAATTCCTTTTTTTTTTAAATAGAAAGCAGTAAACCCAAAATTTTAACTATTTATAACCTTTCGTCTTTGTACAAGTTTCGATTGAAGAAATAGTCTTTTCTTCAACATTTAAAAACCACTTAAAAAGCTTAGTTAACCAGGCAGAGGTCGAATGTTATTGTCATGGATTAGAGCTGAGTTCTAAGATGAAAGAATTTTTTTTACATCATTCAGGCCGTAAAGGCACTGTCACTAAAACCTTAATGTCATGGCTACAATAGACTTCAACATTCTTGCACTCAATACCCTTTAGGGTTTGTAATATAAAAACAAAATAACAAGAAGTATTCTAATAGTAAAACCCAAGTTGATTCCACAATTAGCAATGGAGTTTTTGTTCATTCAGACCACCACATGAATGCAGGAGAAAACCCTTAGTGCAACCAGGGCTTACCAGGGTTTGTGTAGCCGTGAATGGGAGAGTTGTGCTTTTAGCTAACCCCATTTATCGTAAGAGGAACCTACACAAAATATTAAGTTTTAGTTACAGCATTTAATTTTTTTTTTGAAATTTACAACTTTCATGCAATAAAGAACTCGATCGACAGTTCACCTGATAAGAAAAGCGTTGGAGAAGTTGTGGACGCAAATAGCTAGAGTAGATCGATGGCACCTGGAAGAGGACTACCTTGTAATAAATTTTATAGTGCCGGTTACAACTGAAACCCCAAGTTGCGAATCTAAAGGTAAATGAACAACACTCCCACTAGAACGAAGAGCACTTTACTTAGCTCTTTCACCATTTTTCTGTCTGAGTTACCAATTCAATCTTCGAATCGATGAAGGGAATGTTTTTTTCACTCATATAGTTTTTATTCAGCAGTCATAAAACACTTAAAAAACCAGTCTTTACTTCTGACAAGGCCTAGCTCCTAGTGGAAATGGAAAACCTGGAGGGCAGCAAGGAGCAATGGCGGCCACGAGCTCACAACTCGGTCACACCTGACAAAGAAACCCTCACTCTATGAATTGAAAAGTGTACGATTTATTTTTTAAGTCAACCTATCTCGTGGATAAGACCGTCTCCACATGTCCTCCCAAATAATTTTGCATTCATGGGTGCAAGTCAATAGTGGAGGGAAGATTCAATCTGCAAAAAGATTATTAAAATTTAAACCCATAATATTTAAAATAATGTAAATGTTATGCTTTATAATAATGCATTGAACTATAATTACTCTAGAACCTAATCTATCAACCTTATTTTTATAAAAAGGTTTTTCCTTTAAAGAGTTTGTTGTGGGTCATGATAGGGAAGGCTCTTTGTTAACTATGTTTATAAAACATAGATAAAAGGCATACTTTCAAATTAGGATTTAAATATTTACCCATTTATTTAATGCATTGAGTTTTTGGGAATGCTGTGGAAATTGAACCCAAGTGATAGAACAATTGCACTCACAAAATTGCTAATCAAACATGCAAATTTACACACAAAGGAGACTGAAATTGGAGCATAACACTAATTTGTATTGAATAAGTGTACAATAGTTAACCTTATGAAGTCATAGGATGCTGCAATATATAATTACATGAGAGATTTGAATGCATAAGGATGCCATTCGAAATAGTCAAATCCCCCATAGGCGCATAAAGTAGTTTCCAAATCTACTTAGAGGCTCACATATTGGAAAAGTCAAGTAAGCAAGCTAATAAGTGATGGAAAGACAAATCATACATGCTTTTATTAAGAGAAAAGAATGGAGGATGATGAGGGAAAAAAATAAGTCAACTACACCTAGTTTTACTTTTCGTTTTGCCATAAATCTCAATAAAGCAAGCAAATTAGCAGAAAAAGTAGATATGCGCTAGGGAGGATCTAGAATAAAGAAGATATGCTAAATAAGGATTCCAGGAGGTTTCCCAAGCACTCCATGAATCAATTTTAGCAATTTTTACTTATAGGACATGTGGAAGACAACTTGCATAGAGTGGAATATTGGAAACTAGGCAAATAAGACAAAAATGGATTAATTAATGTCTACGGTAGCTAACTATGGGTTGATTATTTTAACACCTCCCCTTAAGCCTGAATTTATCAGTAAATATCAGAAAAATATAGGGCCTAGCAACAAGGCTTAGTCACCCTTTGCATACTGCATGTCCATTTAACCAAGGAAAGAGGAAAAAACCTAGTGGGAAAATCCTCCCTTAAACATGGACATTAAAACAAAATTTGAAAATTTTGTCATCAATCATGCTTCACAGCATGATCAGCAATCACCGGCAGTGATTTGAGATTGTTGAATGTCTTCTCACAAAAAATTTTGGTGAAGATGTCTGCTACTTGTTCTGAAGATGCACAGAAGAGTAGGTGAATGGTGCCATCATGCACAAGCTGTCTGATGTAGTGCATATGGATCTCAGTGTGTTTTCTTCTCTGTCTCTGAACTAGATCATTGCAGATTCGAATAATACTTTGATTATCACAATAGATAATAGTTGAAAACTTTGATTATCTGTTATAGCTGATTTTACCACTCCAGGTGAATCACACTTGTATGGCCTTCCCCTGTCCCTCTGTAGACTCCTTGGACCCCTTGGACCATTTTTTGTCCTTTGATGTTTCCTTGACCATCCCTAAAAACATGTAAAAAATGATACATATGACTTTTAAACCCTTAATCACGTATATACATGGGTTTGATCCCTAAAATGGTGTACATCGGGATGGGTGCATAATCCAAATCCTTTTGGAGTTTTCCTTGACATGGATCTGACTCACTTAACTCCTGGCCTTCCCTATGCCTTGAGATCGCTTGGATTCGACCTTTCATTACCCCTTTGAAAAAATATATAAGGAACTCTATGGTACATTGAAGGCATAAGAGAGAATTGAGAGCAAAGAAACTATAGTCCATTGCTGCCAGAACTTGTGCTTGAGTCTGCATCCCTTTGTCCCATTGGAGCATTTTGTGTTCTTCCCAAGCTTGCGTTTTTCTTGTGAGCTTGCTATCAAGAGATGGAGGATTGAGGTGGTGGAGGCCCAAGTGGGGGATTCAATTTCTCTGATTCGCAGACATGCTGACAGAGGTTGTATCCATTGTAATCTCTGATTTTATATTAATAGAAATATCTTTTCCTGTCCAGTAATGTATGTTTGAATGAATATTTTATCCATGGGATGATTTCAAATGTTTATACATTTTTTATTATATATGCTAGAATAGATCTAACACTAATATATATAGTATGCTTGTATTGTTTACTTGTTGTTGAGGAAGTAATCTATCAATTCAAGCTGAAGTTGGAAAGCTCAACAGGGATCTACTTCAACCGTCTAGAATAAGGTATGAGGTCTAATCCTTTAGTGTTAGATATTTAATTTCTATTGCATATTGGAAAGGATTGATTTATGGAGTCAAGCTGTCTGTTGTGGTACCCCCAAACCATAGGAATTTCTCTCCATAACAGAATTGGCGACTCCACTGGGGAGTTCCTAGTAGTTGTCCTTTGGGGGTTTTCTATCGGCATTCAATGACTTTGAATTGCTCTTTCACTCTTGTTTCTGTATCGGGTCTGGGGGCATGTTTGCCTGGTAGTGTCTGATTTGTGTGAAGTTTGTCTTATCTTGTCTATTTTCCTTGATTTTTATGCACCTTTCTTCCTGTACGCGAGTTTTGAACTCACAGTCGCGTATGCCCTTAGTTTTTCCCTGTAGAGGAGGTTGAATGGTTG
The DNA here is from genome assembly GCA_001517045.1 of Pseudotsuga menziesii. Taxonomy (NCBI): domain Eukaryota; kingdom Viridiplantae; phylum Streptophyta; class Pinopsida; order Pinales; family Pinaceae; genus Pseudotsuga; species Pseudotsuga menziesii. Next base: position 118,487 of record LPNX010969404.1, read on the forward strand.
TTGTGTAAGTTGTGATGATTGCTAAGTCTCCTTTGATACTGCCAGAGTCTGTATACACCTCTATTTCTAACCAGAGACGTTTTTTTTAAGGTAAATTTCTTTTTTTTTAAAGAATGTTCTTGTCATTGCTTTTTTTATTTTTTATTTTCGGATTAGTGCATTAGACTTCTTTTACCTTAGTGCTTTGCTTGAGTTTGCTTGTAGAGTCTGGGGGTTGTAGAATCATTCTTTTTCTTTTTATATCTCATTTTATTTCAAAAAATCCAAAAATATTTGCTTATCATCATGCATTACATTTTGCATTCTGCATAGTACTTGCACTAGATTTGCTTTGGAGTATTAGTTAGGAATTCATATAGGAAAGCTTGCATTTATCATTTGAAGAAAATTATGCATTTCACGTAGTAGCATACCCTGTTTTCATGGACACAATGAATTTGCATTGATTGTTAGGTGTGCATTTTACTTCATGTTGTGTCATAACACCATTAGTTGCACGACCATATCCCTCTTTTGAGTAATAAAGCCAATTAAAATCAACGCTTAATTAAAATGAACTACACTATTTTATTTGATAGGGTTCACCAACAAGATTAGGTTTTAGGGTCTTGGAATAGTTCATTGTGAGTAAATTCTCCGAGACCACTAAACAACAACATGTATGTGTCTGTCCAGGTGAGTGTGTGAAATCCTTGGTATAACCAGTGTTTCTCAGGATCCTCCTCTCAAAAGGGAGTTAAGCATGAGGCAATGTGAGCGGTTATTGATTGGGATGACCCCTAGTCATAATTGATTAGCATCGGAGATATTTATAGGATTGTATTCGTATCTGGGAGCTCTTTCGAGAGTTTCAGGCTTTGCTACCCTGCCCATACGGTTAATCCCACCTGCAACTGTCCACTTGAGCATTGATTATCTTGAGGTGACCTTAGTGGCCTTACCTAGGATATCGAGGGGGTACTTTACAGAGGTTATTCTGCAGGTGTGCCGGCGAGGTTGGGGTCGGAAAGCACAGTTGCTTTATGCATTGAAGCTGAGGGCCACAATAATTGGTTACATACCTTCGCTTGTTGTGTATGGGAATCTCAAGCCTCTCCTAGGCGAGACATACCTACTTCATTCGGGAGCTCACTTATCCTACCCTTGATTGCTTTCGTTTGGATTTAGATTTTATTGGTGATTGCTCTATGCACATTAGCTTGCCCAGGGTTTGCATAGATAGAGAGTCTTTTATATTTTTTGAATCATTGTGGATTTGGGTGCGGCTCCTCACCATTCTCATCGTTTAGCAGGACTTTCGCCTTCTACATATCCTCCTCCTTTGGAGAGATAAATAGACATTCCAGGCGGACTACTTCGCACATTGATTTACACACCATGGGAGACCATATAGAAGGTATTCCTGAACTAGCTTCTCCCATTCATGTGGAATATGGGGAGTTTACTCCTAACTATGATCCTTCACCCGACTTGACTGAGTTAGGTCTTGTGATTTCTGAGATAAGAACCTTTCATGATAGACCTACTTACTCTAGGGTTGATTCCCCATTGACGCATCACCGGTATGGAATGCCGGAGGATGATGAGACTCATTTTAAACCAGCGAGCACTAGTTATGGTAGTTATGGTATGTCTAGTTTTCCCACACATGATTTGGCATTTCATGTCGAGTCTGAGTTCGATCCTAACACTATGCCTGGGGGCGTTCTCATTCCTTACCATGCGGAGAGGTTTGGGAGCACTAGTCACATTGCACCTTCCATCTCGACGGTGGAAGTTACATCACATATTCCTCCTAGGTCTAGGGTTAGTGATCCTATTAGGATACCAGATCCAAGACAAGTGACTATAGGGAAGAGTATGTAATTAATTACATAGATCCCTTCATCCTTCGTCCCTAGTTCTTTGAATGTTCACCCTCCACCTCATTCACGTGATCCTTCAAGCCGAAACGTTGCTACGAGTTATGTCCGTACTGCGGTTAATAGACAGGTTGTGTCTCAGCCTCATGCACCACCAATTGTTTTGGGAGGTCATGTTCATAATTCTAGAGGTCACATTCCTACTTTTGGAGCGTATGTTCCTACTTACGGAGTGTCTCATGGGACATCTCATGCGATGACTTATGGACCCTATTATGGGACACAATATGGACAGGGTTCTTCACCTTATGGGGGCGGGTATCAAAAACCTGCTTACTCTCCAAATTATGGCTTTGTAGCTCCGAATAGTCAATGTCCACCACACTATGGTGCTTCCATGCCACCCTATACGAGTCAAATGGCAGGAGATCACTATGGCCAAGGCCATGGTGGTAATTAGACCTATGTGAATCAGAACTATCAGGGAGTGGTCCATCGACCTCGTCATCCTAGGCTCCCTTTCCTCACAATGCTAAATCTTCCTGACTTGTCAAGATTGACGAATGATCCTGTAGCTCATGACCCAACTTGGATGGCTGTCCCTACTAAGCTTCCCTCGGACATACCCAAGTTCAAGGGAAAACTGGGAGAGGATCCGAGTGAACATGTTACTACCTTTCACCTATGGTTCTCTTCGAATTCCTTACACCAGGACTCCATCCATTTAAGGCTGTTTCAATGCACCCTTACAGGGCCTACCGTGAAATGGTATATAGAGCTACTTAGGGGGGCATTCACTTTGTTTTATGACCTAGCGATGACTTTTCTTAACCACTTCCAGCTAGCAGTGCGTTATGATGTTGGTACTGAACTCTTGTCAACATTTCAGCAGGATAAAGCCACACATATCTCGGATCATATTCAAGAGTGGCGTAGACGGAAGAGGTTAATTAAAGCCTTTATACTACCGAAATTCCTCCTCGAATGGTTCCTTAAGTCGTTATTGCCATATATAGCGAAGGATGTTTCTACTTCCGGAGTGCGAAATGAGGAACAAGCAATTTTTAGGGCACAGGAATTGGACTTGATTTATGCTTAGTCCGGTTTGTTATATGAGATCATTCCCAACACTCCGCGTTCTAGTTTTGACCCCAAAGTTAAACCTAGAGCACATGCCGATGGCATTGTTGGTTGTGCAAGTGCTAAACCTACGGATTCGGTTGCAAAACAAGTTAGTCAATTGTCAATCAACCAATCTGCTTCGGGACAAGCCATGGCTTTGTCTCAACCCACCCAAATGGAAACTCTACTTTCGGTGCTATCGTCAGACCAGAAGGGTAACCATCAGCCTGGACGAAATAAAAAGAAGGGTAAGAATAATCGTAAGGGTGGGAATAGGAATGATAATGCTAATAATAATGACAAGAACGCCCGTAATGCTGGGGGGGACAAGCAAGCTAAACGTAAGGTTAAATTCCCTTGCAAGTTGTGTAAGGACGATCACCTCACTTACTTATGCCCTCGTATCGATGAAGCCTCAAGATTCTTGGCACAAGGCCCAGCTGTGCTAACTATCCCTTTACCTCACAATCAAAATATGAACTTGAGGACCCATGATCAGTCTGGTGGTGATCAAGATCTGCCGGAGGGTAGTGGTCGTGGTTGCATTAACATGGTACATGCTGCGAAAGTTGTGACCCGTGCGAAGGACTATGGTTCGTGACAACCCAGCCCAAGAAAGGAACCTGATCCACCAGGGTCTCCTTTGTGTATTGAGAAACCTGTGGATAAACCTGAAGCTACACCTCACATTCCTAAGGGAGTCCTTAAGCGTTCGGGGCATAATCCTAATGCCCGATCCACCCAGAACTATTCAGTTCTCGAGGATTTGGGTCACACTCCTTGTGTGATGTCTACATTGGAATTGCTTCAAAGTTGTCCTTCACAAAGGAAGGATTTTCTTTCTACCCTTGGTGTGAATGATGATGATTCTTCCTCCATGATTAAATTTGAAACTGTAGGACTTCAGCCTCGCTTGCCTTACTATGTGTCTCTTTTGATTCACGTAGAATGTCTTAACATGACCGTCAAGCGCACTGTGAATGACGAAGGAGCTTCCACTTCTATGATGTATTTATCGTGTTGGAAGGGTTTAGGTTCCCCTGAGCTATCTAAATCAGCGACCATGTTAACTGCATTCAATGGGAGATCGTTTAGGCCGCACGACATCCTTCCTTCCCTTAAATTCCGTTTGGGAGGGAAGACCATTGCAATAGAGTTCGAGGTGGTTGATGTGCCCCTTGACTACAATCTCTTACTAGGTAGGAACTAGATGTACAATATGCAAGCCATAGCTTCTTCCCTATTTTGCATTGTATGCTTTCCATTTAATGTGAAGATAATCACGATTCATCAAACGACATTCAAGAATCTGTCTATTACCGCATCTTCGGGAGCTTCGATCCCAATCGTTGAACACTCTCAGCCGGCAACTGGGAGTGTGGGTGTAGGCATGTATCCATCCCATATGGGAAGCTTTAGTTGTCCTGCACCGATCCTTATGATAGGGTCTAGTTCTGGTGAGGCTTCGACATCTATGAGATTGGATTTTTTTCACACGAGTCATATGGAAGATCCTTGGATTCTTCCTACACCGAGTACTCTAAGTGATCCCATCGTAAAAAATGTGCCATTTTGTGGAAATTGAACCAGGTGATAGATTAATTTTACTCACAACAATTAACAATTGATCATGCAAAATCACTCACAAAGAGACTGAAAATTGGAGCTGAACACTAAACTGTATTAAATCAGTGTACAATAGACAAACATGTAATAACATAGGTTTCTGAATAAATAACATACATCAGGGATTCGAATGCATGAGGAGCAATTCGAATCTAGCATAAAGCAGGCTTACTAAAAATAAGCAAATCCCCCATAGGTGTAAAAAGCTGATCCCGAATCTGTCATGGAGCTCATGAATTGGAAAAATGGCTTAGGAAAGCTAAAGAGTGGTGGAATGGCAGCTCATACATGATTTTGCATGGAGAAAAGAGTGGAGGATGAAGAGGACAAAAAACTAGTTCACCTCACCTAGTCTAGCTTTTCTATTTGCCTTAAAACACTAAAAAAGTAGGGAATAAAGTAGAAAAAGCAGAAGGGCGCCTAGGAGGCCAGGAATAAATAATATTTGATTCCTTGGTCGTTCCCATGCGCTACATGAGTCAAATGAGGCAAGTTTGACCACTATGGATAGGTAAAAGACAACTTGCACAAGGTGGGACACATGAACTAGGCTAATAAGATAGAAATAATTAAATTAATGTCTAAATGGGTAAACTATGGGTTGATTATTCTAACACCCCCCCTTAAGCCTGACTTATGAGTAATATATCAGAAAATTATAGGGCCTAGCAACAAGTCTTATTCACCCTTTACATACTGCATGTCCATTTAAACAAGGAAAGAGGCAAAACCAACTTGGGAAAATCCTCCCTTAAACATGGACTGTAAAACAAAATTGTAGAATCTTGTCTTCACTCATGCTTGCACAGCATGATCAGCAATCCCCGGTAGTGATTTGAGATTGCTGAAGGTATTCTCACAAAATGCTTTGGTGAAGATATCAACTACTTGTTCTGAAGATGAGCAGAAGAGTAGGTGAATGGTGCCATCATGCACAAGTTCTCTGATGTAGTGCATATGGATCTTAATGTGTCTGGTTCTCTGCTTCTGAACTGGATCTTTGTAGATTCAAATGGTACTCTGGTTATCACAGTAGATGGTATTTTAGTACTCTCGTTCGAAGCCACACTCTCCAAGTAAACCATGCAACCATAAACATTGAGTTGCTGCATTAACAACTCCTCTGTACTCTGCTTCTGTAGATGAGAGTGCAATGGCACTCTATTTCTTGCTTGACCAGTTGATTGGCCCTTCTGCAAGCATGAACACATATCTTGATGTGGATTTTCTGTCTGTGCTATCACCTTCCCAATCACTTTCAGTAAATCCAATCAAATCAAGATCAGATTTTGCTTTATAGAAGATCCCATGTGTCCTTGTTCCCTGAACAAAGTTAAGGATCCTTTTGGATGCTTTCCAATGGATGTCTTGAGGCTGATCGATGAATCTAGAATCCACACTTACTTCATAACAAAGATCAGGTCTAGTATGTGTCAAATACAACAAACATCCAATCAATTGCCTATACAGTGTATTGTTTACCATAGGTGAAGAATCGGCTTCTTCCAGCTTCACTCCTGAAAGGAAAGGAGTTTTGCGTGCTTTGCAATCCTTCATTATGAATTTGTTCAGCAAGTCCAAGGCATATTTGGACTGGTGCACCTTGATTCCAGCTTTGGTTTGAGCAATCTCAAGCCCCAAAAATTGACTTAAGAGCCCCAAATTTGTCATGGAGAAGGCTTGGTTCATAGCTCCTTTTAAGGAAGCAATCTCAGCTTGTGAGCTTCCTGTAATGAGGAGGTCATCAACATATAACACAATGATCATTAATGAACCATTAACTAACTTCAAATAGACATTTGGATCTGATTTTCACCGAACAAAACTCAGTGATAGCAAGAAGCTATCAATCTTGCCATACCAAGCACTGGGGGCTTGCTTTAGCCCATACAATGACTTTCTCAACCTGCACACAAGAGAAGGGTTTGTAGAAAAACCTTGAGGCTAATGCATATATATCTCTTTATTGATATCTCCATTCAGGAAGGAACATTTTACATCCATGTGATGTACCTCCCATTGCCTTGAGGCTGCAATGGCTAAGGTTAGCGTGATGGAATCCATCTTTCCCACTGGGGAAAAGGTCTCATTGTAATCTATGCCATGAACCTGTGAGTATCCCTTGGATACCAATCTAGCCTTGTACTTTAGTGGTGAATCATCAGCAAAAAATTTGGTCTTATAGACCCACTTACACTGGACTAACTTTCTTCCTGGAGGAAGATCCACTAGCTCCCATGTGTTGCTCTTCTGGAGTGAGCTGAACTCCTCCTTCATGGCTGTTTGCCATATTGGATCTCCTACTACTTCTTCATATGTTTGAGGATCAGATTCCACCATCAAATAGAATTTTTCAGCAAACATAGGATCCTTCATGCACATACCACTCTCAAACTGAGATCTAGTCCTCCTTGGGTCATTGGGATCCCCTGCTAGCTCTCCTGCTGCATGTAGTGTCTTGGCTGCCCATTTTGGCCTTGTAGGGATGTTAGGGTCTACAATAAACTCATCTCCATCAAAAAAATCAGAATCAGCATGTTCAACAAACTCTTTACTTACTTCTTGAGGTTCAGGTGGTGAAGAGGCTTCACCAACTTCCACTGCTGCAAGGGGTTCTTCTTAAAACTGAACACACCTTTCGATGAAGGTTTTATTTGTGCTTAAATTTATCAGTTTGTACCCTTTTGAATCTTCAGAGTATCCAACAAAAAGACACTCTTGGCTTTGGGGCTGCAAATCCTTCCTCTTCTCTGTCAGGATTCTAGCCCAAGCCTTTGAGCCAAAAATCCTGAAATGGGTCACATTTGGCTTGTGCCCACTCCATGCTTCGAAGGGAGTCATACCATCAAGATGTTTGTGAGGCACCCTATTCTGGATATAGGCTGCACATTTGATAGCTTCAGCCCAGTAATTTTGTGGCAAAGTTTTGGCCTCCATCATGCATGTTGCCATCTCCTTCAGTGATCTGTTCTTCCTCTCAGCAACACCATTTTGCTGTGGTGTGTAAGGGATAGAATGCTGCATATGAATACCTGCATATGCACAATAATTAATAAACTTAGAATTGACATAATCACCACCATTTTCAGATCTCAGGGCCTTGAGTTTCCTTCCAGACTGGTTTTCAACCAAAACCTTAAAGACTTTGAATAGGCCAAAAACTTCAGACTTGTGTTTTAGGACGTGAACCCAGCAATACCTGGAAAAGTCATCAATGAAAGTCAATGAATATTTGGCTTGACTCATGGACATATGAGGGAATGGGCCAGCAACTGTGATGTCCCTGGTTTCTACCCTATTTGCATGATGTATATATTGTAATTAATCATGGTGAGGAGCTCAAGGCAAAAGCCCCACCATCGATTTTGTTGTGTATGTTTCGGCAATGCGGATAATTGTCGATGGTATGCTGTGCTATAAGGCACATTATAATTCGGCATCATATAAACACACACATCAATTAAAATAAACCACAACCAGCTATGGCAGTGCAACGTTGAATAAAAAGGGCATGGTTCCAAAGGATAAGGGGTGGGGGATGTCAAACCTTGGTTATGGGGGAAAATCCCAAGTTTTGTCACCTTGTTGAATTTCCATCTTCCCTTGTCAACCTCTTGAATGTTTTGTTGGGCAGCTGAGGAGTAATGGCTACTGCTGGTTGAGGCAGTTAATGCCTTTGGGAGTGGGGTGGCAGGACTGTCAGTTCTTTTCCCACTTGCCCATTTTTCTCCCTCACACACTCTTCCCTGGTCAGTTCACTCTCACCACGATTTTGGTTTTTGGATCCTCCTCACGCACAAGCTCGGGGGCATTTTTGGTCTCACGCAGATTTTCTTCTTCTCTCCCACGAGTTGCTGAGCACCCACGAACTGCAAATTCGCATCCTTCCTGTTGTGTGTGCATCCACGGACAAAAACGGAGCTGTTTTTCCTCACGCAGGGCCTCCATTGTCTGTTCTTTTCCTTGCTGGGTCAGATTGTTTACCCACACACATATATTCTTCTGTTTGGGGTGCACATAGTGAGCTGAGAGCCATGCTCTTGCATCCACGACTGATTGTGAAGGGCCATTCACGTTTTTGGCTATCTCACAGATTAATTGGGTCGTTTTTCCCTGCTGTAAGTTGTGCTCACTGATAGATTCCGGGGCTGTAGTCTTCCCCATGTTGTGAATGTAATTGCTGTTACATTTGGGGGCCGTTTTAAATTCGAGTGAGAGTCATTTTGGCCACGATAGGGCCAAGAATGACTCAGAATTTCTTTCCCTGTTTAAGCTGTGACAGCTAAGTAATTGCCTGAGTGCAATGGTTAGTCTTCGGACTGTGCTGGCTTGGCTTATCTGTTGAAAGCCTGTGAAACCCAGCTGTGTTGGTTTGCTGTTTGTGCCCCTTGGCTATGTATAAGCCTGCAATTGACCCTTATTCCGGAGGAATCATGCCCAGCTCAGGGGTGGTAGCATTGTTAAGAGACTGGTGAGCACGCTGGCCTATGGTTGGGTGGAACGTTGCAGCGGCGTAGCTGGTTGCGGGTCAATTCTTCATCAAAAGATAAGTACTGCCGGTTACTTCATCTCTATAATTTATATTGATGTTAAATGCTGGAATGTCTATGTTTGCTTCCGCTGATTGTTTGAAGGACTGTGCATCCTTGTATGATGAATTATGCCTGTTGTTTAGGTTTTAATTTTAGCATTGATCTCCTCTGTTTTATGTTCATGGGCTGTTTTCCCGGTTGTGTTTGATGTCCGTCACGTCCTCTTCGCCAGTCGGAGGCATGGGGACATGACAGCAACATCACTGTGGATCATCTCGAGGGGTGCAGAGGTTCTCTCATGACTAGCTCTCTCAAATTTGTGCTCTAGGTGTTTTCCTAGGATACAACCTTGGCAGACTCCTTTGGAAAATTTTATCTTGGGAAACCTTATGACCATCTCTTTTTCACTAAGATCAGAAAGATATTTGTAGTTTAGGTGGCCAAATATTTCATGCCAAAGCTTGCTAGCTTCATTAGCATGAATGAGAAGAGCAGAGGGGTTTGAGTAAGGTAGGAAGTGTGAGAACATGTATACCTTTTGAGAATGATTTGCAACTCCTTTCGCAATGACTCTACCAGTTGAAATATCTGTGATCTCAACTTCATCGGGGGAGAATATCACCTTCTAAGGAGACCCAGTGTGGGTCATCTGGTACACTGATAGGAGGTTGGAGGCAAGACCAGGCACATACAACACTTTGCTGAATTGACCATGATCAAGATCTATCCTTCCTTTGCCTAAACTTTCAGTTAGAGAGTCATCTCCCAGTACTATAGATGGTCCTTTCGACTTGTCCAGTGAGGAGAAGGCCTCCTTAGTCGAAACCATGTGTCTTGAAGCTCCAAAATCAATGATAAAACTGGGTGAGCTTGATGTGCCAGCAACTAGAGCATGAGCTCTCTCTCTGTCATCTGAACTTGATCCTCCTTCTCTCTTTGTTGAGCTTTCTGGAAGGGAGATACCATTCTTCCCCAGGAGTTGGGTCAGCATGTCTATCTGCTTTTTCATACAAAAGCTTTCAGAGTGATTGCCCTTATTGTAGTATGCGCACTTGTTCATTTCACCTTTGTTTTTCTTCTTCTGGTAGTTCTTCTTGGGACCTTGTTCATCCTCCGGAGACTGTTTCTTGTCTCTCTTTTGCTCAGGTGGCTTTTTAGCTTTCTTTTTGCTTTTTGAATCCACCCTTGAATCTCTAGCAATCAAAGCTTGATCTATGGATGGTTTGATGGTGCCCATCATCACCAGCCTGTCCTGTTCTTATGTGAGAGATTCCATGAAATCTGCAAGGCTAGGCATCTTCCAGGTTCGAGCTGTTAGTTTTGTGGCATAGAAGGTCAAAACAAACACTGAATAATCAGGGCCCAGCTTCGAGAGGATGGCCAGTACGATATGATCATCTTTCTTTTCGATACCACACTATTTCAGCTGCAAAACTAGTGCTTTGAACTTGGAGAAATATAGCTGTAGGGTTTCAAAGCTCGTTGGACTCAGAGAAATCAGCTCATTTTTTATTTGATCTCCCCTCATCTCATCTGTCTTTCCAAAAAGATCAGCAAGCTTCTCCCATACTTCATTCGGTGATGTCAATCCATTAAGATGGAAAAGGAGGTCTCTGGAAATACTCAAACACAGGAGGCCATAAGCCTCATCCCTCCTGTTGTGCCATTTTATCTTCTCTGTAGCTGCATTGGGATCTGCTTCTGTTGCCATAGTCACCCTGTAGAGGCCTTTAACTCTCAACAGTATCTCCATCTCTGCTTTCCATTCAAAAAAATTCAAGGGAGTTAAGATAGTTTTCTGTGATTGATCCATAGCTTAGAAAATTTGTCCCGGCTATCAGTAGAAGGCTCCCAGTCACTGATGTCGAACCTGCAAAACAATTTTTGAAGGAGAGAAACAATATACAATGGCTCTGATACCATGTGGAAATTGAACTAGGTGATAGATTAATTTTACTCACAACAATTAACAATTGGTCATGCAAAATCACTCACAAAGAGACTGAAAATTGGAGCTGAACACTAAACTGTATTAAATCAGTGTACAATAGCCAACCATGTAATAACATAGGTTGCTGAATAAATAACATACATCATGGATTCAAATGCATGAAGAGCAATTCGAATCTAGCATAAAGCAGGCTTACTAAAAATAATCAAATCCCCCATAGGTGTAAAAATGATCCCAAATCTGTCATGGAGCTCACGAATTGGAAAAATGTCTTAGGCAATATAAAGAGTGGTGGAATGGCAGATCATACATGCTTTTGCATGGAGAAAACAGTGGAGGATGAAGAGGACAAAAAACTAGTTCACCTCACCTAGTCTAGCTTTTCTATTTTCCTTAAAACACTGAAAAAGCAGGGAATAAAGCAGAAAAAGCAGAAGGGTGCCTAGGAGGCCAGGAATAAAGCAGATTTGATTCCTTGGGATTTCCCATGCACTACATGAGTAAAATGAGGCAAGTTTGACCACTATGGATAGGTAAAAGACAACTTGCACAAGGTGGGACACATGAACTAGGCTAATAAGACATAAATAATTAAATTAATGTCTAAATGGGCAAACTATGGGTTGATTATTCTAACACGTTTCTTGCAACTATGATAGCTTATCAAGCTAATCTGGAGTGTGTTGCAGAGCCCAGTCCTTCCTCTTCATGGATGGAGGAGGAGGACCCTTATGTGCTGCTGGCATGGGCAATGCAGTCTTCTCATGCGCACGAATGCCTTGATACTATTTTCCCTTTAGATGAAGCGATTATTGAGGCCATGTCAGGAGTTGAGCCACCATGGGAAGAACTCCATCATAGATCTTACTTTCTTCCCAAGTTTGACCTCTTGGAGCGTGCGGACTTTAGGGAGGTTCTTAGTGAGAGAGTTGGTAGTCCTATGGTTCCATTAAGCTCTCTTGGTCCGATGGTTGATGGAAACATGGCAAACATATCTTCCACGATTCCTATCAATATCTCTCGCGATGTTGAAAAGATAGAGAATGTCTATATTGGGGAAGAATGTTCCCATGCTGAGATTCAAGAATACACTGAGCTATTTAAAGAATTCCATGACATCTTTGCTTGTTCTTACGACGGAATGCCAGGAATCGAACCTCGTATTGTTGAACATGAGATTAAGACTTATCCCAACACTAAGCCTATTTGACAACACTTGCATGTAGTGAATCCTAGGAAAGCACCCACGATTAAGGCAGAGATAGAGACACTATTGAAAGCCGATTTTATCTATCCCGTTCCCTTGTTGGAGTGGGTTTAAACCCCATTCTAGTGGATAAGAAGTAAGGAGCGATCTTCATATGTAATGATTTCTATGATTTGAATTGTGCCTGTCCTAAGGACAATTTCCCCACACCATTTATTAATCATATTTTGGATGAGTGTGCGGGTAGCGAGGCTTTTTCCTTTATGGACGGCTTTTCTGGATATAATTAGATACAAATTAAACCTGCGGACCAACATAAGAATGCATTTATTTGTCCTTGGGGAACGTTTGCATATTGGAAAATTCCTTTTGGCCTTAAAAACGCCGAAGCTACTTTTCAGCGGGTAATGACCTTGATCTTCCACGATCTCAAGTCAATTATCCAAGTATTTTTGGATGACCTTGCTACTCATTCTCGTATGAGAATGCGTCATTCCTATCACTTGATATTGGTATTCGAACGATGCCTCCATTATTTGGTTAGGTTAAATCCTCATAAGTGCATCTTTTGTGTGAAGTAAGGTCGCTTTTTAGGATTCATCGTTTCTAAAGAGGGTATAAGAGTCAACCCTTTGAAGGTTGAGGCAACACTTCAGTTGTCTCCCCTGAAAAATATTCGTCATCTTCAATGTTTGTAAGACATGGAAAACTTCTTACGGAGATTTGTTGTCAATTTTTGCCAATTTGACTAGAGGCTTCATGCATCTTTTGAAGGACACCACCGTTTGTTAGGATGAGCGAGCCCTAGCATCGGCCCCAGTGATTAGTCCCCTAGACTATAGCCATGATTTTCTACTTTATGTGGCCGCGTCCATGGAGACGATTGGTATGGTTTTGGTTCAAAATAATGAGGAGCTCTAAGAGCATGTCATATACTATCTGAGTTGGAACCTTATTGACGCAAAGATTCGTTATTCTCATGTTGAGAATATTTCTTTAGCTACCGTACATGAAGTTCAACGGTTGAGACATTATATTCTCCTTTGCCAAACCTTGGTTGTAGCCCATGTCAATCCATTTCAATTCGTCCTCACTCGAAGGATGATTGGGGGAAAATATAATAAATGGATTGTCATCCTGCAAGAATTCGATCTCAAATTTATTTCCGCAAAGTCAAAGAAATCATTAATTTTTGCAGAGCTTATATCGGATTTCCCAAGCGAGGCCGAGGAGTTGGTTTGTGAAGATACATTTGTCAATGAACACATCTTCTTAATCTCAACTTTAGACCCATGGTATGGGGATATCATTATATATGTACAAACATTGAAGATCCCTACTCACCTCTCACGGGATGAATGACAATGATTACATCACGTGTCTAAGAATTACCTCATAATGGATAACACTTTGTACCGTCATGGGTTAGATTCCATTTTACGACATTGTTTAACTCATGAAGAGGCTACGGTTGTGCTAAATGATTGCCACAGAGGGGCGTGTGGTGGTCATTTATCTAGGCTTTCTACAACCCAAAAAATCTTAAGAGCGGGTTATTTCTGGCTGTCGATATTTAAGGATTGTGTAGATGCGGTCAAGAGGTGCCACCCTTGCCAGGTGTTCGCATGTAATATGCACTCAAAACCCACCCCATTACATCCCATCATCATCGCTGGTCCCTTCACTAAGTGGGGGCTTGATTCTATGGATTGCAACTCAGCTTCAGCTGGGGGGCATCATCATATCATCGTGGCTATTGATTACTTCACAAAATGGGCTGAGGCTATGCCTACAGTTAAATACGATGGTGAGACAACCGTACACTTTGTATTCAACCAGATTATTACTCGGTTTAGAATTCTGAAAGATCTTGTCACTGACCATGGATCGCACTTTTAGAATCATATGATGGAAGAGTTGGCATCAAAGTTAGGGTACAAACAAGAGCATTCCTCCTCTTACTACCCTTAAGAGAATGGGAAGGTAGAAGCAGTGAATAAATCACTCAAATCCATTCTCCAACGCACCATCGCACAAAGCAAGAATAATTGGCACATCATGTTATATCCTTCTTTATGGGCATATAGAACCACCGTTAAGACTCCCATGATTTTTTCTCCATATCAACTCGTACATGGAGTGGAGTCGATATTGTCGATTGAATGTGAGATTGCTTCTTTGAAGCTAGCCGTAGAACTCTTACTAGACACTTCACCATTAGAGGAGCGTTTGGTCCACCTTGAGCAACTTGGTGAGTAGCATTGAGATGCCTTGGTGGCTCTAGAAGTAAATAAACATCGCGTAAAGGTCCAGTATGATAAGTCTGTCCGTTCAAGGAGGTTTAGTGAGGGAGACTTGGTCCTTTTGTGGGATCAACTAAAAGAACCCTTGGGGGAAGGAAATTTCAACCCCATGTTGCATGGTCCTTATGTCGTTAAACGTGTGTTAGAGAAGGGCGCTTATGAGTTAGTGGATTATAAGGGAATGACCTTAGCGGAGCCTAGAAATGGGCTCTATATCAAGAAGTACTATGCATGATTTTCACCTAAGGATGGTTATTGTATATTATTGTATAGTTTTGCATAGTTAGGTATTTTTCTTATAGTGACCGGGTTTGTGATTAGTTTCTATTTCTTTTCACAGATTTCAATGGAATCTTCCACCTACATAGGATTTGTGGATGGTGCGAGCCGTCACACTCAACACTTAGTGTAGCTAGGGTTTTCGCCCTAGCTTGTACGAATGAGTACCTACTAAGGACAATGGATTCCTTAGTAGCAGTTCAATGATTTATGAATTAAAAGCTATAACTTGAAATAAAAAGATGCTAAACAATAATGGGAATTAAATCTAAACAAGTGCATTAAACAAAACAGTAAAAAGTAAATAACATAAAACGAAAGCAGTAAATAGTAAATAATGATCTTTATTGATGTTACCTCCAATGGGGAGGTTGGTGAAGTCCGTTGCGTTGGTCCGATGTCGGTGGCTCCGAGCTTCAAGCTGCTTCTTCTCTTTCTCCAATGGTGGAAATGTGCCAAAAAGAGCTCTTACGGTGAAAATAGCTTCAATGGTGAGCTATGATTTCACGGTGAAAGTAGCTTCAATGGTGAGCTATGGTTTCACGAGAAATTTTGGCAGAGGCAGGATACTTATGATTGTGGATATGGAATAAGGGGTTTCCACCCCTTATTTATAATTGAAGACCATGCGGTTTTAGGGTTAGGGTTTCAGCTATTTAGGGTTTTTTCCTCATTTCCTCATTATTTTATATTTTTTATTCCTTTTTGGATATTTTTGCTTTTTTGGAGGAATTTTGGATATTTTTAGCTGAAAAGAAGGTTTTATGGCCTTTTGGAGGCATTTTAAGCCTTTTGGAGGCTTTTTGCATGGTTTTATGGGTTTTTGATGGAAATATGGTAGGAAAATGGACAAATGAGCCATGTAATGGGGTAGATGAGGCAGTGAACCATTTTTAGGTGATAACAGATTGCCCCCTGATGTGCGAGGCCAGGAGCTCATCGTATGGCCGATGGACATCATAAGTCATATTTGGTTTTCTTGGGGTGTGGAGAAAAGAAAGAACCAGCTGAAGTCCGGAACACCGATCTCGAACCACCTGCAAGGGATGAAAAGTACATAACCTCAATAATGGATGAGGAATCATCTGATCATCTGAACGAGGCGGGCATTCCCATGCTCGTATCAGGATATAGCATAGTAATAACAATGAGGTCCAAAATATGGGGACCGTAACATATACATGTCCTCAAATACTGAATGAGGAAGAATCTCAATAGATGGATGAGGTGGGCATTCCCATGCTCGTATCAAGATACATAAAAATCACTTGTGAGGCCCAAAATGAAGGACCTGTAGGAGATAATCACTGTGCATATCATGAGGGTCCTGAAGGGACACAAATCTGGATCATACTGCTGAGCTGACCATGTCTGAGCTAAAAAACTGATACACTGGAATGGCAGCAGTGCTACTGAATGTGGTTCTGAAGGAACTGATGCGCTGCTGGATCAGAGTGACAAGGGTCATACTCGTAACGGTACACTGATTTGGAACTTGAACTGGGTACTCCAAGAAGCATAGAACTGAATGGCTTCCGAATACAATTGCCAACGCAGCCCGGACATCCACAGGAACATATAACTGGGCGTTCTGAAGTGACTCACCAATGTGCTAGAGTCGGGGGAAATCCGGGGTCTTCGACACAGAATGGAAAGGATGTACATCCTGCGCGATTCCCAACGATGTGAATAAGGTACTGAAGTCGAGCATGTGAGAAACAACTATTCGGAGAGGCAATGATGAGTCCTCCCAAAATGGTCCATAGGTACTCATCACAGATGGTGATGGGTCCAAGGCGCAGGGGCCTCTAGGTCTATCCTTTGGAATAGAGGGGTTGTCGTCGACAGAGGGAGACCTGCAACTATCAAGGCAATGATGTTTCCTTGACAGGAGCGCGAGGTGAAAAACCGAACTGTAATAGTACTGATGGCAGGGGTGGTCAACTGGGGAATAACTGGGCAAGTAGAGAGGGTGGACTCAAACTTCCTTTGTTCAGAGTATGATGGCGGGGATGATCGGGCAGCACATGAAACTGATTGGTGGTAAAGGTATCGTAGCTGTATGGGATCTGGGAAGTTCACTGGGCTGAGGGAGACTCAAGCTGTGGTAACATGGTAGGAGACTGCAGAATACTCTGAACAAAGGCGACCTGATTGGAGGTGCTGCCGAGAGGATTGATCATAGCGCCAAGAGGCGCGGGGGGACTGCTTCATGGGTTAGGGAACTTTGAAGAATTGTGGATATAAAATGGTACTGTCCAGTGGATTTTACGAGCCCAGGACAGTTCATGCTCGTGGTTGCTTTCAATTTTAAGGAGTCTGAAAGCAAATAAGAAGACTCTGACTTGCTGGAATGGTACTGTCATGTGGATTTTTTGAGCCCAGGACAGTTCATGCTCGTGGTTGCTTTCAATTTTAAGGAGTCTGAAAGCAAATAAGAAGACTCTGAAATGATGGAATGTTACTGTCGTGTGGATTTTATGAGCCCACGACAGTTCATGCTCGTGGTTGCTTTCAATTTTAAGGAGTCTGAAAGCAAATAAGAAGACTCTGACTTGCTGGAATGGTACTGTCATGTGGATTTTTTGAGCCCATGACAGTTCATGCTCGTGGTTGCTTTCAATTTTAAGGAGTCTGAAAGCAAATAAGAAGACTCTGAAATAATGGCCAGGCAAGGAGGAAGTGTTCAATCAGGGGAGCATTTATGATGACCAGGACTGAGGGTGGGGTGGAACACTGGTGGGCCTCCTTGCGGGGTGAATGAATGGTGGCAAAATAATGACACAGTTGCAGTATGACAGGAGTGGATGGCTCATGTAAAAAGTGTGAAACAATCTGATGATGGCCGATGTGGCGCGAAAATCGAGGCAGCAAAGTGTCAGATCACAATGTTGAAATGGTTCCAAGTGGGAGCGAGAAATGATCTCACGCATCATCACGAGCTCGGAAATATGAATCCGGCGATATAAAAGGTGTTAAACACGGAGAGCGGCCTAAGTGGCACGCAAACCGAGGCTACTATTGGTGTCTAAAAAGTGGGCAAAAAATGATGTAGTCAAAAAGATGCAACGAGGTGACCATTGGGATGATATCGTCATGCTGATTCCAATGGTGGAAACGGTTCGGAAAATGGATTCCGTATGGGTTCAGAATGGCCAAAACAAGAACAAAGTCGACGGACTACAAATAGTAAATGGGCCCAATATGACACGTCATTTGTACTATGCGAGGTTGAGTTGTGATCGGAGTGAACCAGAGTGTACGGGTGATTTCTGGACAATTGGACCGGCGGATTCGATCTTCGGGAGAGCCAGGTATTCCGTTAAACTTACACCTGTTTTGTTTTTTGGGTTGGGAGGGTTGGTGGGGCCCCAGGGGAGTATATTGTACGGTCCATAGGGGTGGACCACGGGTGTAGTGGTAAAAACCGCGGTCGCCAACTGCGAGTTTTGACCAGGATAGCCGCGGTCGGAGACCGCGACTGTTCGGCTTGACAGCTGCGGTCTGGACCGCGACTGTCGGGCTTGACAGCTGCGGTCTGGACCGCGACTGTCGGGCTTGACAGCTGCGGTCTGGACCGCGACTATCGGGCTTGACATCTGCGGTCTGGACTGCGACTATCGGGCTTGAAAGCCGCGATCTGGACCGCGACTGTCGGGCTTGACAGCCACGGTCTGGACCGCGACTGTCGGGCTTGACAGCCGCGATCTGGACCGCGACTGTCGGGCTTGACAGCAACGGTCTGGACCGTGACTTTCGGGCTTGATAGCCGCGGTCTGGACCGCGGCTGTTCTGGGTTATGGATGGGTGGGGCAGGTCTGTTATTTGGTCATGAGCCTAATGAGACATCTTTGTGTGATTTGCAGGATGCCACGGGTGGTATGGTGGGAGAGGGAGATGCCAGAGGACCTTGTGACAGCCATCCGGGATGACCGTCGGGTGCGGAGCATGCTGGGGCTCTTCGGACTACTGAAGTTCGCGGAGATCCCTATGATACGGTCAGCAGGGTTGCTGCTGAACCGTTTGATCGATTTCTGGGAGCCAGAGACACAGGCCTTTCGAGTTCAGGGAGAGAGGGTGGACCTCACCCTGATCGATGTTTATTTCCTGACGGGGTTGCCCTGCCTAGGGAGGGTAACAGACACACAGCCGCGGGTCTCCGCGGATCTGGATATAGATGACCTAGCAGTGCGGTTCGGCAGGGTAGACGTGAGGGTGCATAGGAATGCACTCCGGATTCAGGATTTATGGGAGCCGGCAGTTCGTGCGATGGCAGCCTGTATGGTATGGATTTTGGGATCCCAGTCACCTGAAAAGGTGTCTGGGGGTCAGATGCAGATCGTAGAGCGAGTACTGGCTGGGACGTACTATGCGTGGGGCCAGATGTTCCTGACCTGCGTACAGCGACAGCTGACCGCAGCGAAGGAAGCGGGAAAGGGATTCTGTTTTGGTTCCTTTCTAGTGGCATTCTTCATGGAGAGGGTGCCCACACTGCGGCCGCGAGTGCCGGTCAGAGAGGGAGGCTTGAGGGAGCCTCGGATGATCCGGTGGGGAGAGATGATGTGCCGCTGGGGTGGCGGGGACGTTGGGCGGTATTTCACTCAGGAGCTGTATATGCAGTGGCTTCAACTACCACTGGTGTTGGAGGACTATCCTTACAAAGACATGGACTACACAGGGGATCCAGATGCGCCACAGCCACCTGGACAGGCATGGGGTCCAGACGGTATGTATGATTTTAATTGTTTTGTCCAGCTTTTTATGTTATATATGATATATGGTGACTGACAACTGGGTGTTTGCAGATGTGGGTCCGAGGCCACCGCGAGATCATGTGCCCCGTAGAGGGGTTGTGGCCATGCCAGCTCTACCTGGGCGAGGGGAGGTGCATCGGCGAGACGCGGATGGGGTACTGGAGTCTGTACGGGTGTTGCTAGGCCGGCTGCTGACGGGAGTGAGTGATGCGGGGTGGGAGGACCTTCCTCGAGATGTGATTCGGGATTGTAGGCGGGCACCTTGGGATTTCAGAGGGATAGCGATCCGGGTGGCTCTCTTGGCGGAGAGGGCACGGGCACGGGCACCGAGGCTCAGGCGAGATGAGGACTCATCGGAGGAGGAGCAGGGGGAGGAGTCAGAGGCTGCTGACACGGATAGTGATCCTGGGTATGATTCCCACTAGGGAGAGCAGGGGACTCTCCCTGATTTTTTGTAGCTACGGCTTGTAGTATATGAGGCTGGATGGATGTATATATATTTTTTGTATAGCTGAGTACGGGGGTACTCAGGACATGTATAGCCCTGTAACATGTATATTTGTGGATATATATATATTTATGCACGTGGATGCACTTTTATGATGTTTTATCCTTGGTACGCACGTGGACGCGCTTTATGATGTTTTGATATGTTTGTTTTGCACGTGGATGCAAGTAGTCTAGGGTGTTAGGCACGTGGATGCCCCTTGTGTATTTTGATTTGGTGTGACATGATCTAGGTATGTTTAGGCACATGGATGCCCCTATGGATGCAAATGTGTTTTTATGATTTTATGTATATGGATGTAAGTGTTTATGCAATGCAGTCTTTTTGGTTTTTTATATGGTTGGATAAGATGCTATGATGCATGATGGAGATGTTATATGGTGTGATTGATATGCCAATCTAGGATGTTATTGGCCATTTGGTCTGCGACACTATTTTGAGCTCTGGGGACATGCGTGAATGTGATGGATTCAAACTATTGGCTAAGTTGTTTTGTACGCAGGAATTTTCTAAAGAGGCAAGGATCGCGCACCTGGTAGCAGTTGTTGATCTGGGAGACAAGTAGTTGGGAGTCCAAGAACACATGAAGGTGACGTATGTCCAGCTGGAGGGCAGCAGTCAGGAGACCGATCACAGCATCATACTCTGCCTGGTTATTGGTAGCAGCACCTATACATGTTCCGTCAAGGTGAATCAGTTCACTAGAAGGGGAATACAAGACCCATGCTGCAGAAGCTAGGTTGGGAGACCAACGGCTTGCCCCATCAGCGTAGCCAATGTAACGAGGTGGAAGATGGCCCATCTGTGGGCATGCAAAGACGATGAATGTGAGATCATGATAAATACGGTAAAAAAAAAAAAGAAGGAGAGCAAACTGTACAATGCGGACCAATGAGGTCACGGCTTCATTTATGGGTAAAAACGTTTAAGGTACAACCCATTACGGGGGTTGCGTAAAGGTTGGCCTTCAGAGTTGGCTAAAACGTATGCCCCCTTGCCTAGGCAAGTCTGCACAATGTAAGGGCCTTGCCACATGGATTCGAAATTTCCTTTACCTTTTTTGTCGTTGGCTTGGTCATAGGCGAGGACAAGGTCCCCTTCATGGAAAATTCGAGGGTGAACGTGCTTGTCATAACTGGCTTGGGAGCGGATTTTGGCAGCCTCGATGTTCTGGAGGGTGGCCCGACGATCTTCATCGACTTGTTCGAGGGATAACAGACGGTGCTCAAGGGGGGAGGTATCTGGGAGAAGCTCAACGGCGATGTGTAAGGCAGGTATCTGACACTCGATGGGGAGGACAGACTCTACACCGTGAACTAAATGAAATGGGGTAAAACCGGTGGCGGTTTTGGTGGAGGTACGGTAAGCCCATAAGGAAGGGAATAGCATATGGTTCCAGTTGGACTTATGCCGATCAACAGTACGTTGGAGTATGGTTTTGAGGATTTTATTAACAGCTTCGACTTGACCATTCCCTTGAGGGTAGTAAGCCGAGGAAAACTGGTGTTGAAATTTGAGGAAGGTGGATAACTCGTGCCAAACGGGATCTTCAAAGTGTGATCCATGGTCTGAGACTAACTGTTTAGGGACCCCGAATCGAGTGATGACATGGTTAAAAAAGAAACGGGCAGCAGTCTCAGCGGTGCAGTTGAAGGTGGGCATGGCTTCTGCCCATTTGGTGAAGTAATCGACGGCAACTATGATGTACTTATGGCCGTTCGTAGATGTGGGTCTACACTCCATGAAGTCGATGGCCCACTTACAAAAGGGACCAACAGTGACGACTGGGTGTAACGGAGCAGGTGGCGTCTGGGCTTTGGGGGCAAAAAGTTGGCAGTTATGGCAATGCTTGACCGCAGTGATGCAGTCAGTGAAAAGTGTAGGCCAGAAGTATCCGGCACGGACAACCTTTTGGGCAGTGGCCATCCCTGAGAAATGGCCGCCGCAGGCACTGCTATGACAATCATTAAGGACCTGTTCAGCTTCCTCGTGTGTAAGGCAACGACGAAGAATTGTGTCGATTCTGCGTCGGTAAAGGACATCTTCGATGAGGAGGTAGCGAGAGGCTTGATGAAGGACACAACGACGTCCATTACGAGTGACGGTGGGTCGGAAATTTTGCGTGCGTAGGTATAACAAGATATCACTGTACCACGGGTCTTCGGATGAGATGGTGAATAAGTGATTATCGGGTAATTCCTCGGAGATAGGTGGGGCCGGGATGAAGGAAGGGAGATCAGTGATGAGCTGGGCAAGTG
>LPNX010969404.1:152138-193718 GCA_001517045.1 Pseudotsuga menziesii
GCACAAATAAAGCTTTCATCGAAAGGTGTGTTCAGTTTGAAGAAGAACCCCTTGCAGCAGTGGAAGTTGGTGAAGCCTCTTCACCACCTAAACCTCAAGAAGTAAGTAAAGAGTTTGTTGAACATGCTGATTCTGATTTGTCTGATGGAGATGCATTTATTGCAGACCCTAACATCCCTACAAGGCCAAAATGGGCAGCCAAGACACTACATGCAGCAAGAGAGCTAGCTGGGGATCCCAATGACCCAAGGAGGACTAGATCTCAATTTGAGAGTGGTCTGTGCATGAAGGATCCTACGTTTGCTGAAAAATGCTATTTTATGGTGGATTCTAATCCTAAAACATATGAAGAAGCAGCAAGATATCCAATATGGAAAAGATCCATGAAGGAGGAGTTCATCTCACTCCAGAAGAGGAACACATGGGAGCTAGTGGATCTTCTCCTAGGAAGAAAGTTAGTCCAGTGTAAGTGGGTCTATAAGACCAAATTTGCTGCTGATGGTTCACCACTGAAGTACAAGGCTAGATTGGTAGCCAAGGGCTACGCACAGGTTCATGGCATAGATTACAATGAGACTTTTTCCCCAGTGGCAAAGATGGATTCCATCAGGATAGCCTTAGCCATTGCAGCCTCAAGGCAATGGGAGGTACATCACATGGATGTAAAATGTGCCTTCCTGAATGGAGATCTCACTAAAGAGATATATATGCATCAGCCTCAAGGTTTTTCTACTAACCCTTCTCTTGTGTGCAAGTTGAGAAAGGAATTGTATGGGCTAAAGCAAGCCCCCAGGGCTTGGTATGCCAAGATTGATAGCTTCTTGCTATCACTGAATTTTGTTTGGTACAAATCAGGTCTAAATGTATATTTGAAGTTATTTAATGGTTCATTAATGATCATTGTGTTATATGTTGATGATCTCCTCATTACAGGAAGCTCAAAGGATGAGATTGCTTCCTTAAAAGGAGCTATGAAACAAGCCTTCTCCATGACAGATTTGGGGCTCTTAAGTCAATTTTTGGGGCTTGAGATTGCTCAAAAAAAAGATAGAATCAAGGTGCACCAGTACAAATATGCCTTGGACTTGCTGAACAAATTCAAAATGAAGGATTGCAAAGCAAGCAAAACTCCTTTCCTTTCAGGAGTGAAGCTGGAAGAAGTTGATTCTTCACCTATGGTAAACAATACACTGTATAGGCAATTGATTGGATGTTTGTTGTATCTGAAACATAATAGACCTGATATTTGTTATGCAGTAAGTGTGGCTTCTAGATACATGGTTCAGCCTCATGAGATCCATTGGAAAGCAGCCAAAAGGATCCTTAACTTTGTTCAGGGAACAAGGACACATGGGATCTTCTATAAAGCAAAATCTGATATTGATTTGATTGGATTTACTGACAGTGATTGGGCAGGTGATAGTACAGATAGAAAGTCCACATCAGGATATGTGTTCATGCTTGCAGAAGGGCTAATCAGTTGGTCAATCAAGAAACAGAGTGCCATTGCACTCTCATCTACAGAAGCAGAGTACAGAGGAGTTGTTAATGCAACAACTCAATGTTTATGGTTGTTGGGATTACTTGGAGAGTGTGGATTCGAATCAGAGTACTCAAATACCATCTACTGTGATAACCAGAGTACCATTTGAATCTATAAAGATCTAGTTCAAAAGCAGAGAACCAGACACATTGACATCCATATGCACTACATCAGAGAGCTTGTGCATGATGGCACCATTCACCTACTCTTCTCTTCATCTTCATAACAAGTAGTTGATATCTTCACCAAATAATTTTGTGAGAAGACCTTCAGCAATCTCAAATCACTTTTGGGGATTGCTAATCATGCTGTGAAGCATGAGTGAAGACAATATTCCAAAATTTTGTTTTACAGTCCATGTTTAAGGGAGGATTTTCCCAAGTTGGTTTTGCCTCTTTCCTTGTTTAAATGGACATGCAGTATGTAAAGGGTGACTAAGCCTTGTTGGTAGGCCCTATAATTTTATGATATATTACTCATAAGTCAGGCTTAAGGGGGGGTGTTAGAATAATCAACCCATAGTTTACCCACTTAGACATTAATTTAATTATTTTTGTCTTATTAGCCTAGTTCATGTGTCCCACCTTGTGCAAGTTGTCTTTTACCTATCCATAGTGGTCAAAATTTCATTATTTGACTCATGTAGTGCATGGGAAAGCCCAAGGAATCAAATCTACTTTATTCCTGGCCTCCTAGGCGCCCTTCTGCTTTTTCTGCTTTATTCCCTGCTTTTTCAGTGTTTTAAGGCAAATGGAAAAGCTAGACTAGGTGAGGTGAACTAGTTTTTTGTCCTCTTCATCCTCCACTCTTTTCTCCTTGAAAAAGCATGTATGAGCTGCCATTCCACCACTCTTTAGCTTGCCTAAGCCATTTTTCCAATTCATGAGCTCCATGACAGATTTGCAATCAACTTTTTACACCTATGGGGGATTTGCTTATTTTTAGTAAGCCTGCTTTATGCTAGATTCGAATTTCTCCTCATGCATTCAAATCCATGATGTATGTTATTTATTCAGTAACCTATGTTATTACAGGGTTGGCTATTGTACACTGAGTTAATACAGTTTAGTGTTCAGCTCCAATTTCAGTCTCTTTTGTGACTGATTTTGCATGATCAATTGTTAATTGTTGTGAGTAAAATTAATATATCACTGGGTGATTTTGATTGACATTTGTTTTATACACAATAAATTCATCACAAACACAAATTTTTACACATGTAAATAAATAAATCGATCACCATAAAATTTTTATATATAACATCCAAAATATGGTAATACATAGTGTCATGATACAAAAATGGGGCTCTCGAGCCACCAAGATATAATATGCGGTAGTAAAAAATGTATAACTCCCAGGTATCTAAGCTTGTGGAGGAGGAGGGGGGTTGTGATAATGGAAGGTCACTATGGCTCTAGCTAGCTGTCGAATAATCGCACCCATGCTCATGGTACACCCACCACTTGGCGCTGCATAGCCTCAGGCAAGTCCTCGACTTGCTCCATGGGAACCCTGTGTGTCAGCCTCACAAAATTGGTATGAATTCTCTAGAGCGTACAATCCACATCCACACCTGTGATATCATCTCCTCTTCCCCTCTGTCTGTGACGAGGGAAGCCTTTAGGCCACCGTGGTCCCACATCTGCATACAATTGGTAGATGTCACTATGTTTTGTCACACAAAAATATGTCTTTTGATTTCATATAATCAGAAAACAAAAAAAATTATATTATTCAAAAAATTAAAAGAGAGGGTCGAGATTCGTTACCTATATCGCCATATGTCGATCCTGGTGGTAGCGGCATGTCTAGGTCCCCCCCGAAATCTATCCCCGCATAGGGGTAGTCATCGATGGAAACTACCTGTCATTGCCACCACTGAAAGAAATCAGCTGGATAGGGGTTGGCCACCTTACCTCCCCCCAGCCTGCACATCACATTTGCCCAATGTCGTTGGGTCGGATCTCGAACTCCGTGAAGAGAAATGTCAACTCTGGGGCTCAAGCCTAGAACACGCTCGAAGAAAAACGTGCTCAATATGCTACTGAACCCGAAGTTCCACACTCTGCCCACTTTACACTCACTGAGCTGATGTTTCATGTTTCTCGGTAGTGTAGTGCTTCAGTCATAGACCGTGGGTCTCATTCACTCCACTGCATAGAACATCAGAGGCCGCGAAGCCTAGTGGAGTGAAGCTAATCCTGCTATCCTGCCCAATGTCAATAGAATGGGCTTTAGGCCCAGCACCTGTATAGAGTTGGTTGGGACCTGAATCCCCACCTTCTCTATGTCTAGATAGCAGTACATCGTAATGTACTCATCGATAGTCAGGCCACCTTTTGACCCACCACGAGAACAAAGGTTCACTACTTCCCCCCATTGAGAAAGTCCAATAATAAAGTATATGTCCTCCACCTCTATAGTGAGGGACATCCCATCTATCTAGAAGGACTCAGAGTTTGGATCCCAGTAATCCACTAGCATTTGCAATAGTCTTGGTTTGGCCCTCAAGCCACCAAGACACCAAAACTTATAGAGCTTACATGCACGTAGAGCTTGTTGAGCCATTAGATCGGCCCTTACTTCCTCCTCTACCTCACCATGTTCATGCTCTCTCCATTATAGGACCATCCTGCACAAAAAATTGCAAGTTTTCCCATTATATTACTTAAAAAAACCTCATGCGCAGCCACATATGCGCCTGTTTTCCAAACAACCTCGTATGTACGTGACTGTGAGGGAATTTTCTGCGTATATCCATCCCTACACGTGGAAAAACCCTCGATTTCCATGTGGGGCACAACACCTTTTTTAGAATGGCCTAGAAACCTCAAATGACCATGGAATTTCATAAAAATTGCATCAAAATGGAATAGAAGAGCATGGGTAAGTACTTGGAAGAAATGGTAGTGGATTCCGCCGGTTGGATCTCCTGGGATTTGCTATTGAAAATCTGAGCTCAATTGGGTAAAAATTTCAAATGTTTTATAATGTTTTGAATCGTTTACTATTTATAGAAATTTTTCAAATTTTTGAAAATTTTTACCCCCTTCCCTATAGTTTCGACAATTTCTAATCATTTTGGACCATTTTTGACCTAATTCATGATGTACAAGACCTTTTTGAGTGTCGTTTCAGCCGTTGGATTGACCCATTCGTGCCGATCTCAGGTATCATGTCTAAACTGGCATATAGGTTAGGTTTCATCATTGTTTGCATTTTGCATGACCTTATGACCGTTTCATCATAGCCTTAGGTACAAACCCACTCTATTATGTCATGGAACCTTCTTGCTGTTTTAAAAGTGGCATGGTATGAGTGGTAGAGCTTGACCTTACATGGGTACCCTAGTTAGCGCCTTATTTGCATTTGGTGCCCATGCTGACGTTTTGTCTTTTAGGGTGTGGGAGTCCGTTGTATAGTATTGCCATGACATTTCGTAAGAGCCTCATACTCCTCTTGATCTTTTGCTGGCCTATTTCACTCAGGACTCCCTTATGTCAAGTTGTAATTGCATTATCATGGGCTTTCCTTCCTTATTGAGCTTTATGCTATCTTCCCTGACATTGCGTTTCATCCATATAGCCCGAGCTTGTCTCATGTCTAGCCATGCAGAGCCATTTTATATATCCTTTGCAGCTTGATTTCGGTTTTTACTGGGAGGGGATTTTCCCCCGAGTGTCGATATCTTACACATGTGTCCTTACATTGAGCATAGGTATCTTCCACTGCTTGGAACTAGTTTGTTTGCCCCTATGACACTCGTCTCCTCCTAGTCGATAACTATAAAGTAGTTTCATTCTTTTTCAATCTTTTTAAATATTTGAAAAAGTCCAAAAAAATAAAAAAACCAAAAAGCCAGACAAGGAAAGATGTTATCTTTGGCAGCTGTCGAGTCGTGTCGCCTTCGAACAGAGAACTGTATATCACATCCATTGGTTGGGTTTATAGTTTGACTTTAGGAGCTGTACTCGTTTGTCTGAGTTTATCTCCATCGACTGGTTAAGCTTCCAGTCCCCATGGAGCCTCTGTCGATGCCTCCTATGTCGTAGAGATGTCCCAGTTTGTACATCGAGTCTATGCCGCCTTTATTCAGTCACCATTCATCGTTATGCTCTTGTTTAAAGGAAGTTGAAACCTGAGTCAGCCATTCCTCAGTTACCTTGAATTTTCATGTCAGCCATTCCTCGTACAATTACAGGTTTGTGCACCTTATGATCAAGTCCTTCCACATTATACAGCTTTGCTGAGTACCTCATGTTGGATTATGGGGGATGCCTTAATGCCCTCCTTCCAACGGATTTCATCCCATCGACTTCAGATCATTTATTCTGGGATTGGAATCTAGAGTCATTTTGAGTGCCTTGAGACTTGTAGTCATCAATGGCATGTTCTCTTGCCATCGACAGTCTTTGGGAATACATCAATGTCCCCTGATCGATGGATCCTATCAAGTGTTCGACCTCAACACATTTATTCACACTTGTTAGTTTTCACTCTAGTAACTTGATTCCAATTTTCATTATTGGTGGGTGATCTCATGTCTGTTAACGATATACATCAATGACCGGTAATCAGACGATGGACTACTATGTTCGACCTCGACACCTCTATTCACATAGTAGGACATGTACACGTAGCGGTTTGTGTAGAAGACCTTCCATATTGGTGGCATCTCTTATATGCTACCTCCTTGATCATGCCAGTGTTCATGAGATTTAAGCTCTCGTGACTTGATTCCAGTATATGTCAGACATTTCAAGCTATTATGGAGATCTTGATCCATTTTATATCTTCAGCCATTATGGAGATCATGATCCTTTGTATATCTTCATCATGGATATTCTGATCTATGTATATTGTACGTGGAAATGACCACTTATGTGATATCTTGTATCATGCCTATTCATGGCCATTGTACTCTTATGTATCTGGGACTGCTATATGTATTTGCAGTTATGTGCAGAGTTGTATCATTGTACTATGCTGATTGGGTGGCTGGTCTTCCATTTGGGATTCTTCATTACTCCACTTTTGGGATGGACTTATAATGTATTTCAGCCATCATATGACCCCTCTGACCTCACACATTAGGGGGCATCTGTTATAGCTGATTTTACCACTCCAGGTGAATCACACTTGTATGGCCTTCACATGTCCCTCTGTAAACTCCTTGGACCCCTTGTACCTTTTTTGTCCTTTGATGTTTCCTTGACCATCCCTAAAAACATGTAAAAAGTGATACACACGACTTTTAAACCCTTAATCATGTATATACGCAGGTTTGATCCCTAAAACCACGTACATCGGGATGGGTGCATAATCCAAATCCTTTTGGAGTTTTCCTTGACATGGATCCAACTCACTTGACTCTTGGCATTCCCTATGCCTTGAGATCGTTCAGATTCGACCTTTCATTACCCATTTGAAAAGATATATAAGGAAATCTATGGTACATTGAAGGCATAAGAGAGAATTGAGAGCCAAGAAACTATAGTCCATTGTTGCCGGAACTTGTGCTTGAGTTTGCATCCCTTTGTCCCTTGGAGCACTTTTGTGTTTTTCCCAAGCTTGCCTTTTTCTTGTGAGCTTGCTATCGAGAGATGGAGGATTGAGGTGGTGGAGGCCCAAGTGGGGGATTCAGTTTCACCAATTCGCAGACGTGCCGACAGAGGTTGTATCCATTGTAATCTTTGATTTTATATTAATAGAAATATCTTTTCCTATCCAGTAATGTATGTTTGAATGAATATTTTATCCAGGGGATGATTTCAAATGTTTGTACATTGTTGATTATATATGCTAGAATAGATC
The DNA here is from genome assembly GCA_001517045.1 of Pseudotsuga menziesii. Taxonomy (NCBI): domain Eukaryota; kingdom Viridiplantae; phylum Streptophyta; class Pinopsida; order Pinales; family Pinaceae; genus Pseudotsuga; species Pseudotsuga menziesii. The sequence continues at coordinate 159,496 of LPNX010969404.1, forward strand.
TAACACCAATATATATAGTATGCGTGTATTGTTTACTTGTCGTTGAGGAAGTAATCTATCAATTCAAGATGAAGTTGGAAAGCTCAATACAGATCTACTTCAATCGTCCGGACTAAGGTACAAGGTCTGATCCTTTAGTGTTAGATATTTATTTTTTATTGCATATTGGAAAGGATTAATTTCTAGAGTCAAGCTGTCTGTTGTGGTACCCCAAGCCATAGGAATTTCTATCAGTATCAAAGATGTCTGCTACTTGTTCTGAAGATGCACAGAAGAGTAGGTGAATGGTGCCATCATGCACAAGTTGTCTGATGTAGTGCATATGGATCTCAATGTGTTTTGTTCTCTGTCTCTGAACTGGATCATTGCAGATTTGAATGGTACTCTGATTATCACAATAGACAATAGTTGAAAACTCCGATTCGAAGCCACACTCACCAAGTATCCTCTGCAACCATAAACATTGAGTTACTGCATTCACAACTCCTCTGTACTCTGCTTCTATAGATGAGAGTGCTATGGCACTCTATTTATTGCTTGACTAGCTGATTGGTCCTTCAACAAGCATGAACACATATCCTGATGTTGACTTTCGATCTGTTTTATCACCTACCCAATCACTGTCTGTAAACGTAATCAAATCAAGATCAGATTTAGCTTTGTAGAAGATCCCATGAGTTCTTATTCCCTGAACAAAGTTAAGGATCCTTTTGGCTGCTCTCCAATGGATCTCATGAGGCTGATCCATGTATCTTGAAGCCACACTTACTGCATAATAAATATCAGGTTGAGTGTGTGTAAGGTACAACAAACACCCAATCAACTGCCTTTACATTGTATTATTTACCATAGGAGAAGAACCTGCTTCTTCAAGCCTAACTCTTGAAAGGAAGGGAGTCTTGATTGGCTTGCAATATTTCATGTTGAACTTGTTTAGAAAATATAAAGCATACTTGGACTGATGTACTTTTATTCCATGTTGGGATTGAGCAATTTCGAGACCCAAGAATTGGATCAACAACCCCAAATCAGTCATAGAAAATGCATGGTTCATTGCATCCTTCAAGGAGGCAATCTCTTTCTTTGAACTTCCTGTAATCATAAGGTCATCCATATACAAGAGAATAATCATCAAAGAACCATGAATCAACTTCAAATAAACATTAGGATCAGACTTGCATCGAACAAAACTCAATGACAGCAGAAAGCCATCAATCTTGGCATACCAAGCCCTGGGGGCTTGCTTAAGCCCATACAATGATTTCTTTAGCCTTCACACAAAATTTGGATTAGTAACAAAACCTTGAGTTTGCTGCATGTAAATATCTTCAGTGAGATCTCCATTCAGGAAATCACACTTCACATCCATGTGATGTACCTCCCACTGCTTCGAAGCTGCAATGGTTAAGGCTAGCCTGATGGAGTCCATCTTTGCCACTGGTGCAAAGGTTTCATTGTAGTCAATACCATGTACTTGTGAGTATCCCTTAGCTACCAATCTGGCCTTATATTTCAAATGTGAACTATCAATAAAAAACTTAGTTTTGAAAACCCACTTACATTGAACTAGCTTCCTCCTTGGGGAAAGATCAACCAATTCCCAAGTGTTGTTCTTCTGGAGTAAGCTGAATTCTTCTTTAATAGCTGTTTTCCATATTGGATCATTTGATACATATTCATATGTCTGTGGGTCTGATTCAACCATCAGATAGCACTTCTCTACAAACAAAGGGTCTTCCATACACAGGGCACTCTCAAACTGAGATCTAGTCCTCCTAGGATCACTAGGATTTCCATCTAGTTCCCCAGCTGCATGAATGGTCTTTGCTGCCCATTTTGGTCTTGTATGACTATCAGGATCTGCAATTAAATCATAATTATCTGACATATCAGAATCAGCAAACTCATTTGTCTCTTCACTTACATTCAATGGTTCTTGTGGTGAAGAAGACTCTACAACTTCAACTGTTCCTAAAGGCTCTTCTTGGAACTGAACACTCCTTTCAATGAAGGATTTGTTTGTGCTCAAGTTGATTGGCTTGTACCCTTTTGAATCTTCATAATACCCAACAAATAGGCACTCTTGTCTTTGGGGCTGCAAAGCCTTTCTCTTTTTAGTTGGAATTCTAGCCCAAGCCTTTGAGCCAAAAATCCTAAAATGGGTCACATCTAGTTTGTGCCCACTCCAAGCTTCGAAAAAAGTCATCCCATAAAGTTGTTTATGAAAATGGGTCGCATCTGGTTTGTGCCCACTCCAAGCTTCAAAAAAATTCATCCCATAAAGTTGTTTATGAGGCACCCTATTCTAGATATAGGATGTGTCATAACCCCGAATTTCCACAAAAATTTAAATTTTTTAATGTAACATAAAATGTCTAATGTTGCAGTTTGATAACTACTAGCAGCTGGTGGAAAAATGAAACAGTTAACAAAAGTAGTAATTAACTTCATCACATAAAAACTAATACCATTTTAACCTTGATATGTTAAGTATATGTTTTGCATTCAGTTGCTTCTAGCTGTACTGATGATTTTATTTTATCAAGTAGGTGAGAAGCTATGTTCTAAACTAGGGTTTACTTAGCAATTGCTAACTCAACTGGATTTCTGATTCTTACAAGTTAAGCAGGTAAATTTTGAACAAGTAGGAGTTTGTTTTTGTGTTAAGTCAAGAAGTACTTCTTAGCAGAATAAAAATGCTAGAGTATAAATTTAATTAGACTATGATGAGGTAAAGTAATTCCTTTGTTGTTTTTTATTCTTATGACAGTATTTTAAGCTAGTCATGAACACAAATATCCTTAACATACCAATGTATTTTACCAGCATGTCTTCTACTTCCAGTTCTTGTTTTTACCGTTGCAAGCTAAGTTACTCACAAGTTCTATAGAAACATTTTTACCGAAGCATGAAATTACTGCTAATGCTACGTTTAATATTCAATAAGCTGCTTATGAGCATGGATATAGTTCTAAGACTTTCAGAGAGGAAGTTTACCATAGAACACTTAGCTCTACTTTTAGTTTTACTCTAGTAGAGAAGAATTATCAGCTTATTATTTGTATACAATTATAAATGTTGACTTGCACAAATAGTCATCAAGTTATAAGTATTGTGGTAAAATTACATTACCATATCACTTTTATAATATGACTAAGGGATTTTACCTTTAACCCTGGATAGTTTTACTAACTTATATTTACCAAGTCTAGTCTAAACATTGGTTTGATTCATTAAGAGTTTGGTTCCTTATGGAAACCGAAATATCACTAACTTCCAAGAAGTTTATTTTACACCATAGCACTATAGACTATATACAAATGTAAGAGTTATTCTAGGGTGCAAATACTACCTACTTTTACTTACATATAGTTGATTTATAAACTAACTTGTGTATACATAACACTAGTTCTAATAACATAGTCATGTATCATAATGTTTGTATCAATAGTCAATAGTAGTACTATAGACTCATGATCAAGGGCATATACTCCACTATTGATCTTTGCATAAATGTTTTACCAACGATTGATTTCAAAGTTTTCATAATATAAAGGATAACGATACAAACAAATGTATTTTTCTTTACCATTGCTTGACTTTATTTTTTATCATTGTAATGATATGAATTTGACTTTAGAACTAACATTATCATTGTGGCTATCATTTAAATCATTGGCAATAACATGTTTTAACCGACAGTGCAGGAGAACTATAGTGATTCACCCACTACTGAGTAAAAATATTGGTGGGAATGTGGATGAGTCTCCACCATGCACTGGTCAATTAATAAGCTCGTAAAGAAACCCTATATTCTTCATTTCATTTCAGAGGGTTTGTCTCTACGCTGTCTGGGTTCCTTCGCGGCCATGAGAGGCTTGTTGGTTCATCAATTGACAGCCCTTAAGTGAGTGTTGTAGTGCTTATATGATTGTGCAAGAGTTAAGAGTTTCCCAGCTTGTAATGTAGTTTCGTTCTAGAAGTTTGTGAACACTGTGAGGGTGGTTTTCTTATCTATGTTAGTATTATAGAGAGTTGTGTGATATGTTACCCTTGTCTCTGCTTGGCTTGCTCCCTTGTCAGTGTAGAACTGAGAATACAAACCTCGCTACCTCTATCACATGTTTGGCATGAGGGTTTCTTCTCTTCAAAGTGCAATTCCTCGGACTGCTTCAGTTACCTCGTCAGCTCCAATTATCTTACTTACAAGAAAATATAATTACCCTGCTATTACTTTTATTCTCTAGTTAAAGTTTTAGCATAAATAATATAGAATCTAAATTAAAGCATTTGGTCTTGCTTGCAGTTTATAGTTCATCTTCGGGCCTGGAATAAACCTCTCCAACACTGGTTGACTTCATGGCCAAAATGGGTAAGCCCCAGTTTATACGTGGCATCTCCCTGCTAGCAATGGTTAATGGAAAAGGGTTACAGTTGGAAGGGAAGCACGGATTCGGTTCCTCCAATGTTTAGATGCTTAGTTTATGTTCTTACTTAGTGTTGCTATTAAAAACCATTGCATGTTGCTGGGTAGCTCCGGCTTGAAAGATGTGACTTATATTTAGTTTTTCTCTCTTTGTAAAAAAACGATTACAACCTTATGGCTTGATAATATCATACTTTTGAATTTTAAGATATGGAGGTTTCTCCTGTACTCATGGTTTAAAAATGACTCTTGCTTCGATTACTTTGTTGTTTATCTCGTAAATGATATTACTGTAAAAATATGTTTTTCTTCTTCACTGTCAGTGAAGTAATTTAATGTTTAAGATACATTTATAGGTACTAGTATTACTGTAAAGACTATAAACAGTCATAGGGTAAAATGTATACTATCGGTCCAGATTATAATAGTAAGGGTTTTTATGAAAAAGGAACCCTTGTGTAAATGTATTCTTAACTAAACTATTACTTGAGCAGTGTTTCTCTTTTGCTTCAGTTTTGTTAATACAAGTATTTTTTTTTTTTGTTTATTAACCTGTATGTGAAATATTTAATTTTAGAAAAGGTTATAAATATATTTTAAATTTTAAAGAAAAACAAGACTGTATTCAGTCTAAAGCATGAGTTGTAATCTTCATGTTACTTTTGTTACACAATTAATAATATAACTGCTTATAATTACTAGTTACTTTTTAACTTGGTAAATTAATTGTTTAGGGTTTCGACCCTCAGATTCCTCTTTTATAGGTTATAAGCCTGTTGTTTATTTAGTTTTATTTCATGGACTATTTTACGAAATGGGCAGAGGCAATGCCCACCTTTAAAGATGATGGGGAAACTACAGCTTTCTTCGTGTTCAATCAAATTATTGCACGATTCGGTATACCTAAAGTGATTGTCACTGACCATGGTAGTCATTTCCAAAATAGCATGATGACTGAATTGACCACTATGCTAAGATTTAGACAAGAACATTCATCTTCTTTCTATCCTCAAGCAAACGGTCAAGTCGAGGCTGTTAATAAAACTTTGAAGACTATCCTCAAATGTACTATTAATGCAACCTGTTCCAAATGGCATATCATGCTATATGCCACACTTTGGGCATATCGGACTAATGTAAAAACTTCTACAGGGTTTTCACCCTTCCAACTCGTTTATGGAGTGGAAGATATTACCTCGATTGAATGTGAAATCCTATCTTTAATAATTGCTATTCATGTGTTACCTGATATGACTGAGCTTGAAGAACGTCTATTACATTTAGAACATCTTGATGAACATCATAGAGATGCACTGACATCAAACCAAGACCATAAAAATAGGGTCAAAATCCAATATGATAAATCGGTCAAGCCTCGAATTTTCTCTGAGGGGGAACTTGTTTTGATCTGGGACCAAGACAAAGAACCCCTGGGGGCAAGAAAGTTCAGGTCTATGTGGTTAGGACCTTATTTCATGTCGAAAGTGTTAAAGAAGGGCACATATGAATTGATAGATTTTGATGGGAACAAGCTGGCTGAGCCTAGAAATGGGCTCTACTTGAAAATGTACTATGCTTAGACTTAGCACTTTTTCTTGTATTTTATTGTATGTATTTTTATGTACACTAGATCGTCGCTTTGTGTTTTTTATTAACCATCTGTTGTTTGTTTTAGATGTATTTCGAGAGGTTCGTAGGTTTTGTTGATGGCGCCAGTCACCACACTTGTAATTTAGCTTCGGCTGCATGGGTCATTTATTTGCCCTCAGGACAGTTAGTTGCCTTAGGAGAAGCTTGCTTAAGTCTTGCTTCCAATAATGTGGCTGAATATAGGGCTGTCATTAAGCTTCTATGGGATGCTTTGTCATGTGGTATCACTCAACTGGAAGTCCTACTGGACTCTCAACTGGTCGTTTCCCAGCTCAATCGGGCTTATCAGGTGCGGAACCCTATTCTATTGCGTCAGTTTATGCAAGTTAGGTTATTGGAAAGAAATTTTGAGTTCATTACATTCAATAATATTCCAAGGAATCAAAATTCATTAACTGATGCATACGCTAATTACATCTTGGATTCGTATTTAACACATTTTACATAAAAGTATACAACAAACACATAAAAAATTTTTGTAAATAAACTAGAAATATATGTGTGTGTGTGAATATCTATCCATAAATATAGGTCGAGTCTCTGATCCTTAGATCAAGTCATAACTATATAATATACATAAAATATACAAAATATGGATCAAAGTCCATCAAATGCTCCTAGATCTAAGTTGGACCACCTTGGTTTCCCCGGTCACCCTATACTCTAGCTTCTTTAGCCTCCTCAGCTTCAACAGCCTCAACAACATCTATATATACCAGTACTTCTCTGGCTACTCTCCTCAGAAGGCGTATCCAGACAGGCAGTACACCAACCACTAGCTCCTGCATGATGGCTGGGATGCGCTCAATCCGTAAGGTAGGTACTCTTTGGGTAAGCCTGGCCAGCTTCCCCTCAAGAACCCTAATCAAGCCCTGGTCTTCTCCCAAGACAGGACGCACATACATGCGCAGATGCCCTTTAGGGCAGACTGGTCCAATATCTACATTTTGACATTTTAAAAGGATTAGAACTCTTATACACATGTATATATTTGTATATTTAAAATTCATAAAAATTTTAAAATTTTGAAAATAAAGATTACCAGGGATGATTCTAAGAACCCCCCCTAGATTTATATGTATAAAAATTGGGCGAATCTCTCTGATATATAGGAAAATTTGAAGGCAATTTTATCAATAATATAATATGTATATATAAAAAATTTGGCGAATCTTTCATTTTATTATATAATGTTGTAAAATTTTGGCGAATCTTTCATTTTATTATATAATGTTGTAAAATTTTGGGGAATCTTTCATTTTATTATATAATGTTGTAAAAAATTGGCGAATATTTAACTTCATTATAAAAAATTGTAAAAACTGGTGAATCTTTCACTGATTTATAGAATATTGTCAAAATAAAAGAACAACAACATTAGTCAAATAACATGAATCACATCATCAACAATAGAACATGTAGACTTACAAGTCACAACAAGAAAGTGTCAGTGAAATACAACTACACTGACTAGATTCAAGGAAAGTGGGGACTCCACTTGTTATCTCATCCCTTAATGTTCCAATGGACATGTGGGGACCTAAATCTTGACAAACTGATAAATAATAAAAACAGACATTATGCTCGATCTTAGCCTCCACTAGACAATTGATGTCATTATTGTGTTCAATTCACGCAAATCACTTTAATGTGAGACACATTTCATATCATGAAAATTTTTATATTGAAAGAAAAATTCCAACTTTATGTAGACCTCAAGTCTTTCTATTATCACTTTTCTATGCAATGTATATGACATTTACGTCGAAGGTAAATTGACATTGGTAAATGAAGTGAAATTGACGTCACTCATACTTCATGGGAAAAATACTACTTTTCCATCCAGGTTGTCCCTTATTGTAGCTAGTATATGCTATGCTGTCAACAAGACATGGGCATAATAGTAATTTAGTTAATATGTAGTCCCAACAGTTGTGGACATTTGTGGGCTCTCAAATATGTAGTTGATCTCTCGTCCATCTAGGTTCTTTCTTGTGTTCATTAAGATATGAACACATAGTTTTGCTAGTAACTGCAACCCCAATCATATTGGAAGCTAAAAGATTCCGATAGACACCTTTGGATGACTATTCAACAGACAACTCCAAGCAAATTGATGGTCCCTCACAGCTCAGAAAGAAAGATTGTCAGGTGTCTAGTTTTGGATGAATTTAATGTTTACAAAAAATTGAAAGTAATGCTCTAGTTCTATAATAATAGAATCAAGACATGACATAATATAGTTTTGGCCATGGTCATGGTGCCATCTATCACAGACCCACTATATATTGGACATTTCGCATCATGCCAATTATCTATTAGACAAGATGCAAAATGATCTACAACTCTTATTCAATATAAGCTCAACCCTGCTCTAACAGGTAAATATAGAGGAAAAGTTATCTATAGGTGTGGTCTTCATTATTCATAAGCCATAGACAGGTAAATTAAAAAAATTCTTTTCTAAGAACTTCACCTGACACCAATCACAAGTTTTCCAACCAGAATCAACAAGTAACCAGCTTGGAATTTGAAGATAGCTTGTGGTTTTCTTCTCTTTCTCTTGTGAGATTTGTACTCAGGTTTGTTACTGTAATTGTTTTGGAAAAACCAAATCCTATCCATCATCCAAGGGCTTTGTTATGAAATACCCACCCCACCCTCTCCTGCACTTTCTTGTTCTACTTGATATAGGTAAATCTTCTATCCTTTGTAGTTGCCAAAAAAGAGTGAAAGACAATGGATCAATAATTCATATGCATTTGTTAACTCATGGATATCTGAAAGTGCAAATTAAAATCCTACAAATCAATTTTATATTGAAATCCTCCCAGGGGCAGACTTATTTAGGAGTAATGTAACTTCCCATAGAGTTTCCACTTTGATGACCATACCCAACCTTAACTGTAAAAATCTAGCCTCAATGACCAAGTACTACACTTTCTTCCATAGCGTTAAAAGTCCAATGAGATCCCTCACTCTGTCTCCATTGGCCAGCGATGTGATGCACAATGGAAATGAGCTTTGCTACTAGGATCATAGGGAAGGGCCTGGCTGAATGAACTATAGATCCCCTATTAAGAATAAGCCCAATATAAAACAATATAAACCAAATTCTTATAGTTGTAACATTTTACCCTGAATCCAAACTTGAATAGTGAAGCTTAACTTTTTCATGAAGACAACAAGCATACGATGCCACTCCCTATCTCTTCATCCTCATCACACAAGTTTTTATAACTATATACCATGTTAATATTTTAAAGTATGCAAGAAAGATTCATAGAATAAAAATTAATTCATGTAAAAAGTATATATTTATATATACTATTAAAACATGATACTCCAACAAATTTAAATTTAAAATTAAAGTCACATTGGCTTGAGGAATTAACATTATAAGCTAAGCATTAACATGAAAACCATATTGATCTTAAATTTTTTTGAGGGCTTAGGGTCCTTTTATTTTCATTTTTTCAAGTTTAATGTTTTCATACTTTGGCCCCAACTAAGCATCCATGTCAGCAGATGCAGACGTAGTCAAGTCAATGTTTTGATTACTTGGCCACCTCAACGGTTGACATAGATGAATTAGGCAATGTCAGGGGTTGACTCAGCCTCTAGGCAAAAGTCAACAACCAATTTTGATCATTTTTGGTCAAAATTTGCTCAAACTCGGTGGATTCGAGTTGATAGCACTGCTTTCAATCCCTTTCTTGAAACATCTTCCATAAATAAGCATTTACATGCTTGTTTTTATAGCATATATATGGTGGAAACTTGAGAACAATTGTATATATATAGTCATTAACATTTGCATGTTTATTAAAGTAAAAAATAATTGTTATTAAAGTAAAAAAAAATGCATATTCGGATTCTATTATAGGTTTACAATAAAAAATGAAATGGTATAAATAACTATGTAATTGCAAGAGGATAAAACACTAATATAAACATGTTTACCCTTTCTTAATGAAGGAATCTACAAAATGACACCAAGTTGAATCCCCAGCATAATGCAGTTTGGTCCTAGTGTAAGCTAAGGGATTAAAATGGCTTCAATATATAGACTCGAGATTTGTAGTATGAAAATCGATTTCATACACTATAGAATAAACTGGGCAACAATGCTACAACTTCACCATCAAGGACAAGGAGCATCCCTTCCTTCTTAAAGCATTTTATCGCAAACTTTACTCTGCAAATTACAGACACATTCAAATTTGAATCAAGATGGAAAGTATTTGTAACTGAATTCTCTAATGTATAGTCTCATTTCTTTACTTTTACAAAAATTAATTAAAAAATGGTCCAACATATTCATTCATCTTTCCATCTATACCTGAAAAGACAGAGAGAGAGGGAGGGAGAATTCAAAAAATTAAACCTATATTTTTTCATGTACTCCCTGAGTTCTAGTGCCTGCACTTCAGTGAGTAGTTTATCTCCAATGCAAATAGGAGCTTTAAACTGTAATGTTTGAGATACATAAATAGCTCCTAGCTATATCATGCACATCAGCAGATAATAAATCAAATTTAGTAAACCAATAAGATCATTATTCATAAAATTGGAACAAACTAGTAGTTGAAGTACCAAGTAAATTGCACAACACCATTCTGTTAATAAAATATTGTATCAATGCATGGTCATTAGTTCAGGAATCCAGTAACAAAATTGTATTACGAATCTTTAAAACCATAAGTGTTATGTTATAGAATGAAAGAGATCTTGCATTCTTTTGTAGCATGAAAGTGAAAAAAACAAGTAGAATTGCACTGCATACGATAGCCCAATAGAATCCCAAAATCGATATTGAGTGTGGAATGCAGTTCAAGAGACAATAAGAGACCTTGGAAAAAATTATGCAAGTCATCAAGGTTACTACCTTGGAAATGATAAGCTTGGTGTGAGAATGCAATCCCTTGCTTCTCATTTCAACTATGTAATTTGTCATCCTTCTGTACTATAACCATGGTAAGGTATCCTTTTTATGCCCCCAGTTCTATTGCATCAATTTTTCAAAGACTAGGAAGCCCACATATTTTTCACTAGAGAATATGGTTTGCTCGTATTATTTTACTTCTGAAGTGAAAGTAAAAAACCAAGTAGAACTGCACTGCATATAACTATCCAATAGAATCCCAAATATCAATCTTGGTGTGGAATGGAGTTCAAGAGGCAATAAGAGACCTAGGAAAGGAACCCTCAAACAATAATAAAACATTTTTTTAACTCTGTTTTAACAATAAGAAAACACATAACTCAACACTATTTTAACCCTCAACCAATAATAAAATAGAGTAAATCTCAATTCTGGGTGTTTTTTAGGCCATAACAACGACAAACAGCAATAAACCATGTAGAGGTGGTCCTTGGTTCTGATCCATAATTGGTCATTCTATGGCTGAGTCATTTCACCAGTATGGACCTTAATTATTTTTTGCAGAAATCTATAATGTTTCTCTATGTTTTCTATTTCATTGCAAATTAATTTTGACTCTGTATTACAATATTACTTGCAAACTGTAATTAAAACTGAGGAAAAAAACCAATTTTGAAACATCAATTACATACACAGAACTGACACAAATTTTACCCTAGAAACCCATTTGTGAAAACAAGCATGGCCTTTGTTTGGCTCTTTCTATGCTCAAGAATGATGACAAATATCAGCTATATACTCTTAGACAGAGATTTTGTGTATTCTTATTCCATGGATGCATTTTTAATATTGCATCTTGGCTTTGAGATAAACTTTGTTCTCTCTGGATAGGGTCATACTTCTCTTCATCCTCGTGATCTAGGAACATACTTCTCATTCTTAGTCTTTAGTTTTCTGCTTTTGTGCCATCAACTTCCGAATCTTTCAACTTCCAATTCCAATTTTCCGACCGATGTCCCAATCTCCCTCTTTATTCCCACTTCTATTGGTTTCTCTTCTCTTGGAATTCCTAGAGTCTCTCCCCTAGACTGATCGAATGCCTCCCCCATCTTCCTTGCAAATCCTTGAAAGATGCCAATGGAACCCCCCAAAGTAATTGCCTCCTGTAATGGATTTTAGGTTGTATGATCTTTATGTTTCCTTGAAGGGTTACTTTTTCTTCTGTAGATTCCATGTGGCATCTACTCTACAGATTTGTGGACTCTACATGGTGATTTCATCTATCAAGTATGCCTCAATAGTATTTGTTTTGGGTCTCTTCTTCTTTCTTCTATGCAGACACAGAGCTTCATCATAATGCAGGGGTCTTCATGTGGAGGTTAGGTAGGTCCCTCACTTTGCATGCTCTTGCTTCAGCTTTTGCAAAGTGTGGAGTGCAGGGGTAAGCTCCTCTCCACATGGTCCAAATTTTCACTTCCAATACACAGCATGCCCAAAACCTTTTCTTGTTGTGGCTCTTTAGTTCTATCCATTTCATATCACTCTAGGCTTTCGTCCACATTGTTGGCTTATAAGGATTGTTAGGTACAAAGTTGTTGTAGTAGAAACCATTGCAAGTGTTTATCTATTTCAAATATTAAAGAATAAATACGGTAAAACAATGGAATCTTGGATATCTCAACATTGATTATTACAAGACTAAGCAAAATAGAATGCAGAACCCTGAAAGCCCCATAATCTTTTAAATGGCAGCTATTTTGCTTTCAATTACACTAAGTAATAGTCATTCATAAAAATGAAAAATGACAATTTATTTGTTTCTACACTAATTACTTATTTTAAATTCCATTAGTATGAATTGTACAGAATATGCAAAGGTAACTAATTAAATTGATGCAACTGGTGCAATATTTTGATACAATTTGACAAGTTCATCTAGATATAGGGGTCACTAAATGACCAGTTAAAGATATTATCATATAAATATATAAGAGGGTGTTGTTAACATAGCTCACCACATGGTCTAGTGCATCATCCTATTTGCACATTACCCAGGGTACACTTGTATCCATTCCCACAGCCATCTGGGCATCCCAATTCATGTAATTCACTCCAGCAGGCCCAAACAACGTTTCATTAGGTTTATACTCATTTTCCATCTGTAAGAACACTTTGTTATTAGTCCTAATATTAATAAATCAAACCAAGTTTACATAGAAAGTTCAAACACATGCCATATCGCTCTTTTTTGCATCAAGAGATTGCCCAAAATCACCTAAATCACACTCAGACTTGGTTTATAGGGTCTAAAGTTAACTCAGGTCTGTTTATTTTTAGGTTTGTTTGCACTCCTTTTGTGGATAAAAAGAGCCTAGAATTCAAAACCCCCTAATACATGTTGCCACTCAATGGCTGTCTCACTAGTGCAAGAAGGCTATTTCAAGCGGTTGAGGCCAGATGCAATTTCTGGGTAACTTTGGCATAATAGATACCTTGGACATGCTTTCAACACTATGAGAAGAGGAGTATTTTGTCAAAATATAATAATAACACCAATCCATATAAAATACCTCTAAGCTTTCTCAATATCAAATGAATCTAATAAAAATTCAAATGTTTATTTGTACAAACAATCTTTCAATTCTGCAAACTTCCCCCTTCATTTTTTATTGATTAGGAAAAGCTCAAGGCTCAAAGTAAAATGATCCTTATCAGGCACCCACATTCTCATAGTGGATACAAGACCCACACTTATGCTCTCAACATAGCTTGGGAGGTTCGTACTTATGTTGCTTTTGCAATATACTCATCTAAAAATAGCAAGATAGCATGTTCGTTCAATGATTTAAAAAGATTGCAGGGTGGACAAGAAATTCATATTCAGTTAAAATATCAATAATGAGAACTACAACTGCAGGAAGTTAACTGTCATAATTCATGACACAGATTTTACAATTGACCACTGGTTCTTAACCTTGTTCAACCTAGACTATTCCTTGTACACATTCAGACTAAACCTTAAGCATTTAATGCACAGTGACTATGTTATATTTATCTCGATGCATGTATCATTCAGTGGATTGAAAGAAGACATGGTAAAAATTAACAACTATAAATTTCCATATTGAGTAATTTATATAGAATGAGACCTCACAATAGATTTTTTTTATATTCAAGGGATAAAAATCCTCATAACTCGCACATCATTCTAGCAGTAGAAATATTTCCATGTTTCATCCTCCTAGTGTGCATAAATGGAATTATGCATTATCATAATCCCCTCTGCAATCAAATATATGGAAGAAAGCCTGATGAATAAGGAAAAGACAAAAGCAAGATGCCTGATGAATAAGGGAAAGACAAAAGTAAGATGCTTCAAGAAGATGATTCAAATTGTATACTCCCATTTAAACAATGGCTGCATACTAAGTCGATAATATTTGTAAATTACTAATTTTAAATGACCACAAAATAGAATGTCCTAGGTGGGAACCATGATATGGTATTCCTCTTGCTTGCTAAATAAATTGACAACCACCACAATTGCAGGAACAACCAACACAGCACACAAGGAAACTCCCAGAATGGATTCCATAAAGCACAATGCTCTTCTCCAACATGTACAAAATGATTTTGTCTCTTGCCATTTGCAAGAATCAGTTGAACCTTCAAACGAATCGAGATTAGCTGGTAAGCAATTTTCTTTCTTATCATTTGTCTTATAAGCTTCTTTTTCTAACTCAGTCAGGCCAATGCTCTGGTAATATTCCTTGTTATCTAACATCTCCTCAAAAACAGTGCCTGAAGCAGGTGACAAAGAATCAGTTCTATGCACAATTTCTGACCATTAAGAACTATTCTGCAGATCTCACTCTTCTAAATTGCTTCTAACTGGATACCCATTAGCTACACTATAGAGACTATCAAGCATTGTCCTTCCTTTTTTTGTTGTGATCATATGTCGATTGTCTCCACCCATGGATTCATTGATAGTGCCATTGGCAGTTGGACTTAAGTTCATATTCCAGTTAATTGCATTCAAATTATCATGGTTAGCTTCTGCAAAATCTGCAAGTTCTCCTCTGGATTGCAATTTTATACATGTGTTTTTGGAGGAGGATTGTTGTTCCAGAGACCTAACAAATTTCCTTGGTGTGTTGAATACACTCATATTATCAATTGTAATATATGATCCTGGATTGTGAGGAAGAGAACAAATAGTAAAGCACCTGAGCATTTTCAATCAAAAGAGATAATGCTGATATAATAAAATGTACCAACTTTGCTTAAGATTCCTCATCAAGCACAAGATGCATCAAATGAGACAAAAAATAAAAACTAAGAAGGACACATCCCATGCTCTTTATGCTTACCTTAGGTCTAACTACTTGTTTCATAGCTGAAGGGAAATGTGAGTGAGCGTAGTTAATGTACAGGGAAAAAAATGGGTCATTTTCATCCTCTTTATAAGAACGTCTCCTTTCTAAGAAGTCCTCATCATAAAATGATGCATCTCCATTTTCCCCATGTCTTTCAACCATATGTATCTTGGTCCTTGTTTTCCTATTACCAACTTTAGTGACTCAATAAATGGTCACTTAAACTCATCCCCAAATCATTTTGCAAAGAGAAATTAAACTCCAAAAGTAATTCCCACAAGAACAACAATTTACCATCATCAAAGCGATTTTGTAAGTTAAAACTTAAATTTGAAAATACATGGCCATAGAAGTCTCATTACTATGTTTTCCATTTACAGAGTTGTACTCCATTGCCCACAATCACCACAGAGATTTTGAAAAGGAAGAAATCTAAATCCAAACCCTTAGCATGTTGTCCAATACCTTAGCTGGAAATCCAATTGCAACTTGCAAGTTGCATATTTAAGATAAAGAAATTAGGATATATATGGTTAAGATTTCTGTCAATAGTACACCAGCAACCCAGAAAAAATCAACACAAAAAAATTATGCCATTAACGGATTATGCTTATGTGGAGTGAGATCGCTGGCTCTATTTCAGCATGTTACAGACTGCCAGAGCTTAAACAAAATCGTGCCCAATGAGATAGCAACCCGCACAGACAGGTAGAGGACGACATAGTTGGAGATGCCATCCTCTGGTGAGGTCTCCATCATTTCAGTATGGTGGCTTACTAACATCCATTGATGAGCTTAACTTTTCAGTTAGTTAAGACAAGGAAAATTACATATCAAATTAACATAGTCAATACCCATCAATTAAATTCATGGTATAAGCAGAAATCACACAACCAAGAGGGAGAAGAGATTTTGTTGAGTCATAATGCCATCAAAAGAAGCTGATGCCATTGATATAATTCCAGTGGTTGTTTATTCAAACATGTAGTGAAAGCTGGTCATGAATTTTGCATTCCATGGTCAATACATACCTCATGTATCAGTAATATACTAATCTCAAGCTACAACAATATACATCTATATTTTGTTTGAGTCACAAATAGCAGTTAATAGCTCTAATACCTGTTTTCAGTATTCACAAACAGAAATTTACCCGTTACCAGAAATTCCAGCAACAAACTAATTCTGCATCAATTCAGCTACTAAATGTCTTCACAATTGCCATAAACAGAGTTTGCCTTTTTCTGAGTAGGTTTAATGCCCAAATCTACCAGCAATCATGGTTTCAACGAGAATAGCTTTGTAAGAAAATAATTTCCTCACAATCACACTGGTTTAGAAAACTGAAAATCCACCAATTAAGCATGGAAGTATGATTTCATATAACAAACATATTGAGACTAACATTTCTAATTTGCTGCCATAACTCCAGAAAAGACAACAGAGTAACTCAATCCAGAATATCATAAAAACATAGGAATTTCTCTCTAAGCTTCATGCACTAAAACAACATATATCATTGACAATTTTAGAAAATCTTTCCCAGAAACAATAATGAAAAGATAGGATATAGTGATAGGTCTCATCCCTAGTCCTCTTTTACCAAGATTTTAGAGCTATAATTTGCTAGCTCTTTCAATCATCAAGTTTATGGCCATTTTTATTTTAGCAGAGGTAAAATAAATCCCATAGCCATTCATACCAGCAAAGCTTCCACTTAACAACCATAGATACATGTGGCATTTCCAACAGTCTGTCATATTAGTTCATTAACAACTTATCAAAAAAATTACGAAAATCAGTTTGATATATAAGAAAATATAATGAATTATACCTGAACTTGGTCAACTAGACCCATTGGATGAATTGCTATATCCAAATCCTTCCCTGGACAACTCTTAAAATTACCATCAAATTTCCACCCAACCTTGCCCATGAAATTATTCTTTCCTTAGGACCCCCAAACTAAGTGGAAGCACATTCAAAGGCTCAACAGAAAAGAACAGGGATATGTACAAGTAGTGGGGTGACCAGTTACTAATATGTTAGACAGATCCTTTTTGACAAAGGGAATATTCAGCCATGCAACAACCTGCAAGTTAACCCACTTAGCACTATGCAAATCGCAATGCAGTTCAGAGTCTTCACACTAAGGGATCTTGAAAATTAGGTAACAATGCAATACTAGTTTAAGCAACTTTCCTAGTAAGCTAATTCCCAACAAAGACCATATCCCATTTGCATGGTTCAACTAGGCTTGGAAGTTCAATTGCTTTGTCTTATCAGGCATGTCAGCTCCCACAACAGAGCAATCATATGCCCTCAACTCCTGAATGAGAACCATGAGGAAAACATGCTCCCACAACAAAAGTTCTCAGAGCAGGCATGTTACCTAAACTCCTTTCCCATATATCCCATGTTACAAACTATGGGCATGATACCTCCACTCATTTCGTCATATTAGAGCCACAACCATGATTGGTTTCACACGCAAGCAGGGACGATTTTAAGAACCCCCCCTAGATTTATATGTATAAAAAATGTAGAAGCCTTTGTGTATCAACTCTTTGGTTGGATATTTTAAAAGCATCACGTACATCTATATTGACTTATAGTGAACTATATGATGCATTTTCAACAAAACAATTCGAAAAAAAAACCTATAAATTATCATGGCTTAATATCATATTTTCACAAAGAAATCAAACAAAAATTGGAAAATTTTCAACAATTCCTATGGCTTTATATCATGTTTTGAAGAAATTGAAATATCTAGGGATTAACCACTACGAATCAATGTTTCCCTTGCCACACATTAAGTAGTTGACAAGGGAACTTTCAAAGACACTGAGTCTCTTGTTTCTACCTCATGGCAACTGGTAAATGGATGAAAGAAACGACCAACGAAGACAGAGGCGAGAGGATAGGGAAGGGAAGAGAAAACGGTAAGAGTAAGAGAGGGTTTGACCTCCCCAATTACATTTTTTACTTGCCAAGTCAAAGAAGTTCAGTGCAGAAGTCAATTTCGGCACTATGGACATTGAAGAACTTAGACAAAGGGCTATGGCTTCCATGCCCAACAAGAAGAGGAAGAGAAAGCAGCCGTCGCTGCACCCACTCTCATCTTGGAAATGTATTTCCACAAATAATTTGTTCGACAGAAATGGGACACATCTACAAGTTTCTAGTGCACAATCAGTTCCATTATGTGTTCGTAAGGAAAATGATGTCTAATTCCTGTGTATTCAGTAAATTTATGGAAAGAACAGACAAATCAAACAGTGCACTTGGGAAATCTTGCTCTGTTTTGAAAATTATTGCTGCAAGCTCTAAAATAACATTTCTATATAGTCCCACAGTGTTTGATGGAATCCCATAAAGGTTCAATTTGGAACTGTAATAGTGCTTGTATCATGGGACCTTGCTATTCCTGCCCACTCTAAACAGACATAAAGACGATCATATTTTGTCAAAAGTATGCACACTTGGATCACACGAAAAAAGATACTAGTATTAAAATCTTGAACATCGAAAATCTTGTAATATGTTATATTTTAAATATTCATGATGTTTTAAAAATTGTTTACCAATTTCAGTTTCACTGGCACTAATTAGGCACTAATTATTGATATTAATTACTAAACTTGTTATATATTTATCTACTAATGATTTTGGACGAACTTGAGGTCAATTCTTCTACTTTACAAACTAAAAGGATAAGGGGATAATATGACAATAGTTGGCTAGATTTGAATCACAAATTTACAACCAATGCTAATCTTTCACTGCAATCTTGTGAAGGAAATTGATTTGACAGTTTTACCTAGTGGGCATTGAGTTCACTGAAAATGAAACATGTCTCTTCTGATCCGCAAATCCAATCAGTAGGAAAGGCTCCACATTAGATAGTAGATTCACCATTCCACCTTTTGGTGAAACGCAATGTCTACCTACTACTAAAAAACAAAGGATACAAGTATCTTCATCTAGGTCAACTTACTTTCTAATGCAAACAGAATAGAAGCATGGAAAAAGGAAAGAGAATATGTTCTTCGAAACTGTGACTTTGTTATCTTAAAAGTAGTTAGTTATAAACATTTTTTTTGACAAAATTGGAGACTAAACACTAAGATAGATCTTTAACCTATTTATAGACTACCTGGCAATAACTTGCCACATGAGTGCAGCTAAAAATAGCTGATGCATAAAATAGAAAAAATATTGAACCCCTTGTCTCGTCATCTTTGAAGAAGGACTAAGCTCTTTAAAATGAAAACATCCATGATATTCGATAGAAGCCATAGAAACCAGCATTGCTTAAAGAATAAACAGATCACCAGGGACACCAACTACTATTAGCACTAACTTTAAGTGAATGGAAGTGATTAGTTGATTTAAGAATAACTTTGAGTGAATGGAAGTGATTAGCAGATTTAAGGATAACTTTGAGTGAATGGAAGTGATTATCAGATTTAAGGATAGTCGGAACAATAAAAATAGAAGGAAAAGCGAAGAAATCTATGCTACTCTTATAATCAGTACCATGTGCCTTGGAAAATAATTGCTAATGAGCTCCATGGCTATTGAATACTATAACTTACACCCATAATAAAACCAACAAAGTGCCAAAGAATAATATCCAATGAGGAAAATCTCATCAAGCTGTGGTCTAGCAACAAGGTTGAGTGCTCATAGCAATGATGGCTCAGGCTTAAAACCCAAAAGTCTTGCTCCCAGTACAGTTGATCAAAGTGTTTCAAGATGAGAGTCAGATCAAGGTGGCTACACTACTTCCAAAATGTTAAACTAAGATGTTTTTAGTGCTAATGCAGTCTTCTATGTGAATGAGACTAGGTGTAATTCTTGGGTGACTTTGACAAAATTATTGATCAAAGTGTTTCAAGATGAGAGTCAGGTCAAGGTGGCTACACTACTTCCAAAGTGTTAAACTAAGATGTTTTCAATGCTAATGCAGTCTTCATTCTGTGAATGACACTAAGTGCAATTTTTGGGTGACTTTGATGAAACTATTAACCAAGAGGTCTAATTGCAACAGATCTCTCATAAAAGTCTCCTACCCACTCCAATCAGAAAGAGGGTTAAAAACTTTAGTTAACTATACAAGTAAAAATGTTTAGAATTTGATGAGTGGTAATTTATGAAAAATCAAATCAAGCAATAAGAGAACCAACTGAATGAACCATATCTAATACCTTATCCCCCATTCACCATAGAACACTGATAATGTTACAAGGAAATGATTTGTGTGCCACCACACTCACCAAGGTCCAGAAAGCCATAGCTATCGTTTGTGTGCCTACTAAATAAACTCAAAATTTCACAACCCTGATAAGCTAAATACATTGGATCTCTTCCTATTCTTACAGAAGAAGAAGAGATCGAAAACATGTAGAGAAAGACAAATAATTGAAAAAGATTTGTCAGTACTGACCATCTCCATCCTTGTTAAACAAACTAAAATCCTCCTTGAACTCAGAGATCTGTTCCTCTGTTAGCTTGTCCATCATTTTCACGTAATGTAAGCAGATAGAGCAAAATACCAAATTTGTAACCATATTATCCATAAATCCTGGGAAAAATACCAATTTTTCAACCTATTATCCATAAATCCGGCGAACATCTTCATTTCTCCTCCCAATCGAAAAAATCAGGCGAATTTGGGCAAATATCTCCTCCAAATCGGAAAAATTTGGGCGAATATGGGCAAAAATCAATATTTTCGTGGGCTAATATTCATTTTCCAATTTTTCCTTCATTCAAGATGAATGTGATTTACCTTGGGGCAGCTATATATAAAATAAACAATGGTCGAATTTATTAAATAAAATAAAAACATTTTAATATAAAAATTTGCCCACTTTTTTTTGGGTAACCCTTAAAATTCGCCATTGGGATAAAATTCACCCTTAAAATCATCCCTGAAAATTACCTAACTCTCCCCATGCTCCTCTTGGAGGGAGGACGAGGTCATTATCACCACGGAAATCCATTCTAGCATATTGAAACTGCTCCAAAGCTGGCAACTGTTGCTCCCACCAAAAGTAGAAGTCATCATCATAGACACTCTGGACTGAGCCACCACCTCCCTGGTGGAGGAAGATATCTCCCCATCTACTCATCCTAGGCTGACGAGGATAATGAAATGGCAGTGGCACTACAAGAATCAATCCTAGCACTCTCTCAAAGAAGAAGGCTACTAGTATTCTGGAATAACCGAAATTCTTCCTCCTGCCTCTTTTGCAACCATAGAGTTGTTTTCTCATTATCAGGATCACTCCCAAGCACTAGTCATATAGGGCTCCTTGCATACAGTCTACTACTAGTCTCATCTGGTTCTAATTTGCAAAGTGAAGTGATGATGACCCTGCAACCCTCACTATAGTGCTCGCCAACACCTGTAAAGGAAAGTTGCGAATGTGAACAATAGGGATGCAACTACCCCTCTTTTGCATGCCTGGCTCGTAGTATATATCAATATAGTTCTGTACACTTAGAGGTTCACTGCCTCTGCCGGTTCATTCCAAGTTCACCGAAGCTCCCCATCGTGATAAACCAGCAATAAAATAGACATCCTCAGAAGTAATCTCCATAGACTCACCTTGAAGTTCAAACATGCCCAAATCATGATCCTAATACTTTATCAAGAACTCCAAAAGGTGGACATTGGCCCGCATGGGTGAGGTACAGAAAAAATTCAATAACCCACTTTGACTTAAAACATTCACTGTGGGGGCATCTTGAAGAGCTTCTTGGTCCATGTCTTCATGTTCTCACTCCCTCCACTCAAGCACCATCTTTCAATCTAATAACCAGGCAATTGCCAACCATCAGATTCATACAAATGAAATTTTTTGACCCTACATATTCTTTTTTCACCTCATGCAGTGTATGCAACTGTCTTTTAAGGAAAGCCGCGTACTGTATGCGACTGTCTTTCAGGCAACCCACATACAGAACGTGTGTATGTGACTTTTAATATACCAAACCCGCATACAAAGTGTTGTTGTTTTGAAGGTGTTTAAAAACATGAATTAGGTATCAATTTTGACAATTGCTTGGATCAAATGAAAGAGCATGGAGTGTAGTTTTACCTGACGCTTGTGGATTTGGGAATGGTCCACTGGATCGTCCACACCGAGCAATCGAAGGTAGATGTATAAACTTGTCTCTTTTGGTTAAAAAATCAAATGGTTAGTTTTTATTTATGTTTTGAACTATTTATAGAAAATTTATTTTTCAAGTGGGTTTTTCCCTATAGTTCATAATTTTTTAAAACTATATATTTTCTTCCATGTGGAAGGTTTATTATCATTTTTAAGGTGTTTTTTCTCATATAGGATGGTTTTTTGTCGTTTCACATACATCCTGCATTTATACCTACTCCATATTAAACCTAGCATTAACATTTTCACCATGGACTATGGTATTTTTAACCATTAGCTCCTTGTCTTTACCATTGTTCTTCTGTTGATAGGGATTTCCTCCCATGAGTATCCTCATTTAGAACCTATTTTGGTTTTCAATACTCATGCTACAGCTATATTAGGTTTAGGGGAATCTTTTTATCTATTTTTCACGCCAAATTGAGCCTCATTTTGGTCTCTTTCTACAAGCTATCCCTTTATAGGACTCCCTACCCTTATGGAGTTTCTTTAGGCCCAGGTCTAACTCCTTAAAATAGACTTGACTGTCAAGTAAACTTGTCCATTCAAGATCATTAAGAAAACATGAATGGGAATCCACATTGGTGGTAGGTTATCTCTTTCTCGGACCATGTGGAATAATACGAGAAAGGATCACTCTCTTTTCTACAGAATTGAGAAGAGTATTCTTAGGTATAGGTTTATCACTTTTCTGGACCTGAGGGACTAAACTTACAGAAAAGGAACTCCCGGTATGAGCTTAGTTTTCTCTTTTTTGTGCTCTATACCTAAACATGAAAAGGATTTCGAGTGTACTTTGTGTCTTTGTCATGTTCGTTAAACAATAAGAAAAAAGCATCGAGTTTATTATTGTAAGCCCCATTTCTCGTACTCAAATGGATCTTTCTGAGTGATCTTGATTTCCTTCACACTTGTAAAACTCAAGCTATATGCTTCTCTCGAAGGAGCATTGGGTAGGTGGTAATTTAACCTTTTTCGGACCTCCCTGACTAAGTATGAAAAAGGTTTACCTTTTCTTCTACAGAATTTAAGAGAGTTCTTTTGTGGTATGTTTTATACTTTTCTGGCCTAAGGAGACTAAATTGGATGAAAAAGGACCCCCATGGAGTCTTCTTTGGAGTTTTTCAGATTCTCTAAATATGAAAACACCAAGTGACCATGTACTAGTTCGGGCTCATAAAATCCATGAATCAGTGACACTATCAAGCATTATTCCCTCTTCTCTTCAAGCTTGTCAAAAAATGAAGAGAGACTTGAGTTGACTTTCCTGGACTCGTTACAACTTAATAGGGAAGGTAAGGAAGAATTTTTCTTTTGGTTCTCAGTTAGTGGCAACATGTCATCCTTGAACAAAGCACTCTCTATTTTTTCTGATACTCATGTCTCAGTGTTCACTTTTCAGTTCAGCTATTACTTCAAGTTTCTTACTCCTCCTCTTGTCATTTCTACCTAGGGAATTTGATCATGTCTCCTACATGACAGATAAGTCTAGTTGTCATATCTGTAAAGTTAAAAGATGCCTTGGGTCATCTCTATGTCATACTCACCGTTTAAGGACTTAACCCTATGTCTGATCTATATCCTAATTCCATCATTGTCATATCTATTACTACTTGTGTCTCCCTTCCTTTTTCACATTCCTAGTCACTCTTGTGATCCGTTGGAGGATCTATTGCCTTCCTTATCACAGTATGGTTCTGCATCACCACTTCCTGATGACAAATACCTAGAGTTTCGCGATCGTACCTCAATATTCACTTTCATTATTGGTGAATTCATTTTCTTTAGTTGTTGATTATCACCTATTGATTGACAATATATTGAATCCACTCCATGTTCGACTTCAATAACATCTATTCACATGGCTTGGATTGTATTGGTTCTTTGGGATTTTTTATGAATAACTTAGTTTCACATCCATGGACTAAGTTGCGCAAGATTATGTTGTGGTTACTTACACAGCTTCCATATTTTTGAAGATTCATCATTATTGTATATTGTGGATTCGATCCACCTTTGTAATATACGTGGTCTTGTACCTGTACTATATGATGTACTCAAATATTGTAAAGGAACTAGTGTTCCAGTATATTGAACATAGCATCCTCAGATATGACTTTGTATATGACATTATTATGTATTTGTTTCAGGTACTACCTCTGCTCCATTGGATCTCTGAGTTGTCTAAAGATAATGATTATAATGTATTTCGGCCATCGCTTCCCTCTGACCTCACACATTGGGGGCATCTGTTATCAACCCAAATGGCACTTATCCATCTGAGTGCCGACAATTCCTTATGTTGGTACACAAAAGGACATTTTAGGATTGAAGTTTGCCAAAACACTATAGATGGGCATGATATGAGATGCATTTACCTTTCAACCAGCTTGCTATATTATTTTTCTAAGTGTGGATTGGCGTACACGAATATATCCATTGAAACTTGCATACATACGTGACTTTTCTCGTTGACAACTCATGTATTGTACACAACTATCTCCATTACAACCCGCATATAGATCTATACGCGGGTTTCCTTTAAGAGACTCATGTGTCATGTGAGGGTTGCCTATATCAATAGTCACGTATATCTCCATTCAGCATTAAAAAACATAAATCATGATTAATGGAGATTAGTTGAGCCCTAATCATTAACCATCTCAATTGTATCAACCTCCTCAACCTTCGAAACTACTTTATTTCTCAAAGTATAAATAGAGGCCTTGGGGAGGGTATTAATCAATCAATTTTGGAGAGAAAATTTATGCTGGTGGTATATCTTCAGAAGTCTTGGAGAAGTAGAAATTAGAGTGCTTTGGTTGTAGAGGAGTCCTTGTCTCAGGCATTGGGTTGTACACTTATCTCATTCACTGATTGTTAATAAAGAGAATTCTTCTTCCAACATTGTGTTGAGTCTCTTTCATGTATTAGGGTTTGATGAATATATTTGATTAAGCACTATATATGTTGTTTATATAACCTATTATATATACATGTATAAGATTGTACTTGGAGAATTCTCTCTTTGCAGGTGAAGGAGGTGCATTCCTGAAATCTTTGGAGTGAAGTAGAGCGAAATAAGATAAAGCTTGGATCAAATGTCAGTAATCGGGTGAGTCCAATATTTCTTCCTATTTCCTTTCTCTACTTAGCTAAAGATAATTGTCTGCAAGTTTTAGAAGTAAGTTGGTAACCCCAGACCCTAGGTTATAAGGGTGTTTATTCCTGAACAACATCTCCTCCAGCCGTGGAAGGGGAAGGAGGGGTAGCCGTGGAGATACTAGCTTCGGCTGAGAATCATATGGAACTTACTCCACCTAGAGAAGATTTCATTGTTTACATGAATCCTTTAGTCCAATTGCCTCCTACAACTGATGCTTCTTTACATCCACTGTTGGAAGGCCATGGCGATGTTTCTACCCCACCAGATTATGGTCTGGATGCTCCTTTCTGGAGGACTTCTATGGGCCAAGCCATTGCTAACTTCGGGGTTATTAGACCTTCACCAGGAAATCCTCCCTTGGGAGAGGAGGAACAGAGAATAATTAATGCATCTCTTGATCGAGCTCGTAACTTATCAAAGAGAATAGAAATAATTATTCCTCCGCCTGTGTCCTGTTATGAAACTTTATAGGCATGATTACCCCGTAATATAGACCCTTGGCCTGAAGAAGAAATTAAACCTTCTTTTGAAGGCCGACCAACTTATGGTGAGAATTCTTACAACCCATGGCTTGAAGGATATCGTTCACTCGCTTAAGCGTTAGGATGTATTCAAGAAATTTTGTTTCAAGGTAATCCAGGTCTAAACCACAACCCTATAGTGTCACATCCCGAACCTATTTCTAGACCTTTCATACCTGTCATGGTTGGGGGGCAATCCTCAAATCAAGCTGTATCAGTAAACTCTCACGCTGGGGGGCAACCCCCAACATGATTTACATTACCTATTAGTGTAATTATGTCTAGTTCAAGACAAGTTGTAGCTATATCATAGCCTGCAGTAGTTATACCCCCCACCAATACCCATGTTGTTTCCCCCTTGTCTAGTACGGACCAACCCTTAGGGTCATAACTTGTCAACAATACAACTTCTTGGGGATATACTTATCCAAGAACTCAACAGCCTATGGTTGATCAAGTTTACCAACAACCACCACCTACGGCTATTTATCTTGGAACGCCTTACCCCAAAAATACTTTTGTACCTTGGGGACAATGAAATTGGTCAAATACCCCATCATATGGAGGGATTTTTTTGAATACTATCGGAGGATACGGTGGACCTCTCCCCAGAGGACCTGGAGGACCTGGTGGACCACGACCACCACCTGGAAAAGGAGGACCACCACAACCACCTGGAGGAGGAGGACCACCACCCCCATTTGGAGGAGGAGGACCACCACCACCACCTGGCGGAGGCGGACCCCCACCACCACCTGGAGCAGGAGGACCACCACCACCACCACCACCTTTCGGAGGACCGCCTCCATCAAGGGGCCCACCTCCCCATGGAAATTCTGGAAACCAACAGCCTTTTCAACAAGCTTCAGGGGCATCATCTATACCCATATATTAATCAGCATATGGTCCTACTGGTCAGCAAATTCCTTATCAATATTACCAGTACCTGCATCTAAATCAACAAATACCATTTCTGTCCACTTTAGATTTTCCAGACTTGTCGAGATTGATAAATGACCCCATTCATCATGACCCCTCTTGGCCCACCATCCCAGTCAAGCTACCTTCTGATATCCCAAAATTCGATTGTAAACCTGGTGAGGACCCAAAAAACCATGTTATGAATTTTCATCTTTGGTGTTCATCCAATTCTTTGATGGATGGTTAATTCTGTCTACAAATTTTCCAAAGAACCCTCATCGACATTGCAGGTAAATGGTACATCGAGTTACCATGACATTCATTTTGGGATTTCAATGCTTTAGATATGGCCTTTTTGACACACTTTTAGTTACCAATCCGTTATGAAGCAGGTACATACCTATTGAACTCACTTCAACAAACTACGTCTACCCATATCTTCGATCATATTCAAGAATGGAGGAGAAGACATAGGTTGATTAAGGCCCCTATTCCTGATCAGTTACCGGCTGACTGGTTCACAAAGTATTTATTTCCACCCATAGCTAGAGATGTCGCCATGGGACGTGCTGTTACTAAAGAACATGCCATTAGTTGCGCTCAATACCTTGACTTGGTTTATTCCCAGTCGGGCACTTTGTATGATCTGATTCCCCATGCTTCTCAGCCTACTATAGACCCTTCGAGACCTGCTATGAAACCACCTACTGATGTCATACTTGGTTCAATTCATACACAAACAATGGATAAATCCTCTAAGAAACAAGCAGGCACCCCATCCAATCAACAAGCACCACTTGCCAAAACTGCATCCGCTCATGTTGCTTCCACTAAAGTAAATATGGTTCAACCCACTGAATCTTCAAGCGAAAAGAAAAAAGGAAAAAATAAATCTAGAAAACCTGACAACCAACAGGAAGGAAATAAAACACAGAATACAAATAATGATTCAAAAGGAAAGAGAAAGGTGAAGTACCCCTGTTTAATCTGCGAAGGTGATCATTTTACAAAAGAATGTCCTCACCGTGAGGAAGTTGGTAAATTTCTAAAAGCCTCACCCACCCTAGCCATTTTAAAAGATCCTTTCCCTTCCCAACAACAGTTAATTGATTGTAAGTCCTTAAACGAAACTTCTTCTTCCACTTATGATGCTCGTATGGTGTCTAGTGAAACAGTGAATTTGAATACAAGAGCACACAATTATGACCTTCCTCCAAAAAAGAAACCTGATGATATTCCATCTGAAAAAACCTCAACTTCCACACCTCCTTCTAATAATGGTCTTCAGATTGAAAAACCTATACTTGAAGCAATTTTCCATCCACCAAAGGGCACTCTATGTAAGTCCATAATTAATCCTAATGCTCATGATGCCCAATACTATAATATTGTTGAATATTTGGCCCAGGAACCCTATGCTATGTCGACTTTAGAGGTAATTCAAACCTTCCCAACTCAACGAAAAAAATTGCTTACTTCCCTTGGAGCTATGGATCCCGAGAATAGTAATATCATCACTATCAAATTGGATGATTTCAAAATGAGACATTCACATCAGTTAGCTTTCCATATCGCTACAAAGATTGCTGGAAAGACTATCCATCATACCGTTTTGGACGAGGTTTCCTCTACATCAGTTATGTATTTATCTTGCTGGAGAGCCATTGGGTCTCCAGAGATCAACCGTTCACCTACCACTCTTAAGGCTTTTCATGGTTTCATCTTTCAACCCTATGGACTACTACCTGCCATCCACATAGAACTGGGGGGAAATTCAGTCTCCATTCATATCAAAGTCATTAATGCTCCTTTGGATTACAAATTACTCCTAGGTCACAACTGGTTTTATGCTATGCAAGTTGTAGCATCGATCGTTTTTCGGATCGTCCAATTCCCATTCCAAGAAAGTATTGTTACTACTGACCAGTTAGATTTCATCACACCTAGTGTTATTACAAATGATGCAAACAACGTTCCACTCTTGAACACCCCATAGTATCAATACATTAGAGTAGGCCTCATAAAATATTCTTTAGTTATGGGAGTCTTTCCTTCCTCTGACCCTCCTCTTGCTTCACAAACTGCATCCATTAATATGATTTCTAGCTCTTGTACAGACAAAGGAAAAGCAATTGCTGATGAATCCTCATCCTTTTCCCCTTTTGAAGAGATGTATAATGCAATTCAAGTTACCAGTAATCCATCCATCAATGATCATTTCTTGGTGGCCTCAAACCATTATCACATGCCATGTTGGCTCAAAAACCCCTCCCCATATTTGGATTATCTTTCACACACACTTCCTACAGACGAATCTATCATGGAAGTTATGTCATTAGATGAGATGCCTTAGGAATATTATCATCACAGATCTTCTTTCCTTCCCCCTTTCCATATGGTACAAAACCACTTTGCCTCCATGGTTTCATTCGATATAGTCCTCCACCCTCAGTCTCCGATCCTCAATCGTAGTGTCGATTCTGAAGGGAATTTATGCAACATTACCAAAACTATACCTGTTGACATATTCATGAAACTGGGTGTTTACGAGAACATTTCCATAGGATAGAACTTTTCCTCTGAATAAATCCAAACATACACGACTCTTTTCAAAGAATTTCAAGTTGTCTTCGCATGGACATATGAAGAAATGTCTGGGATCGATCCCTCCATCATTGTCCATGAAATCAAAATGTATCTTGATGCCATGGACTTACTGATGCACCTGTGTTGCAACCACCCAACTATGCCTAGGATTATTTCTTGTATGTGGTTACATCCTTATCTACCATAGGCATGGTCCTTTTTCAAACAGATGGACACGACCAAGAACATATGATCTATTACGCTAGTAAGAGTCTTTTGGACTCTGAAACTCGATACTCACATGTGGAGAAACTCACTCTGGCCACAGTCATTGTGGTCCAAAAGTCTTATCACTGTATTTTTCTCTGCACCACTACTGTTTACGTGGATTCTAACCCCATGTACTACGTTCTGACACGTCAGGTGCTTGGGAGCAAATACTCATGTTGGATCGTGATCCTCCAGGGGTTTGACCTGGAATTCACCAAAAGTACTTCCAAGAAGTCCCTTGTCTTTGCAGAGCTTATATGTGACCTTCCTTGTACTACTGAGAATTTAGAGCCCTTTGATTCCTTACCCAACGAATCACTTTTTCTCATTAGTACGACATATCCATGGTATCTAGACATCATTTTGTACCTCCAGACCTTACGATACCAGCCTACTGCCTCTCGAGATGAACATCATCATGTTCGCCACTAGGATAAACGTTACCTTGTCTTGAATGATACCCTATAGCACCGTGGTGTTTCTTCTATCCTACGTCATTGCCTTACACACGAAGAGGCTGAGATCATCCTGAATGATTTCCATGCTCGAGCTTGTGGTAGTCATCTTTCTAGGTTGGCTACTGCCCAAAAAATCCTGTGTGCTGGGTACTTATGGCCTTCTATTTTCAAGGATTGTATTGAAACGGTCAAGAAATACCCACCTTGTCAAATGTTTACTTCCAAGAAATTCACACATCCAACTCCGCTCCATCCCATAGTAGCAGTTGGCCCTTTTGCAAAATAGGGCATAGACTTCGTGCACTGTATACCTACCTCAGTCGGGGGGCATGGCTACATCATTGTGGCTGTTGACTATTTTACAAAATGGGTTGAGGCAATGCCCACATATGCCGAATATGGTAAAACTGCTGCACTTTAGGCTTATTCAACCATATTATCGCAAGATTTGGGATTCCTAGGGTCATCGTGACCGATCATGGATCACATTTCAAAAATAAAATGATGGCAGGGCTTAGCATCAAATTAGAGTTTTGACATGATAACTCTACACCCTACTATCCACAAACCAATGGCCAAGTTGAAGCGATAAATAAAGCATTAAAAACAAATCTTCAATGGATGGTAGGGTAGGCCAAGTCAAACTGGCATTTACAACTTTTCTCCCCACTCTAGGCCTATAGGACTACTATTAAAACTTCCACCGGTTTTACACCTTTCCAATTGGTATACGGGCTGGAAGCTACTCTCCCAATAGAATGTGAGATCCCTTCTTTAAAACTGGTTGTCGAATTATTTCCCAACACTACCATAGATGAGGAAATATTCCTGTACCTAAATAAAATTGATGAAACTTGATGTGATGCTGCCTTACATAATGAGGCACACAAACAAAGAATGAAATTTCAATATGACAGGACTGTCCAATCTCATTCCTTCGATGAAGGAGACCTGGTATTGACCTACGACCAGAAGCATGACAAGCTGGGGGCAGGAAAATTTGAGTCTATGTGGCATGGACCTTACATTGTTCACCGTGTTTTAGAAAAAGGAGCATATGAACTGGTTGATTATGACAGGATACCACTGGGAGATCCTTGAAATGGGCTCTACCTCAAAAGATACTATGCCTAGGTCATATAGCGTAGGGTCTTTGTAAATATTGTTTATAGTTTGTTGTGTGTCTTAGACTTTAAGAGGTGTGTCTTTTGTGTGATTTAGAGTGTGTTTTTTTATAAAACCCTACTTATGCATGTCTTTTGTCTCATGGATAGATGACTTCCTTCATTGGTTTTGCTGATGGTGCTCATCAGTCCTGATGATGCTCATCAGTATATGCTTAACCTTGCGTCAGCAGCTTGGGTATTCTACTCTCCTACAAGTGAGCTGGTGAGTTCAAGGGGTATTCTTTTAGGTCCCTCCACCAACAATCTGGTAGAGTACCAGGTTGTGGTCGGTTTGTTGATGGAATCCCTAGCTAATGATGTAAGGGAAATTAGGGTTTACTTGGACTCTGAGTTGGTTGTCCAACAACTTGATCGAGTCTACACTATCTATAATCCCCTGCTTCTTTGTAATTTTCAAAGATCCAGGTTGTTAGAGAGGTATTTTGAGAAAGTAACTTATCAACACATTCCAAGAAATTTAAATGCAGTGGCAGATTCCTTAGCTAATTATGTTTTGGATTGTTATATTGCTCATACATGAAAGTCCATTTGAAACATAAATCAAAACATGTAAATTCATAAGTAGCTGAACATCTCACACATCACATTTTGTCACACACACAACTGTAAATATAAAAAGCTGTCATATATATATATATATATATATATAAACTATAACATCGAGATATAAAAATGGGCTGAAGCATCCCTAGCTTTCAGTTCCCTCAAAAGTTTAGGACCATAAAAATTTCATAAATACATAGGGGAAAATCTGAAGCTTCGAAGCTTTCAGTAATACATATACAAAAAGAAGATCAAAACAGACTAATCCTCCTGTTGTGCATCATAGCATGCAATGACCTGGGCCATTCTGTAGAGTGGCCTGGAAAACCATTCAGAAACACCCACGGTGTGGCGCTGATAACGCCTAGGTACCTTGTCTGTGGCTACATCAGGAATACCCACAGTCAAATGTTGTATGTTTTCCTCCACGTCTCCAAGCTCCTCTTCAGCCTCAAAAAGAGACACCATCATGTATCTGGTGCCTACTTGCCTAGCAATAGGTGACATTTGCACTACACGGGTAGGTCCAATGTCTACACAAAAACACTTTTTGTTATCTCAATGTTATAAACCATAAAAATGAAATAAAATACAAAATTCCAAAAAAACACAGTTTGGATAGTGTCTTTACTTACCACGATCATCCCACATCTCACCCTCGGGTAAAACCAACTCTGGATCATGAAGGAAATCTGTCCCATCATAGGCATAATCCTCTATCATAAGCAACCGGTTTCTGAACCAACGAAATAATCCAACCCATAACTAACTTTAGGTGTTGCACCGCCAAGGCGTGGAATAGCTGTAACCCATGCTAACATCCTGGGATCTTCAGGCTCCAGCCTGGTGATAGTCACCTGTAGTCTCAAATGTGGAATCTACTATAACATTAATTACACCACCACTTCCCCATATCCAAATTGCTTCAATGTTCCCCTCCTACATTTGGTCAACTGCTTCTTCAGACATACTAGCATGCTCTCACACGAGTTAAAAATGGTAGGCTCCATACACTGCAAAGCGTATAGCATATGAGACCGAGTAGTAAGGTGGGAATATCTTGTTCCCGCCACCTTACTAATAGTGTATACCACAGTACTCAATGGGTGATTCACTATGGAGTGAATATTTAGTTTCCCAAATTGAGCTTCTATGCCCAATGCACAATGCTATCTATTATGTCATCCAAGGAGCCTTCTCCTCTTCGAGCCACAGATAAGACTGCCTGATTCCTCCTCATGGATAGACCAGTCAAAAAGTATATATATTCTATCTCTATGGGAAAGATGTGGACACCTACAACAAAATGTTCTTGATTGGGATCCCACATGCTAATGATATACTCAAGTAGACGAATGTGTGCTTTCATACCGGGAACACAAAAATATTTCAGCAGTCCACAATTTCTTAGGGCTTCAACGGTAGGTGGATCATTAGCAGCTTGTACATCGGAAGTCTCATGCTCCCTTTCTTTCCATATCAGTATAATGCACTTACAACATACAAATTTCATTATTAAAACACATGGCAGGACTAAAAACATAATAATACATTTTGAAGCAAATCTTGAGCATGAATTTGGTCTTTTTAGCGTTCTAGGGTTTTATTTTTTCCTCCTTAGGGCTACAGCGGCGCTGCTAGGTTTTTTCGACAGAGCACCATCGGTGCCTGTGCCTTGAGCTCCCAGGGCGTCGTTTTCTTATCTGCCATGGATAGGGAGCCTACAACGCGCTTTCCCCAGATGGATAGAGCGTCGTCAGGGACTTTGCCCGACATTCAAAAAGCCTTCAAACTAAAATTTTAACCTATTTTCTACCATTGTAATTTCTTAGTGAAGGTTGGTTTTTCTATTTATAATAATAATTTACAAATCTACCTTCTACCTTGGCTTCAAAATCATGGTAAAAATTGTTTTTAGGGGTGTGAGTCTAAACATGAAAGAAGAAAAATTGATGCTTGTAGAGGATACAAGGGAAAATATTTCGTTACTTACCTCTTACACGATGAACGATGAAGCAATGGAGTAGGAAAATCCTTGCCAAAACCG
>LPNX010969404.1:193817-207573 GCA_001517045.1 Pseudotsuga menziesii
GTGGGTTTTTATTATTATTTTGTATAGTTTTGGAAAAATGGTTTCTAATGGTCTTTTTTACGTTTTTCAGGGTTAATGCTAGGTTTTGGCTCTGATACAATCCATTTTTTTCTTTTTCAGGCTTAGGGAAAAACTAAAAAAGTACCGAGCGCCCTTATACACTTTTTACATGCTCGTTAAAATTCTAGTAGAAAAGTGTCGAGTCCACTTTTTCCCTTTTTTCAGACTCATTAAAAATGGCTTATGCAAAAGGAACCTCGTTTGGGAGTTATATTTAAGCTCTTTTCAGTCTCCTCAAAACACAAAAATATTTCCAAGCGAACTTGTTATGTTCCCGCTTATAAAAGAATTTGAACGGTCGACTAGTTGGGGGTAGGTTATATCTTTTTCGGACCAGCTGGCCTTATCTATGAAAATAGACCATTTTTTGGAGTCTTCTTTGTCATTTCAGACTCTCTAAACATGAAATGACATATGAGTTTACTTGCATCAGACTCATAAAACATAAGATGTAAGACCCTATTTTGGGAATGAACCCCTCCTTTCTCAGGTTCGTAAAAATATGAGAATAGACTCATCACTTGATGAGCTTCAACAAGTGTTTGTTACCCTCTTTGAACTCATAAAAATAAAAAGAGGCACTCACCTTTCAAGGTGGGGAAATTAAAGGAAAGGGGAATGGTTTTCATTTTTTTATATGGCAGTACTCTACAGTTCACCTTTTAACATGGAACATGTTTGCATTTGCATATCTGAACAGTTTGGGTTTTCAGTTTGTCCTCGAATCGATCCATTTCTGTGAGTCACCTGACTCCTTTGAGTCAATTCAAAGGATGCTTCGTTATATTCCTTGCATTACACCTGGTTCTATTCTCGTAGGTCAATACTGCCAAGTCATGTGTCGTGCCACCCAATTTTTCAAAGCTTACCTCTCTTAGAAAAATAATCCATCAATAACTTCACTTGTCCTCAAAATTCAGTCATGTCTGAGTCAGTCCTATTATTCCAAATCAACTTTTATTCTCATTTTTGTGTCACTAATGTGGGAATCATTATGGCCCTCCTGTGATAGGGTCTATTCCTATTGATTTCAGATCACTATCCAGGATTTAGACCTAGAAACCTAGGCAGTACCTTGGGCCTGCATGCCTCAATGGAAAGTTACCTCACTTTCAACATGAGTTTACATCATTGGATCTTGATTGAAAGATCTGATCAGATGTTTGACTTAAAGTCCTTTATTCACATTCGATGATTTGTACTGGGATACCTTGGGAATCATTGACATCAATGGTGATTTCCCTCGCACTTGTTAACAGTTGACATCAATGACTGGTAATCAGGTGGTTTATACCATGTTCAATGTCATGACATTATAATCACATGGTTAGATTTGTATTGTTTAGATATTGGGATGAAGATCCTGAGTGATTAGGCTTTATTATCGTCATTGCCTATGCTCAGGTTGTGTTTTGAGATCATTAAGAGTCATGAAATGGATCCAGATTGTATGTTCGGTGGTTGTGTTATATATCTAGAAATGAGAGGCATAGATCTACTTTGTATATTTCATATCTATGACCTATATATTACAGCAGTCAATCATGGATCTACAGTGTATTATTGGTATCCGTGACATAGTCATCATCATAGATCTGCAGTGTATTGGTCTGTAGCTATGATTGGATAAGAGTCAGTTATTGGTCTTTTATGAGTCCATTTCTCTTTGCCTCTGTGTCAGATGAAAAACTTGCAAAGCATTTCACCTATCACATTCTTTTAGCTTCATACTTTGGGGGGCATTCTGTTGCACATGAAAATCCCACATTTCCTAGTCAGCCTTCAGATGACTTTCTTGTTGCCTATCATTCTTCCAAAAAAGCATGATCTGGATCACCTTGGCCATTTTTTTCCCTGACCTAGAAGGTACGATGCTCTTTCACCTTTTTCACAGAGCACCATAAGAGCCTCCATCAGTTGAGCAAGAAGCTTCGTTGACCCTTTGCAATGGGAAAAACCCTAGGTCGGTGCTCTGTCTAGTTTTCTTAAAAGCGTCGATGTTCTTAAAAGGGGGAAAAAAGAAGTTTCTAGAAGGTTCCATACAGAATCCTTGTGGAATTAGTTCCTGCATGTCTGGGAGAGGTGGCATTCGCCTCCCTCACCTATAGGGATCTTATTCTATCCTTTTTTCAGGTCATCTTATGAGTCTTTGGCCTATAAATGAAGCTTCTATGAAGAGAGTGGTGGAGACCAGAAAAAGCATCCTTATGCTGCTAGTTTGAAGTCTAGATAGAGGCAAAGTAGAGGTAGCTTATAGCTAGAGAGGTATTCATTGGATTTTGTAGACATTTGTTGAGACAGAAGCTATCAACATCAAGGCATATGGTTGTACTTCTTCTCACCCATTATTAATACAAAAACATTTCCCTTTCCTATATTTGATTATTGTGTTTGTGATTAAATATTATTGAATTCCTTGATCATCAGTATGGATAATTGATTATCATGATGCTCTCATCTTTTCATTTGTCTTTTGATCCTTCTTGCAAGTATTGAATCATCTCAAGGAATTTTTGGAGAACAAGTAAACAGGTCTATGGTTGAGGTATGTGATGTTTTATGTTAATTAATTTAACTAGTCAAGGGAAGGATATGTTGCTATGATTATTTTGTTCTATAGTTGTGTTTTGCATTATAGAGGAACAAGAAATGTTAGCACTGGTTGGGAATTCCTAGTAACATAATCTGAAAGCTCTCCAATCTTTCAATGGTCAGATCAATTTCATAAGGAGATTCATCCCAAATTTAGCAGAACTAATGAAGCCTCTACAAAAATTGTTAAATAAAGATGCTAAATTTGAGTGGACGGATGAAGGGAAAGATGCTTTAAAGTCTATCAAATATTCCCTATCCAAGTCCCTAGTCTTGATCAATCCAGATTATTCCAAGGAATTTCAGATATTTTCCCTTGCCTCAGAGCACACCATTGCTGGTGTTTTGCTTCAAAAGAACAAGGAAGGACAAGAGCAACCTATAGCCTTTATGAGTAGAGCCTTGCAACATTCAAAGTTGAAGTATACCACCATGGAGAAACAAGCTTATGCTCTTGTCAAGTCCCTTAAACATTTCAGAACTTATGTAGGATACTCCAAAACCATTTGGTATGTACCCCATGCAGCTGTCAAGGATATCATGTCTCAACAAGATTGTCTAGGAATCAGGGGTAAGTGGGTTTCAAAGATTCAAGAATATGATTTATAGATAAAACCTACTAAGTTAATTAAGGGACAAGGTCTTGCAAAGATGTTGACCCAAGGAAATGAAAAGTCCTTAGGAATAATTTTCCAGAAGAGTGATTCAAAACAAAGTGTATCAAATGAGCTTCAAATATTAGAACAACACCCTTGGTATGTCGACATCATCATTTTCCTCTATAACCTTACATGCCCTGATCACCTATTTGGCCATAAAAGAAGAGAATTAAGGTTAAAAGCAACTAAGTATTGTTTAACAAAAGATGGTTTGGGTTGGATAAATCCCGATGGTTTAATACTTAGATGTGTCGATGAACCTAAGTCCAAAAAGCTCATGGTTGAGTTCCATGCAGGATTTTGTGGTGGAAATTTTGTAGCAAGAACAACCTCCCATCAAATCCTTAGAGTAGGCTACTATTGGCCAAACCTTTTTTCAGATGTGCACAAGTCTGTTAGAGTTGCCACCAGTGTCAGTTGTTCACTGGAAAGCAACAAATGGAAGGCTTTCCTTTAAACCCAATAGTAGTCCAAGCCCCTTTTCAACAGTGGGGGCTTGATTTCATCGGTAAGTTCAAAGATAACTCGAGCAATGGTTATTCTTGGATACTTACTGCCACTGATTATTTCACCAAGTGGGTAGAGGAAATACCCACCAAGAAGGCAATCGATGCTATAGTCATGGATTTCTTAGAAGATAAGATTATCACAAGATTTAGTGTGCTAGCCAGAATCATCACAGATAATGGCCCGTGCTTTGTTTCCTCTGAGATGTCATCCTTTTGTTTCAAGTACGGAATTGTCTTATCCCATTCTTCTAACTATTATCCCCAAGGAAATGGTTTAGCAAAGTTAAGTAATAAAAACTTAATGACCATAATCAAGAAAACTGTTGGTGATAATAAAAAGGCTTGGGATAGCAAGATCGAGTTTGCATTATGGGCCGATAGAATCACAAAGAAAAGTTCAACCGGAAGGAGTCATTTTGAACATGTCTATGGCCTAGATGTCACCTTACTTGTCCACTTAAAGCTTCCAATGTATCAGCTTCTCTAGACCTTTAGCTCAGATCAGGATGCCATTCAGAATAGAATCAACCAGTTGATCGAGTTAGATGAGAGTAGAAGAAATTCCCTTGACCAAAGTATCAGAAGTTCAGACAAAGTCAAAAAAACCTTTGATAGATCTACCCATCCTATATCCTTTCAAGTAGGTGACACAGTATTGCGTTGGGACAAATGGCGAGAGAAACCTGGGAGACACGGAAAGTTCGACAGCTTATGGTTGGGGCCATATATCATTGATGAAGTAGCAGGAACAAATTCTTTCTATCTAGATGACCTAGAAGGAGAAAGGCTAAGCCTACCAATGAATGGATTTCTCCTCAAGATGCTCTTCACTGAGACGGTTTGATGCCTTTATTGGCATTGGTGGTTTTAGGGCCAATATCTAAACCTTGCCCTGCATGTATTTTTAAATTTCATGTATCATATTGTTGTATTATAGATTTTTGTACCATAGTACTAACCTTGAAAATTTTCTTTTGTATATTAGTCTTGTAAAATATTGCTTTTTTGTACATCATAGACTAATTATGTACATTAATCTGCTTTTACAGTTGATTTCTTTTATATACATGTTACTGACAAGCTTTATTGCTATGCAAGACCTAGAGATTCTGGAGTTCTCACATCCTCTTATTTGATCAGAAGATTAGTCAGAGCATGTGTCCCTAGATGGAGCCAGATGTTACCACCTAAGTTGTACTTAGTGGTTTTTTTATCAACTAAGCTTGGTGAACCGGATAAAGATGATTTTTTCGGACTTCATAAGACCTTCGGAAGTGCTTCTGGGAAGTGCTTGTTGTACTATATCACATGTTCATACCCCATAGGGGAGTTGTAATAAAATTTTCTAGCATGATAGTGTCTGTAAAAGACCCGGTCTCTTAGACTTTATTTGTCAATCTGATCAGCCCAGGGTGTTTTTTCCCTTGGTTATTACTGGTTGTTGAATAAACGATTGATAATTTAGAAGTTTTTCACTCAATACCTTCAAAGTTGGGGTGGTCGGCTTGGCATTTAGGCCTACTGAGGTTATTAGAGTCTATGTGTCAATGTATAAACATGCTAGGCATTATTGTCGAGTCATATGAACATGTCTAAGTCCCCTTAGGTTTTATTTTGTTTTAATTTTTCAAGTTTTTTTAATTTTAATTTTTCCACAAAACTTAGGCTATTTTTTAATAGTCAAATTGGAAAAATTGGTTTTGTAATAAAAGTGGGCTCGGAAATCAATTTCAGTCATGGGGGTGCTCATTTTCAAGCTAAGAGAACCATGTATACCCATAAACCCACTTTTTATAAGTTTTGAGTGATTTTTCCATCACTCAGGTCAAAAATCCCTAAAAAACAAATATTGATTATTTAATTAATAAATAAATTAAATAAGGGAGAAAACCCCAAATCCTAAATCATTGGGATTTGCTTTGATTTGACTGAAATCAGTCTCATCAGCTTGGGATTGACTAGATCTGACCATCCCTTGACAAAAGGAGGTTATCTGGGTTGAACAGAGAGTACACTTATGGATGTAATCCTGGGAATTGATCCCTCCCTCTCTCCTCCACATGTGTGTGCTCATCTGGATGAGTTTTGGTGGATGCTTCAGTTAGCAAGTTGAGGTGTCATTCAAATTAACTCTCCGATTGATAGTTGCACTCAGTGAGACTCAGATCATACTCAGATAGACTCAAATCAGGCTCAAATTCACTCCACATGCAACTACAGTCTCTCTCTCCTTGGGATTTGTGCCCCCCCAGGATAGATCTCCTGTTTTTGCTATAAATAAAGTGTAGATTAACTCTTCCAACACTAGTGGAAAATGAGAGATTAGTGACCAAACAAATGACAAAAATCCACATATCAATGGCCACTTTTGGTTTGGCAAGCGTTGGTGGCTAATTTGCGGTCTTTTATTACATGACCAAAATTGGTAATTTTTATTTTGGTCATTTATAGCTTCTCAATTGGTCATTAATTTGGTCATATATTTGGTCATTAATTTGGTCATATAATTGAATCAATGACCAAATATATGACCACATTTATCACTAAATTAATGACCACATGACAAACTAAAATATGACCAAATTTGGTCGCGTAATAAAAGACCGTAAATTAGCCACCAAAACTGTTTTTTGGTCATTGATATGCGAATTTTGGTCGTTTTTTTGGTCATTTACATCTCATTGTTTGGTCATGTATCTCTCAATTTTTTGTCATTTTTATGCGAATTTTGGTCATTGATCTCATTTATTGGTCACTAATTTAGTCATTTTTAGTCATCTTATGTGTGGTTATTATATTTTAGTAGTTTTAATGGTGTCCATTATTAATCAATATAAATTTTTAATATAATATTATGTTTAAATTAAAAAAAAGAATGATACATTATTTATCATCATCTAATACACATGTGAATTATGCAATGTCACATTAATTAGTTAATTACAACACTCGTAAATAATATAAAGTACAACCATATAAGTTTTAAACTGCACAATTTATATTATATGAAATTTCAAGTATTAAAATAAATATGAGTTCTCTCAAAAACTAGAACTCAAAAACTATCTCCATGTAACTTTACATGAAAATCATCTAGTACATCGATGACTTTTCAAAATATTACAATGACTAAACCATCCCACTTGTACTTGGCTGCTAAGCCATACTTGGATCCTATGACAGCTTCAAAACCACACTTAGTAGATTGAAACCCTCAGCAGCAGGCTCTTCATGCTCAATGGAAAATCCTCAGCAACAGGCTCTTCATACTCAATGGCTCACTTTTTGAGCTTTCTATTTGGGCACGTGCTTTTGTATCCGCACTGCATGTGCTTCTGATCTTTCAGAGCTTTCTAAACTTTATATATGCACACATGCTTCTGTATCTGCACTACATTACCCTCCCTCCTCATGTTGTTATAAAGCTTGCGAGTAAGAATACCTACAAACAACATGTTAAGCAAACAATTTTGTTGCTTGCTAAAAAGAAAAAACAAATAAATGAAAAATATACATAGTAATTTCACAAGATTTAACATGGAAAAAAGAAACAATTCCAACAAACAGCAGGTGTACTAAAAATGCATAAACATTTACAACCAGTAGACCTACAAATACATGAACATGAAATACCTCTCCATAAGGCCTGAAGATCAATGACAGCATTGCGCAAAGCAAGAAATTATTTCTGAGCAATATATCAACGAACTTTGCACTGAATATTTTTTGCTGAATTCCCCAATACCTCAGTTCTTCTAACGTCCAATTCATCCATTTGACCTGCTCTGAAGAAAACCTTGGTTTTTCCTATCTAAATAGTAAATGCAATTTTAGGTTGTTTTTATTAGCATTTTAACTGAATAAAACAACCTTAGAACTTCCGTCTTCTTGGGGAAGCATATAAATCATGATCCTGGGCTCATTACATTTTTGGATGTTGAGAACACCATTTGTCAAAGCACGCTCATAATAATCTGCATAGGCCATTACTTTGGTCCAACAAAACAAGTGACAAACAACTTGCACTTGGCAAAGAATAAAGAAATTAGTTAATCAATAAATATGTAAATATATACACAAATACATACAAATGTGTATGTTAGTAACGTGTTCAAATATAGGTGACAATGCTTGTCTTTAAGGATAAATGCATTAACTTCAATATCTAGATATGGTTATCAGATTTATGGTTGAACGCATATCAATATGACAAAGCTTTCAAATGATTTTAGTATGCTCCAAGCAATCAAAAAAATATGTTTCTTCTATTCCCTTTCCCTTGCAAATGATAGTGACAACAACATATACATCAATTAACAAGTTAGAATCCTGATGTGAATTCAATGTACCAATCTAAATAACTGTGACAGACATTAGAAACGTTTTTAAGGCATATGACTGTCAGAAAGTGTATTGTGTAGTTATTCCAATGTATGCCTTATATATATCAGACCTAAAGATATGATTTAGATTAGCGTTTAGAACATGACATTCTTTGTGTCAATGATAATGATGTCTTTCTCATTTAAAGGGCTGTCAAACAAGAAAACTTTCAGCACTCGGAAATTGTGAATGTAGCTATCATAAATGTCATCTTTAACAATCCTAAAGATCTTAGAAAAGACTATCCTAGAAATAATGTCAATAGTGTATAATGAAATCAAGCTTTCTTTAGTAAGACGTGTGTTTTCTATTCTTATAAACAAAGAGGACAGGTATACTTGGAAAAGAAATTTTTAGTAAGAGGGCAAGTATACTTGGCAAATAAATTGTTTCCAAAATAATATGCGAGGAACAATAAAGTATATTGAACAACACTACAAAAAGATTAACTTACAGAATGGGAAATTTGAGATGAGCGAGGCATGCCAATACTGAATTGGAAATTTGAGATGATAGAGCTAAGTCAATAAATGGACAGGAGTTTAACGTGGATACTTCAGAGTAGTTGGCATAATAAACAAAGTAGTGAAGAGGTTACAAGAACAGTGTTTCTAACAATTTACACCCTAGATATAGCAATGGGTTTTAAACTAGAAAATTACCATCTCATTCAATAGACACTAAATTTCAGCCTTTCTCGCAGTGGAAAATAATGTAGATGTTGCTGAAGAAAGCTAATAAAAAATCCACTCAACATCAAAAGCAAGGGAAAGAGAAGATTATCAAGAATTATATTCGTACAAAGTTCAAACATAGAAGGCTATGTTATTGATGTGAAATGATAGATCATGTTGGTTAGACTTGGAAAAATAAAATCAGTGCAACAGTTTTAAATGAGGAGGGCAGAGGACAAGAAAGGATAAAATTATTATTCATAGAGAAGAAATTAATTATATTATTAGAGAGTTGTCATTTGGAATTGTAGCCTATAAGGTAAATCTTGGGGATAATGATCATTTTAATATGGTCATGGTTAAGCACATTTAAATGTCACAATGTGTTACTAGTTAGTGGTGTATCATAGCTAGGTTTATGTCCTACTCCTTGCAGTTTTAGGTGATGTATGAGGTGTTAAATATCCTAAGGTGCATGTGTGTGAGTGTCCTTAATAGAACGAATTAAAGGTATGTGTCAAATATGAAAATGTCACAGGTGTATAACAGTGCAGTCATAAAAATTGCAAGCACACTCTTGTGCAATGGCATCTATCTACAAGGACTATGCGTGTATATAAACACCTCTGCATCAATGAAACATTCTAGTAATTTTGAATAAGTTGCTCTCTACATGTAGATTTTGGATT
This sequence comes from Pseudotsuga menziesii, assembly GCA_001517045.1. Lineage (NCBI taxonomy): Eukaryota > Viridiplantae > Streptophyta > Pinopsida > Pinales > Pinaceae > Pseudotsuga > Pseudotsuga menziesii. The sequence goes on from LPNX010969404.1 coordinate 203,384, forward strand.
TTTTATATTGATGCAACTCTTTTCTTTCTTCAAGTTGTATCACATCCATGCTAGAATAGTCTATGGGATTTGAAAAACATATTCTGTTAGAATATTGCCACCCTTGTTCATTGAAAGTCAGAATGTCAACCATTGACATTGAGGGTATAATTTATTAATTTGTATGATGTTTACTTTGTGAGATTTCTGAGTTGTGAGACTTGTGGCTTCAGATGGATGTGAGTTACATGAAGTCTGGTGGATATGCATCTTGCTTGGTTTGCAGAGAATTATTGAGTGAGGAACTTATGTCTGCTGTAATAAGCAATAAATGCAATCAATTACCACCAATCTAAGCTAATTCTGGTTTTCTGAGACCAATCTAAGGCTAGTAAAGGTATTTGATCAAAAGGATAGAAGCACCCCATTGAATAGTCCAAAAGAAGAGAAAAGTCACATATCTTAGTGTGCGTATTGCAGTAGACATGGGAAGTGTTGTTGGAAAGAGTATAATGGCCAAGTTGTTTCTGGATCAAAAATAGAAAGTAGTTATATGGACATAGGGTCATGCAAGTCATTGGAGAACCAAAAACACTTTAAAGAAGCACCAAGTATCTAAGATATTTCTAGAGCTCTACAATTCCCAAGGAATGACACCACAGGATCTTGCACACATGCAATAGTCTACAAATCATTATGTTAAGCTACCCAGCAAAGGGTACAATCTCATAACTTAGACCAATAAAAGGGAATTTGTCAATACTAGGTGATTTGTCAGAAACTTGAACCGGGAAGCATATGTTCAAGGGATTGTAGAAGACACTAGGAACTCGATCATAACAAAAATGAAAGGACTTGTCAAAAAAACCATTATGGGGGTTCTTGGAGATGTTGACCCATTTTGGTATTGTCATGGTAAAGCACATTTATATGTTGCAATTTTTTATGAGTTATTTGTGTGCTATATGGGTTTGTGTCCTAGCAATCTTGGGTAAAGAGATGTTTATAATAAATATCCTAAAGTGTGTTTGTAATTGGTATGAGGAAAAGAAAAAGATGAATTTATTGTGTGCTTTTCAAATTAATCTGAAGAAAATAAAATATCTAAACCAATTGTTTGTCGCATATGAATGGAATGGATTGTGTCATTAATTGTTTAAGAGACAGTATATAGAATGTCCTAATATTAGATAAAATCATTTTATCAATTTCCACAAATGACCAAGGAAAAAAAGATAATATAAGAAAATATTTCCTAGGTGGATGCTGCCTTTGGAATGAGGATATGTTTAGGAAATGACTACTGGATGCCTTGTTCCAGATACATTGTTGGAAAGTACAAGGAATAGATAGTTTTTTGGTAGGAGATACATTTGTTTTGGAAGAAGCAAGTTCAAGTGTTGTGATTGTTCATTAACCCTTCTCCTTTGAAAGGAAAATTGAGATTGTGTACCAAGGATGGTGATAAGATGTACAAGTCATGGTGACAATAAATGGGATTTGTTAGGAACAAAGATATAAAGGTAAAATAAGCTTTATCATATGGAAATGATGTAATTTATTTGTAGCTTGACAAGTAGAAATATGAGGTGAGAAGTTGAATAGTTGTATTAGGAAGTTGAAGGGTCAAGTTAGGTACTTAAATTAAAGGTCATTTCAACCATTTAAAGCATATGCGCCTCTTTTATAGCATAAATGAACCTATCAAATAATAACATCTAGTATCCATAGCTTCTCTCACTTTTATATGTGCATCCTATGAACTTTAATCAGTGTCAAAGAGGGAAGGATAGTAATTATGCTAAAAACTATACACGAAACCAATAAAGAAGTTAGATCAACAGACACCAAAATTTATTCAAAATGAAAAATTATAGGCATGTTCTGAGCATCTCAATAGGAAAACTGCATGTTTATTTATTGTTTGCGTGCCAAGCAAATGCTTTCACTCATGCTTATTTGAATATTTTCAATATTCAGAAGCTTTAAATCTATAGGAAAATGAATCAAAGAGTATCATGAAAACACCAAACAAAAGTCCCAATGCACAATCACTTGTTAACAATATATCAAAACATTATTCTGACCTTTATAAGACGCCCATGCCAATACAAAAATATGCCACAATTCCCACGTTTCCTTTCCTCTTGACTTCTCCCTAAAGTTAACTCCACAGTTTTGTCCAAGAGTACATCCTTTACAACCCTGGTCTTATTAAGTGATTTTGCAAGCGGATGAATTTTAACCTGCGGATATTCTTGATGTTAGTATCTCATCAAACAACATGTAAAACTACAAGAAAGAATATATGAGACTCAGATACCACAGTTTACTCAAGTACTAACAAAGTGGTAGACCGCATACCACTGATCCTTGTACATATATTTTCATTCAAGGATCAAGAACTATATTATATAACTTCCAAGTAGGCATGAAGAGAATAGTGAAGAGGCACCTGCAATAATTTTATACAAAGGAAAAAAACCCTAAGTCAAAAATAGCATAACATGTAACCAGAAATAGTGGTGAGTCCAGAGTAAAGCAAAATAACGTTTTAAACAGTTACTGCAAAGTCCAAACATACTATAAAAGGAATAAATAAAGCCATTTTTCAAGTCCAACAAATCAATAACAGATATATAAATTCCCACAACATACAAGCTGAACTTGTCACCATCTTACAGCTGGAGTCCTATCAGCTTCCACCTAGTGAATTTATCCACACTAAATCTATAATATAAGGGTTTAATTGCATGGCACACCATAGAGAAAGGGAAATCAAATAGACCCATACTTGCACACAGAGAGATATCCAAGCAACCTGTGACTTGTCAAGATAAAAATCAAACTAGAAAGGGAAAATATTTACAAACAAACAAAGAAGTGAGATAACCTTGAGAATTATAATATAAGTAATGAAACCACCCTTGGAATTGAACAAAGGAGTTGAACCACCCATGAAATTATAGATACGAAGATGTAATAAATGAAAAGCATAGTATTAGAAGCCTCTTTTTCCTAATGAATATGGTAGATAAAATAAATGACATTTGAGAATCAAAAAAAAAATACATAGATGATAGATCCAATAACTAATATAATTACTCGTATCAAATTTCAATATCCTGTTGAAAATATGTCAGTGCAGGTTGTCATTGATGGCAACCAGATGATGATCGAGCAGCAAGCAGAGTGATGACAGAGCATATGACAGATGTGATAAGAGTGTTACATAGTCTAACACTAATGTTAAAATTACTTTAACATGACACTAATGTTACATTAGTGTTTCCTACATTAAATGTTAACTTTTTTTATCATGTTCAATTTTCACTTCGAAGGGAGGTGGATTGTAAGTTCTAAGTGATAGTTATTGATTGTAGATGATACACAACCTTCACACGCACCTACTTACTTACTCGCAGCTACCTCCTGAGTACTGTCAAAGCTCTAGCTAGTCGGAGATTGATGTCTGGATGGAGTATTTTGGCCATTATTTAGGTGAAGATCTTAATCCTGCATGTAACCAGACATACATAAGTTTTGCAATGGATACACGACTGGAACAGTGATGGCTTGAACCCACTTTCTATCACTATCTTTGGAGCTTATGGATGGAAAGAATTCATATCATTTATAGTATTGAGCAAAAGAGCTGGTACAAAGGGAAGAAGAATCATTTCAGATCGTTTTCAAGCATTTTGATTCAAAATAAACCCTTTTTATTTCAAAGTACTATGATTCTTAGATTCGAATATTTGAGGGGTGCATGAGAGTTGATCTTAGTGGATGCCCTGGCTACTAAGGAAACATAATTATGAACCATCTGGTTAGGAGTGCAAGGAAATCTGGCCGGTGAAAGAAACTTATGCCTTGGCAAAACTATCTAGTATTTATGCTTTTATCCTTGCTTTTCATGCTGTTAGAATTATGATAACTGTTAAACCCAGCATAGAGAAGGACCAAAGCCTTGATGCTGCTGGAATTATGATAATTAAATATATGAGCATAGATCCATCTTAAAAGAGGATCTACTTAGAGCAAAGAGGGATCAAGTCTCTAAAAGTGCAAGCCTCTTTTTAGAATGTACAAATTGAGGAAGAGTTTTAATATCTAATTTGTCAAATTTCAAGACTTGCAAACCAGTAAACCCATTTTTTGAGTGTAAAAGTTGAGGAAAATTTTTAATTTATGTGTATATATATATATAT
>LPNX010969404.1:207658-220725 GCA_001517045.1 Pseudotsuga menziesii
CTGGAGAGTAGAATGTGCCTCTTCAGGGCAACAAGTTCTTTTTCTAGAGAGCCCATGGGTTGAAGGAGTTACACATATCCCCTACTAGAGAGTAGAATGTGCCTCTTCAGTGCAACAAGTTCTTATTTTGTTGATGATAGCTTTAGAATAAATACAGAAAGAGTTACCTATCTTCCCTACCGGGGAGTAAAATATGCCTCTTCAATGCAACAAGCTCTTCTTCTATTGGCGATACTACGAGTGATGTTTATGCACTTGGAACTTGAGATATTCTGTGCTATAGCTTCTGGGTATGGAACTTATTGTGGTGCCTACATCTAAGTAAAACAGATATTAGCAGGTACTTTGCATCTTTCGACCACATTCTTCTGCGACTTGTAGTTTGAGAGACTAGTGCAGTTGAAATATTGATGACTTTAATACTTTATCACCAGCTTTACTAGACTAAAGCATTCACTTGTGCAATTATTGTTGAATTCTTGGCCTAAGCAAGGTATGGAGCACTTCGCCGTTAGAGGCACCTATAGTTGCAGGATGACCCGACAGAGTCATTCCTATCTTGTGGTCAAAATCATGGTTACCAACGATGATAGGTGCCACAACTTCCTGATCGATTGTTGCAGCTAAGAGAGAGTGCACTATAAAAATTGTTCTCAGAAAGCAATTTACTCAATTGTATTCTGTAAACTTCAAATATCAAGTCTTTTTGGCATGATTATGATTTTTAACTTTGTAGGTACATTTGTTTCTTTATTGCACCGAAGAGGTGCATTCTACAACCCGGTAGGAAAGAGATGTGTAACTCCTTCCGTGCTCATCCTAGAGTTGACATCTGTCCTTTATAAAAAATAAGTAAACAAATTATTAAAAATAACATGTTGGCTGAAATTAAATATAAAATATTTAGAATTGCATATATATGAAATAACATAAATTAGATGAACTAAAACCATAAACTTTGGATTACACATTTCCTCAACATTTCCACTCTAAAAAAATGTTTACAACTTGAGAGATTTTGATCCCTCTCGGTGCTTGGTAAATCCCCTTTTAAATGGATCTATGCTGGTTTTAAAACCATTCATATCAAATTCCTATGGGAAAGATCTGTGGTGCCTCAGTATGGCACTTTTCTTGCATGCACAAGTTAATACTGATCACACGGGTCCACCTTGATTAGAAAGAGATAGAGAATGTTCTGGTGTTTACCATATTAATTTAGTGATATAAACTTATAATTGTCGTTCTCTGGTTTACAATATTAATTTAGTAATATAAATGCAGAAGGCACCATATGCATTGCCATTTGGCTCCACAATACATTTGTCTTGCTAGGATCATTCATAGGTATCAAACTTTAGCAAATAAATTTTCAATCTAGAATTTTTCAGGTCATCCGACCTTATAATTCCTAAGCAGATATAAAATCTAATGAACCAGTAGCATTAGATACCGACCTAAAGTGCCATCCCAAGCCCATCTAATCTCAGTAGGCTGTAGTGAAAGGGTGGTAAAGAGAAAGGTGAAGGGTTGGTAGCTAGCTATAGGTAACACTTAAGTAAAGGTGCGAAGCCCCAGATCAGCATTATAGGGCTGGTAAAACATTCACACTATTTATATTGATCCTCTGTTCCCTCATCATAAAGCTCTAAACTCCTCTTCCCAGTCAAGAGGCACAATAGTGGTACTTATTCCTAAAGAAGTGTGATTCCAGGTCTATCAGTAAATGCTGTCTAGAAGACGATCCAACCAAAAGCTCTCTCTATCTATTGGAAGCCAGGCAAAGCACAGAGTGGCATAGGTGAGGTAAGTCATGAGATTGTGGAAGAATATGGTGAGTTGGTAATAGCAACAGTAGATAAAGTGAAATTCATCCTTCCTTCTGGTAGTGGTCTCACCCCGTAGCAAAAAGGCATCAGTAGTAGGAGCAGAGGCATAGGTAGAGATATAGGCCAAGGTGGAAGCAGGGGTTACATAGGCAGGCGCCTTGATGAGGACCCTTCGGGGACCAGGCCCAAGGCAAGCTACCCATTTACTTTGGTGTTAGAGGAGGCACTGGTTGTGAAGCAAGGCAGACATTATACCTTGAGACTATGAGCTCAGTGAATTTCATCCCTTACTCATTGGAACAAAGCGTGGTTGAGGTGGGGTCTGATGATTCCATCACACTAGACCCTGAAGATTTGGTGTTCGATACCGAAATCGCTAGTAATTGAGGGAAATCAACCCAACCGTTTCAGGACGAGCTTGATATGCCCCCACTTATTGTATAAATTACGGTTGATTCCTTTTTTTCTTAATTCGATCAAGCAACAAGTGACTGTAAACAATACTCCAACTAGAACATAATTTACAAATCCAATATATAGTCTTATGTTCTTAACCAGTTTATCTAGAAGCTAGCTCCAACATGGAAAAATAAGCATATATACTCTTAACCAACTTATCCAGCAGTTGGCTCCAACATGGAAAAATATCCTAACATGAAATAGAAGAGGAATAAATCCAAACTCCTGCATGCAATAAAAAATGCATTCAACCTATATGAGGACTTGACCTACCTATCTACTTGACATTAGGGTTATGATCTCCACTACTTTATATATGTATTATGTACTAATACAACTACTTAACTTATAGTTGGTGAACATATTTAGGTCATAAGTTAAGTGTTATACTACACTTGTTTCATCTTCATACAATTTAAGAAAAACATAAAGTTAGTACACCCAATTTTTAGATAAAAACATCTATAAATATAATAATGTAACTACTCCACTACAACTAGGACTTCTCTGGAACCACGGGACCAAAGCCCAACCTTATAGATTGAATGGATCCATAAAATGAGAGATTCAAAGTTACCATGATCTTTTATTTTTCTTTCAAAATCGTGCCTTCACTTCTATCCACAGTTGTTCGCTACAGTGTTTTAGGCCTTACTCCTCGATAAGTCCTTGTGCTATCTCCCACTTGATCAGGGTCTTTCATCATCGAATCGGTGTAAAGAATCGACTGATATTGCACCTCTAAAGGAACTCACCCTATATATGGCTATAATATCACCATGTTGGAGGAACTAGCCTTCACATTTGATTAAATGCTCCGGGGCGTGGAGTGCAGGTAAGGATTTATACTAAATTAGAAGTTTAAAATGCGTCTTTTTATCATTATATGATGCATCCTTTGGGTATGGGTATTACTTCAGGTATGCTTATCAGAATATGCCTGATATGGGTATCATGGCATATATGCTTATCACGTATAGTCCTTCCACCCACGGGGATGCTATTCACAAAGGGTATTACTTCGGGTATGCCTCTCACGCTCATGGACAGTTCGTTAGATCCCAACCGAGGTCGTACAAAACACCAATAACGTTCCCAATGCTTTCTTTTCATACTATCTGTTGAGGCCTGGAAATTCGCAGGCGGCAACAGTAAGGGATTCTCCCCAATCAACGTTCCCAACTAGCTCGTTGACTGTTTGAAATAGGGAATCCATCCGGTTTGCGGTTCGGCTACCGTAGGTCAAGGAACAAAACTAAGGCTTTACCGGTTGCGGCCCGGCCCACCGAGTTTTTGTATTTTGACTTAAAGAAATTATATGTAAGTGCCTCACTAAATGCAGGGTGATCAAGCTGCAGGGAGCGGTCACAAAGTGATGCGCAGGTTCTTACCTCTCGTCTTGCGCTCGCGAGCAACCAAACCAGATACAAAAGAAATAAGCTAACTATCTACACTATCCCTAGGGAGCAAGGTTATCATTTTGGGTGAGCAATACATTTTCACATACATAAAGAAGAATCATAGGTAGCTAATACTTCTTCTAAAGCACATGAACACTTACAGATATTCAAATAACCAGATAGCGGATCATTTTATAACAACATCTATTACTCACAGCGAAAAAATATCAAGAAATTACTGAAGAACATTTAGCAAGAACATAGGTTCAGAATATCGAATACTCTTCTAGTAAATGAAACACAGCTGAAAACGAAATAGTTCCTCTTCAACATTATTCATTGAGTTTGCATTGATACATTTCGCTTTTCACTCTCTCCAACAGGCAAAAATTGCAGTTCCTATGCAAAACGAAGTAGTTCATCTTACAAGTAAACAAATACAAAGTTTTCCCTGGAAAAAAGCCCTTTTTCAGTCCTACTTCCTTCTATTTAAACTACCCCCACTACCCCTTGGGCTGCCACCCCAGCGTGTGACTTTTCAGTATCTTCAACGATTTCGCTTCTTGTTCTGGCCACTGCATTTTCCCAATCATTCTCTATGAGTGTTTTATCTTCTAACCAGTAACAGATAAGTCTTCCTCTGTCCGTTCCTCCTTCATTTGCTTGCTTTGTCCTTTTCTGCGTTTCGCCTTCCTTGTGATCGTGCCGGTTCCGGTCCGACCAAGCTAAGTCTTAGCCCCTGGTCGCTTTAGTAGCCATGAATTCCTTCTGCAAACAATTACAATGCATTATTCGTTGTAAAGGGGAGTTTTTTAAACATTTAAACCTTCTCTGCCCAGCATTGTAAATCCGCAAGAGACTAGCCAGGTTCGCTCAGACAAGGTATCGATTTAAGCTTTGGGAGGGAAAAATTATAAGTGGCGGTCGACCAACTTCTGCGTCAGATGAGACGAGACTTCAGGAGCTGCAACGGCGGGGAAATATAAAAACCGGGTGAGCGGAAACATGGGAGAAAAAAGGGTAATCGAACGTCGAGGGGAAGAGTGCTTCGGGAACCAGGAGGGGTGGCTCATCCGCAACAGCGGACGGAACAATGGCAGGGGATAGGCGACGAGGTGGAAAACTCAGTTCGAGCGGGGAAAGACAAGGTCGGGCGTCAGATGATACTTGAATCGGAAGCCAACTATCTCCTCCTGGCCGCAACGGTGGGCAAGTGGAAGCTTATGGACAAGCGATTTTAAACTAAACAACTCGAGTGTCGGACGGTTCAGGAAATCGGAGGGAAGAAATTTCTAGGAGCCGCAACGATGGAAGGGTTGAAACTTTGCAGCGCCCGATCCAGCAGTAAAAGAGGCCCACTTATAGTGAAACTGAGATATTTGAGTAGTGCTAAGGATTAGCTGTAACCAACATCGCTTCTTTTCACAAAGGATGCGCTGAAGAACAGCAAATTCTCTTCTCTTCGACCACACATTCATGACCCAAACCAAAAAATGAACAAGGCATACATAAATTACTGACATCCACCTTCAGATACACGGAAGGAAACACGCTCAAGGAGCTTAAAAGTTCAACGATCAAGCCATACAAAAAATAATCAGGAGGGGCCCAGAAATTAAAACATTAATTTGGGTGGAGGAAAACAGTTGTGGCAACAACAACTGGCGATTACCTAGTGAACCTAGATCTCTGGGTGACCTTTCTTTGAGTAGCAGATTGTTTCCTAACCAAAATGCATTGAAAGAACTCTTCCAGCTGTCCGGATTTCTCCCATGACCGAAGTGTGTTCCTTAATCATTGATGCTAGTCCCATTCGGGGAGAGGGGCAACCAAAACCTTCAAGTCCAGACCACTATGTTGAGGCCAGAGTATGATTTTCATTATTACCTCTGTTTTCAGGTAGCTAACAGTGTGGACACCACAGGATTGTAGCATATAGTAAACAGCAGTATCCGTTTGCTCCTCATTCCCATGCCGTTTTAGCACTTTGGGCCTTTGGACTTTTGTCCTTTTATCTGAGTCCTTCTGTACGCCCTTCTTACTGAATTTTAATTCAGGATCCTCTATCCCATAGTGCCCTTTTGTGTGAGTGGTGTACTTTAAGTCTCAGCTCACGGACAGATAGGCTCTTTTGGCAATTTAGTATTTATGCTTTAGCACTTGCTTTGATTTATGATGCTTTTATAGAAGTTTGACTCTTTATCTTCCTTTTGGTATTTGTTTCTCGGCATGGGATCATTTATATTTAATACACTGTTCACCTTGCTTCCTCTCATGGGTCCTTTACTGTCACTCCTTAGAACATTTTGAATGTGACGTGGATGGAGCCCCGACATAGTACTCCAGACTCTTTGAATCCGGTTCAATTCACAGGGGTTAAGCTGGACTTCAATGCACACAACATTTTATTTGAGAAAACTGCTAGGCTGGAAGAATTCTTTAAGCAATACCCATGCTGATACTCAACATATTTGCTATTCCCAAAAGACCTTAATATCCCTCAGACAAATGCAAGTTCGTTTCCCTTAATGAAAATCAAAACTTAAAATTAAATCAAATGAAAGCATGACTCGAAAACAACCACACAACTTATTTATGTACAAGGCAGAACAAAACAAAGAAAACTAAGAAAAGTAGGGCTTGAGAACCAATCCATTAACTGGCAAGTTCTCCTTCCATCCTTGTAAATCTTACAGCTTATAAGTGGCGGGGCCAAGTTTGGCTACGATCTGAAAGGGGCCTATTCATAACTACTGGAATTTGGTATGCTTTCCTTTTTCATAATGGGGGTGGTCCCACTTGAGAACTAAGTCTCCTACTTCAAAGTCCCTTTTCCCAGCTTTATGCTTGTCAAACCACCTTTTGATTACTTCCTGCTGTTTTTTGAAATGTTCTCTAGCCTTGGATCTGGCTTCTTCTGCTTTTAGGAGATTATATATTCTTATTTGCAAAACCTCATCATCTGACCCCCTAGACTCTTGAGCTAGTATGGAAGACGGCAGCAGAATATTGGGAGGCAGGATGGCTTCCTTTCCATACACAAGGGTATAAGGTGACGCTCCTAATGCAGACTTGGGGGTAACTCTGTCAGCCCATAGGGCGTTCGGTAAGGCTGAGTGCCAACTTCGCTGGTTTTCTATGACAATTTTCTTCAGGATTCTAATGAGGTTTTTATTAGAGGATTCAGCCAGGCCATTCCCTTGCGGATAGTAGTTAGAAGAATAATGTAATTTTATCCCTTTCGCATGAGCAAAAGCAGTTAATTTAATGGATGAAAAGTATTTAGCATTATCAAAAACTACTGAAATTGGAACTCCAAACCTAGTCATGATATGATCTTGTAGGAAGCTGATGACTTCGTCTTCGTTTATCTTGCGTAATGGGATAGATTCGACCCAACGAGTGAAGTAATCAGTCGCAGTAAGAATGTACTTGTGTAGTAGAGAAGAATTCGGTTTTATTTCTCCAATAATGTCCAGCCCCCATTGTTCAAATGGTTCTGTAATCATGACAGGCTTTAGGGGTGCTGCTGCCCTGGGTTGTCTTCCACCACACCTTTGGAAAGTATCACATTTTCTAACGTGTGCATGTGCATCCTTGAAAAGTGTTGGCTAGTAATAACTGGCTCTGAGAACCTTGTGGGCTGTAGTGTCCCCTTAGTAATGTCCCCCGGCTGGGCCATCGTGCAATTCAGACATTACTTTCTCAGCATCTTCTTTCTCCAAACATCTCAGTCGAACTCCATCATAGTTTTTCCTGAACAATACGCCTTCTATGATTTGATAGGAAGCTGGTTTCAGACGCAGAGCTCTTCTTTGTTTGGAACTCCAATGTTTCGGTAACACCCCTGACTGTAAGTAATGCACAAGATCTCTATACCACGACTCAGGATCTGTGAATAAAGGGAAAACATCCGTTACATGCAAATCAGCTTCATCTTCCCATGCTTGTTTTTCATTGTTTGTCTTCCCAGTCATCAGTTTGCATAACCCTTGACCTTTTACTATAGTAGCTGGCTTGAATTCAAGATCGTATTCTTGAAGCGATGTTACCCAGTTGCCCCTTCTTTCTCCTAATTCTTTTTGAATGAGAAGGGATCTTACAGCTAGGTAAGGGACTATTACCTTGGTACGATTTTTTAGTATATAAGGCCTGAATTGCTTTACTGCCTTAAATATTGCGTATTCCTGCTTATCAATGGCTGGGTAGCTTAATCCGGCTCCTTGTAGCCCAGTGCTCATAAAAGAGATTGGGAATTCATCACCCCCTTCTTCCTTTTGCGTGAGTACAACTGCTAATGAATCATCGGAAGCAAATGTATACATAATAAAGTCCTTGTCAAAGTCTGGACTTTTAAGAGAGGGTGCATGTGCAACAACAGTCTTGATTTTACTGAAAGCATTCTTTTCAGTCTCAGTCCACTTAAACTGTGCATTTTTCTTGACCATCTGCTGTAATGGTTTAACAGTCTGGGCAAAATCAGGTACAAATCTACGTACGAAGTTTATTGTTCCCATGAAAGATTGCATTCCTTTTTTATTATGGGGTATGGGAATTTGTTCAATGGCTTTGATTCTTTTTGGGTCTATGGATATTCCTCGTTTTGACACTATATGCCCCAGTAACTTGCCTTCTGTGACCGCGAATACGCACTTCTTAGGATTTAGGGAAATGCCATACTTCCGACAGCGCTCGAAATTTTGCTTTAGGTGGAACGTGTGCTCCCCTCTTTTCTTTGAAAATATTGTTATGTCATCAAGGTAGACCACCACACTTCACCCAATCAGTCCTCGGAAAGCTATGTCCATAGCTCTCTGAAATGTTGCGCCAGCATTAATTAGGCCAAAGGGCATTCTTCTATATGCGAAAGTTCCCCATTTAGTTCTGAATGTTGTTTTCAATCTATCTTCCTCAGCTACTAACACTTGGTTGTAGCCAGAGAATCTGTCTAACAATGAAAACAATTCAGAACCAGAAACCATCTGTAGAAGTTGCTCCATGGGAGGTACTGGATAATTGTCTTTGTCTGATGCGCGGTTTAAGTTCCTGAAGTCCACGCACAGTCTGATTTCTCTTGACTTTTTTCTGACCGGCACCAAATTTGACACCCATTCTGAATGCCGGACCTTAAAAATAATCCTAGCATCTAACAATTTCTTCACTTCGCTCTGGATTAGTGGTTCCATCTTTGGGTGCATCTTCCTCAGTGGCTGCTGATATGGCTTGATGCCTGCTTTAATAGTAATGACATGTTTGATGATATTAGTGTCATAGGTTTTTAAATCTGCATACGTCCATGCAAAGACATCTTTGTACTGCTTAAACAAACTGAGGAACTTGTCTCTTTCTGCTGGTGAACAGCATTTGCCGAGGTTCACGAACTTAGGCTCCGTTTCAGTCCCCAAATTTATTAGCTCGAACTATAGAGTTGAGCTGTGTGTCTTCACATTAGCGGGTCTTCTAAATTTCTCGTTCAGGTCAAACATCTTCTCTAACGTCCTGACCCCTTTGGGAATGAAATTTTCATATTTCATTTGAGCCTGATGTTCCTCATCGTCAATAATGGCTCCTTTAAAAACCTCCTCGTTTTCCAAGCATTCAATTATTTGTTGATCATCGTCAAATACTCGCAAGTTGGTGATCATGTCGGGAACTGATGGCCTGAAAAGTAATTCAATAGAGCATTTGTTATTAGTGGGAACCAATCTGGCGGCTGATGTAGCTAGAAGATCAGCGGCTGCATTTTTTATTCTTGGAATCGAAATAATGTTAAATGCAAGAAAGTTTTTAAGCAAATCCCATACCTCGTTTTGGTAAGCTTTCAAATGAGGGGACACACAATGTATTTGATTTCTTATTTGCTTTACAACTATTTCCGAGTCCCCAAAAAATTTTAAATTACTAACCTGTAGGTCGATTGCTTTCTTGAGTCCCTGCAGCAGTGCTTCATATTCAGCCGTATTGTTAGTACATTCGAACTCTAATCTACAGGATAGGAAGTGCTTTTTTTGTGGATCAATGAGGACGCAGCTGGTCCCTGACCCTTCTAACGTCTTCGAGCCATCAAAAAACAAAGTCCAAAACACATTATCTACTAAAACAAAATCTACTCCTACTGCTAGATCTACTATTTTACAGTCAAACTCATCAGCCTGAGAAAAACGAAGGAGGTCAGGCTGGGTGTCAGATGTGTTGCTGGCCTCTTCCGCTTGATAATTCCCTGGTTCCAGTTTGAGAAAGTAGTTTCCCAATACAGGTTCGACTGGTATATTCTTCTCATTCAATTGAGTGACATTGTACTTCATGTGAGGTTCTCTCAAAACCTTGATCTGATTAGGGCTCCCTTTGTGTGGCAACCAAAGATACGACCAATCTATGGCGAAATACCCATTTAATTTGACTGACCAATCTCTGCTCAGGACCAGGCCGTAAGCATCTGGTATGTCAGCCACTACGATGTTAATAACTTGGCATACTTTGTCATTGGATGCCAGACGGATCAGGACGTCTTCCATTTCACCAATTACCTTAACGTCTGTCCTATCCAATTGCACCACCCTCCATGTGGATGGCTTAGGCTGCCCATTTATTTTCTTACATACTGATATGGGCATGACATTAATTGATGCCCCTGAGTCCACTAGGCAATTGTGCACGTTATGATTGAAAATTTCAAATGTCAGGAGGAAAGGTGGATGCTTGGTTTTAGACTTACCTCCGACGCTGGCTTCTCCAATCTCTTCTTCGTCCCGAGGCTGATTGTCAGTGGGCATCTTTTCTTCTGACGTTTCAAGTGCCTTTAATATCTTTTCTTTTTGTTGAGGTACTTTGCACATTTCAAACAGAGGGACGTTTGCCTTTATATTCTTTAGATCTTTGACAAGGTCATATTCGATTAGTTGTCTAGTGGACTGAGATTTACCAGTACTCACATTTTCTTCGTTTGGCTTAGGCAGCATTCTGTTTTGCCTTGGATCCTGGCTGGTAATGGTAAATTCTGGACTCTGGTCAGCCAATGGTTTGTCTTGAAATTTCTTTTTTATATTTCTTTGCAGCCTTCGAATCTTTGGGAGCAGAAGACTGCCATCACTAACCGCCCCTTTGCTCCTAGTTGTCACGTTAGCCTCCCTGATATCTTTGCGTCCCTGGGTATTTTCCTCCTCTGCATCGGGTAAGGAGACAGAATTCCATAATGCCATGGTCTCATCCTCCTGCCCCTTTGTAGAAGTGGAAGCAGCATTTTCGTTCTTTTCATCTTCATCTTCCTCCGTTAATCTTGAATCCAACATCTGATTCATGACCAATGTCATTGAGTTTATCCATTATGGACAGTTCCTTTCGGAATGAGGCTGTTGATGAAAAGTATAGAAATTTTCCATCCCTATCTCTGCCAGATTCATGGATGCAGTTTTTTGAGGAGGAGGTTGGGTCTGATTGCCATCCTCCCTTTTCTTGTAATATGTCCTGAAGAACTTTTGTGCTTCTTTTTCCTTTTCTAAGTCTATGATCTTATTGGACAACTTTTGCATCATTTTAGCCATGCTTTCATAGTCCGATGTCTTTTCTTCTTTAGGCTTAGTGAACAATAAGGTTTTTCTTCCCGCACCTTTCTCTCCTGATTGTTCTAGATAGTCCTCCACACTTTCTCTTTCTGCTTCCACCACTTCTGCCTATTCATAGGTCTCTGTTAAGGTAGGCTTGACCCTACCTTTTGCAAACATGGCTAAATCAGGACCCAAAGCTAATGTATAGTATTCGATCAGTACTTTGTCTGAAGGCTTATCTGTTTTAGAGAAATTTTTAAGATATACTGCAAACCTTTGTGTGAAGCTGTGCACTTTTTCCCTTTTCTCTTTCTTTAATGCACACAGTCCTTTCATGAGGGCACCGTGATTCTTTTGGACTGCGTACTTACTCCTGAACATTCTCTCGAAGGTATCCCAGTCTGGGATAGAGTTAGTGGGAAATCCAAAATACCACGAGGCCGCAGTTCCTTTGAGGGTGTGCGAGAATAGTCTACACACTACATCTTCGTGTTCCCCAGCCCTTAGACCTTCTATTGCCAACTAGAAACTATGTAGGTGATCATCCACTAGGATTTTCTCATTTGGATCAAATTTGGGCAGTAGCTTCTCAAAGGCTTGAGGTAGGTCATGCAAAGGTGGGGTCATATTTAGAGGTGATATAGCTTTCCAAGCTGGCGGTGGATTAGGTGGATTCGGTGGATTTGCGTTAACGCCGGCCATAAGTTGAGGCGGAGAGTGAGGGGGTGAACCAACAAGAGAGTGAAGACGTGAACCAACCGGGGTGTGAGCAGGAGAACTGTAAGGAGTGTTTGGGCCTACTTGGTTCAAAGGAAACTCAACCTCCTGTATGGCAGTTTCCACAAGTTCTTCCTAGTCTCCAACCAACACTGAATCTTCAATTAGAGGACGGTCTTTCTTCTTGTACTCTCTTCTAGGCAATTCGTGGATAATAGGCAACCCTACAATCTTCTTTACATAAGCACGGGTATGTCTTCTCAGATAATTAACAATTTCGTTGCGAACAAGATATAGATGTTCTCTATTTTCTTCTTCCGGAATTGAATTACATGGTCCACTACTTTCAGAACTATAACCAGTGGAATAATCTCGGTAAAACGGGTTTCCTCGGCCAGCCATGCACTGGAGGCCCTCCTTCTAGCGCCAAAACTGTTGAGGCCTGGAAATTCGCAGGCGGCAACAGTAAGGGATTCTCCCCAATCAACGTTCCCAACTAGCCCATTGACTGTTTGAAATAGGGAATCCGTCCGGTTTGCGGTCCGGCTACCGTAGGTCAAGGAACAAAACTAAGGCTTTACCGGTTGCGGCCCGGCCCACCGAGTTTTTGTATTTTGACTTAAAGAAATGATATGCAAGTGCCTAACTAAATGCAGGGTGATCAAGCTGTAGGGAGCGGTCACAAAGTGATGCGCAGGTTCTTACCTCTCATCTTGCACTGGCGAGCAACCAAACTAGATACAAAAGAAAGAAGCTAACTATCTACACTATCCCTAGGGAGCAAGGTTATCATTTTGGGTGAGCAATACATTTTCACATACATAAAGAAGAATCACAGGTAGCTGATACTTCTTCTAAAGCACATGAACACTTATAGATATTCAAATAACCAGATAGCCGATCATTTTATAACAACATCTATTACTCACAGCGAAAAAATATCCAGAAATTACTGAAGAACATTTAGCAAGAACATAGGTTCAGAATATCAAATACTCTTACAGTAAATGAAACATAGATGAAAATGAAATAGTTCCTCTTCAACATTATTCATTGAGTTTGCATTGATACATTTCGCTTTTCACTCTCTCCGACAGGCAAAAATTGCAGTTCCTATG
>LPNX010969404.1:226331-523708 GCA_001517045.1 Pseudotsuga menziesii
GAAAAACCCTTCAACATAAATTTTATTTACACAACAGAGATATTTGATATGTCCTGTCCACTTAGGGTAACATTGCATCATCTAACAACATAAGGAAATATTTGCAGCTTGTCCAGAAATGTAATTTTTTAAAGGGTTTTATGAATTTCAACTTCAATTTCCAAAAACCCTAGGGCTATCTGTATCACATCAACAGTGTTGATATTTAAATCAGAAAATGTACCCATAACTCCCAAATAATCCCACGGTTTAACAACACTGATGTATATTTTTCTGAGAATCTCTCCTGGAACAACATCGTACTCAGATACTTAATGGAGCCCTGAAATAATATCCCCAACTTCAAACGCTGAATTAGCAGACGCTGCTACCTTCCCTACTGCACGAGATTGGATCGCCTGCATCAGCACAATTTTTTTAGGAATTATAAAAATACGAACACTGCACAAAAGCAGAATCAAGATGAAATTGAAATCATAACCAAACAAACTTGGTTTAACTGAAAATTTTGGAGATAGAGGCCATCATTTAGTTGTTTCATTTGCTGTCATAGATATGGATCATAATTAACCAATCTCAATAGTTAACCATATGGGTTTTTTTTAGGGTTAACTGAATTCCAATCTCAGCTCTTAAAAACGTGTAGAAACTACAATTCTTGAACCGATGGGCATATTGGCATGGGTCTATGGGATTTATATGGAGAAAGGCTTTGAATATTTTGTCGAATCCAAAACCATCATATAGCGGAATCTCCAATGCAAATTGAATAAATCTTCAGTGGCCACCCCACTCATGTACTACTGCAACGTAGTAAAATTTTATTGGTTTCATAATTTATTCTTAGGGTTTTAGAATTTATTCGCAGGGTTCCCATTCAAAGAGAATTTGTGGGGTTTGGTGTTGATCTGTTATCCATAGTTACATGTGATAAATTGTATAGTTAATTGTGACTGTGGAGAATTACATTGTAATAACACAAATCATAT
The DNA here is from genome assembly GCA_001517045.1 of Pseudotsuga menziesii. NCBI lineage: Eukaryota > Viridiplantae > Streptophyta > Pinopsida > Pinales > Pinaceae > Pseudotsuga > Pseudotsuga menziesii. Next base: position 227,321 of record LPNX010969404.1, read on the forward strand.
AGTTCATTTATGTTATTCTCAGTTAGGTTTAAAACCCATAACTAAATCGACATGACATTAAATTTATGACCAAGTTTACATAACACTAAACGTACATAACACTTACAAGAGTATACATGACATTAAATTTATGACCAAGCTTCGATTATACTAAATGTAAATAACACTTACAAGAGTGTAATAATTTTCAGTTAAAAAAAAACACATATGGTTAACTATTGTTATTGTCTACAGAAATCCATACCTTCGGCACAACAATATCTCTCGGCGATCCATCTCTGCCCACATTTCCAATATCCAATTGGGTTTCTTTGATTTTCAAATGGGCATCGATGAAGCACCCTTTGTTAGCATAGGAAACTAGTATTATCTCTTTGTTGGGAATTGGATGCTCCATGCTGCAAACAACCTCAAATGTAGACACCAACACTCACTGCACTTCAAAATAATTAAAAAAGAAGTAGGTCGCTTGAAAAAATCAGTGAGTTTTATTTTTATCCATAGATCCCATGACACATCTCGCTGAACCATTTTTTTTCCAAAGTGCATCTCGCTCAACCTACGAACAGTTTGATTACAAAGTACGCTACACAAAATGTCAGTTGTTGTGTCAGTAAACTTATGAGTCAATTGGTTTGGTTTGGTTGAATAGACACACACTTAAAATTACTTAGCAAATTGGTAAAGTGCTAAGATGAACTTTTATTAACTATATAGATTCATTATGATTTAACATGGATCCATTTTTTTATTTTAAATTTATGAAATTTAGTTTCAATTATTTTTGGTGTATTTTTTTTTTAAATTTTAAATTCAAGAAATTTGGTTTCTCTTGCTTGAATGATAAAAATTTTAATTACTTTTCATAATTTTTCATTTTATGAGCGGACATTATTTTTAATTCCTTTTTATTTTGGGTAAGGTTATTTTACAACATCTTCCCTAAATTTGAATGTAAAGCATATGGCTTCTTTGGATGACATCATATTGAAAATATTTATGTGGAATCACACTCTAAGGGATTGAATCCAACTCAATGATGATAATCTAGTCTAGAAGTCCCAAGACATGTGCTAGAACATCATGATAATAGCTGATTTTGTGTTTCTAGCTTAGTGGTGACACATGGGGTGGTCTACATTTTACTAAACTCTAACGCTGCAGGTGGATTCAGAGACAAAGGGGCCTTTGAATCCATTTGCAGTGTTAGAATTTAGTAAAATATACAAATTCATTATCAAATTTTCAATTTTTTCCATTATCGGAGTGACACAATTAAAAATGACCAGATAAATGACCAATTTTTATATGGTCATTTGTATTCTACATATATCGTGATCAAATTTGGTCATTTATCTTGGTCGTTTTTAGTTGGTTTCTATCCCGTGACCAAAAGTGGTCATTTATCTTGGTCATTTTTAGTCAGATCACTTAAAATTATCAATTTTGGTCATTTATCCCTTCTAGGAGATTGTGGTGACCAAAACGTTTGGTCTCCTGGTCACTAATCTCTCATTTTCCACTAGTGCAAGCTAGTTAGAACTAGGATTGAGGTGCTATAGCTATTGTACTATTTCTATTTTTCATTTGAAATAAAGAAAAGCTTTGGAGGCAAGATGGTGTCATGCTATTGTGTGTGTGGATGAACATTGCCATGTTTTACTGAGGTAACATGTATCTATGTTCATAACTTGCTCATTTTTTTGTGGATCCAGTGCTAAAGATTGATAATAAGTTTATTATGATCTTAATAGGAAAGGAGTTTGTTAGTAATTTTGTTGGCTATCTCTTTCCTTTTTATGCATGTTTAGAGATCTAGATTCAACATGTTTTATAAGTTTATATGCATGCTATTCTAATATCTCTGTTTATGTAATAATTGGATCTCACAAGCATTTTGGAAAGCCTTTGGATTAAGTTGCAGGTTCCTAGCTTGGATAGGGCACTGATCTCGTTTTATTCCTCACTTTATTCAAAAATTTCTCAAAGGCATAGTCCCTCAACATTCCACTGGAAAGCTCCACGGTTGATCTTCAAGGCTTCCAGCGCTCTTTCTCTCTCTTCCTCCTTCTAAAAATCCAATTTTACCTGGTTACTTTATTTACAAGCTTTGTCATTATTCATATCTATCATATTAAAGTAAAAATTACATAGATATATTATTTCAAGGCTCATAGTCTAGATCTCATTCCTAAAAGGTTCCATTAAGCATTCTAGATCTAGTTTACGGAAGTCGTCTGTTTTGCATGGCAATTTAAAGAGAATCCATAGATTGCATGCATTAGATTTATGTTTCTGTTTTTAAAAGATAAAATCCAAAAATAAGTGCACATTTCATTGGCTTCCCAAATAGCAATCCAAGATCCCAAGGAAAGCTTGCTTTCCTTGGTTCCTTTTTTGCCATTTTAACTAGTTTTAACTTAGTTTTGTTTGGTTTAAAGTAGGCTGATCCAAAGGTACTTTCAAAGTGATTTTGGGAATATTTCATTCTAATAATCTCACTTTATTTTATCAGGCATAACAGAAAGAGGAGAAGATATTGTTCGAAAGTGGCTTTTGGATCATCTGAATCCCCCCAGGGTTCTCCCTTTTGACTGTAATTTTAATTTTGGGAAATTTGTAAAATATTGTTTTCATCATGCATAAGAGACAAGAGGATTCAGATAATATTACTGATATTGTAACAGCAGATAATAAAATTTTTCTCTGAATAGGCTCTTTCCAGCCCATTTCCCATCCCCCCTGGGGGGATTCACGCCTTTTTTGTCATTTTTTGCATTGTCTTATTTTTGTTCGGTATAGATTATTTTAATTCATGTAGAATAACATGATTTGATTAATTTATCATATATTCCATATTACAGTATCAAATTAACTTGAATACTTACCCCACGACTTCTCGATTAACCCGCAAGGGGACAGAGATGCGTCGTAGGAATAATTAGAGAACCTATGGTTTGCTTCTTTTATTTTTCTGCTTATAATTAATTTCTATAAAGAACTGTTCTAAAATCAACCCTCTCCTTGATTCCACGATTGAGTTCCAATTGGACTGAAAGAGGTTCCTGGAGAGTTTTTCCTTCTAAGAAAACACATCATTTAAAACTCACTAAAATTGACAAGACACCGGTGTGTATGCTCTGCACTTGGATACAGTTCGTTCGATCAGTCAAGATGGATTAAAAGCAACGTGAGTGACTAGATTAATTATTTTTCACCTTCCCCAATTAACCACCATCAGGAGAAAATCCAACGCCTCAATCAAACCGTAAACGGTGGCAAAAAAACCCAAAGTGTCACATGCCCCAATTTGCAAAACAATTTAATGTTATTGAGGTACATTATGTTATATTTTATGCTTAGTTTGTAATTGATGACCAAGTGGGGTCAAGGATAATTAATGTATTTCAGAATATTTTATTAATAAATAAATAAATGATGAGACAAGAGCTTAAGGAAGCTATTAAAAGAGTGTTAAATGGTCACTTGGTGGAGGAGACTGGGTGGAGAGTATACTGACAAGTGGTAGCATCCTCAAACTACTCCTAACTGTTGCAAGTGGCAACTTCCCTATATTTATGGTCATGATTCCCCAAGAAAGTGGAATTGGAGCAGGTGGCTCATTAAGTAAAAACTGACCCAAAAGACCTAGGCATTTGTTATAAAACTTCTCATTGAAGACAACTGAGGCTGCTCATTTATGAGATTGTGATTTATTCAGGGTGAATGAAGTGTGCATGAGAAATTTGATGGAGGGGAGTTATTGAAGTGAGTTTGAGGGGTTAACTGCCGAGAAATGAACTTATGCAACTGTTAGGCTGAAGTTCTTACTGCTGTGAGCAGGTTTAGATTACTACTGTAATTTGACCAGTTAGGTAACAGAAGGTCTCAAGGAAACATCCTTGACCCAGTACTCTACCAAAAGGACTAGGAAATAGGCTTAGGGGTCCTGAGGAAGTGTAGACTAATCTTTCTCCAGGAGTTGGTTGGGAGGAATGGCCTCCTTAAGCTGTTGTCACCTCATCATTTGAAAAGCTTTTATCTGTTCAGGTATTTATAATTTACTTACTGTTTTTAGCAAATGTTTACTAGTTTTTCAAGGATATACATGTTATTGTTTTGTTAGGGTTTATGCAGAAAAGAGCATTGTGTATTGATAAAATTAGGGATATGTAGATTATGTTTAAAACAACAGTATTATTGCTAAATGAAAAGTGAATAGAAATAAATTACCGTACAGTTTTTTTCCACGCTTGGTATAGGCAGTACTCTAGCACAGCTGGTTGATTAAGTAGATGCGATGATTTATTTATCAACTATGAATGAAAAATGTAAATGAGTACCTTTATAGTTTGTATGTGACTCAGTACAGAAATTAGCAGTATTTGCTCTATTTTATCTATACTATCTAATACAAGAAAAGAATAGAATATATATTAATTATTAGTAGTCATACTAATCACATAACTATTATTATTACAAATAGTTATCACAAATATAATAGATAAAGTTAAATAAATAAACATAGGAACAGTGAACGAAATAGTACTTAGGGTTTTGAATTTAGATATTACTCCATAGGTTCTTTAATAACTTATTCTAAATTTATGTTTTCATTCTGCATTAAAAACAAATGTATTTACTGTAAACTTCAAAGAATTACTTAAGGTTATCGAAAGACAGGTTTTATCTTTACTTACGAACTTGCATAATATTACTTTTAATACAAAAATTAACAGCTACAAAAATACTGAAAGTTAAATAGAAAACAAAACTAAAAATATTCTATAAAATCTATCTCTTTTCTGAACTATAGGTCATCTACAAATAATAACCCTTCTGAGAGGAACAGAGTACCTTTTTCACCTGACAACACTATAAAAATTTCAATAGTAAAAATACCTATAAATCATTTATACAAAATGAATTTTAATTTTAAAATTAATAACTCTGTACACATTTAATAGAATGAAATAACAATAAAGGGTATTGGCCTGTGGCATTTTATATTTATCAGTCAAGGCTTAAAGCCTACATAAAATCAAATTCTACGAATTCCTTTTTTTTGTAAATAGAAAACAGTAAACCCAAAATTTTAACTATTTATAACCTTTCATCTTTGTACAAGTTTTGACTGAACGAATGGTCTTTTCTTCACCATTTAAAAACCACTTAAAAAGCTTAGTTAAGCAGGCAGAGGCCGAATGATATTGTCATGGCTTAGAGATGAGTTATAAGATGAAAGAATTTTTTTTTACATCGTTTAGGTTGTAAAGGCACTGTCACTAAAACCTTAATGTCATGGCTACAATAGCCTTCAACATTCTTGCACTCAATACCCTTTAGGGTTTGTAATATAAAAACAAAATAACAAGAAGTATTCTAATAGTAAAACCCAAGCTGAGTCCACAACCAACAATGGAGTTTTTTGTCATTCAGACCACCACATGAATGCAAGAGAAAACCCTTAGTGAAACCAGGGCTTACTAGGGTTTGTGTAGCCATGAATGGGAGAGTTGTGCTTCTATCTAACCCCATTTGTCGTAAGAGGAACCTACACAGAAGATTAATTTTTAGTTACATCATTTAAATGTTTTTTTGAAATTTACAACTTTCATGCAATAAAGAACTCGGTCGACAGTTCACCTGATAAGAAAAGCATTGGAGAATTTGTGGACGCAAACAACTAGAGCATCTTGATGGCACCTGGGAGAGGACTACCCCCTGATAAATTTTATAGTGCCGGTTACAAATGAAACCCTAAGTTGCAAATCCAAAGGTAAACGAACAATACTCCCACTAGAACGAAGAGCACTTTACTCAGCTCTTTCACCATTTTTCTGTCTGAGTTACCAATTCAATCTTCGAATCGATGAAGGAAACATTTTTTTCACTCATACAGTTTTTATTTAGCAGTCATAAAACACTTAAAAAACCAGTCTTTACTTCTCACAAGGCCTAGCTCCCAGTGGAAATGGAAAACCTGGAGGGTAGCAAGGAGCAATGGCAGCCACGAGCTCACAGCTCGGTCACACCTGACAAAGAAACCCTCACTCTATGAATTGAAAAAGGTAGGTTTTAGTTTTTAAGTCAACATATCTTGTGGATAAGACCGTCTCCACATGTCCTCCCAAATAATTTTGCATTTTTGGGTGCAAGTCAATAGTGGAGGGTAGATTCAATCTGCAAAATGATTATTAAAATTTAAACCCATAATATTTAAAATAATGAAAATGTTATGCTTTCTAATAATGCATTGAACTATAATTACTCTAGAACCTAATCTATCAACCTTATTTTTATAAAAAGGTTTTTCCTTTAAAGAGTTTGTTGTGGGTCATGATAGGGAAGGCTCTTTGTTAACTATGTTTATAAAACATAGATAAAAGACATACTTTCAAATTAGGATTTAAATATTTACCCATTTATTTAATGCATTGAGTTTTTGGGAATTCTATGGAAATTGAACCCAAGTGATAGAACAATTGCACTCACAAAATTGCTAATCAAACATGCAAATTTACACACAAAGGAGACTGAAATTGGAGCATAACACTAATATGTATTGAATAAGTGTACAATATCCAACCTTATGAAGTCATAGGCTGCTGAAATATATAATTACATGAGATATTTGAATGCATAAGGATGCCCTTAGAAATAGTCAGAAAGTAGGCTTACTAAATCTAGTCAAATCCCCCATAGGTGCCTAAAGCAGTTTCCAAATCTACTTAGAGGCTCATGAATTGGAAAAGTCAAGTAGGAAAGCTAATAAGTGGTGGAAATACAACTCATACATTCTTTTAGTAGGAGAAAATAATGGAGGATGATGAGGGCAAAAAATAAGTCAACTACACCTAGTCTTAATTTCCCTTTTGCCATAAATCTCAATAAAGCAAGCAACTTAGTAGAAAAAGTAGATATGCACTAGGGAGAATCTGGAATAAAGAAGATATGCTAAATATGGATTATAGGAGGTTTCCCAAGCACTCCATGACTCAGTTTTAGCAAGTTTTACTTATAGGACATGTGGAAGACAACTTGCATAGAGTGGAATATAGGAGACTAGGCAAATAAGACAAAAATGGATTAATTAATGTCTAAGGTAGCTAACTATGGGTTGATTATTTTAACACCTCTCCTTAAGCCTGAATTTATGAGTAAATATCATAAAAATATAGGGCCTAGCAACAAGGCTTAGTCACCCTTTACATACTGCATGTCCATTTAACCAAGGAAAGAGGCAAAAACCTAGTGGGAAAATCCTCCCTTAAACATGGACAGCAAAACAAAATTTGAAAATATTTTCATCAATCATGCTTCACAGCATGATCAGCAATCCCCGGTAGTGATTTGATATTTCTGAATGTCTTCTCACAAAAAACTTTGGTGAAGATGTCTGCTACTTGTTCTGAAGATGCACAAAAGAGTAGGTGAATGGTGCCATCATGCACAAGCTGTCTGATGTAGTGCATATGGATCTCAATGTGTTTTTTTCTCTGTCTCTAAACTGGATCATTGTAGATTCAAATGTTACTTTGATTATCACAATAGATAATAGTTGAAAACTCTGATTCGAAGCCACACTCACCAAGTATCCCCTGCAACCATAAACATTGAGTTGTTGCATTTACAACTCCTCTGTACTCTACTTCTATAGATGAGAGTGCTATGGCACTCTATTTCTTGCTTGAACAGCTTATTGTTCCTTCAAAAAGCATGAACACATATCTTGATGTTGACTTTCGATCTGTTTTGTCACCTGCCCAATCACTGTCCGTAAACCTAATCAAATCAAGATCAGATTTAGCTTTGTAGAAGATTCCATGAGTTCTTATTCCCTGAACAAAGTTAAGGATCCTTTTGGCTACTCTCCAATGGATCTCATGAGGCTGATCCATGTATATTTAAGCCACACTTAATGCATAAGAAATATAAGGTCGATTGTGTGTAATGTAAAGCAAACACCCAATCAACTGCCTATACAGTGTATTATTTACCATAGGAGAAGAACCTGCTTCTTCAAGATTAACTCCTGAAAGGAAGGGAGTCTTGATTGGCTTGCAATATTTCATGTTGAACTTGTTTAGAAAATCTAAAGCATACTTGGACTGATTTATTTTTATTCCATGTTGGGATTGAGCAATTTCGAGACCCAAGAATTGGCTCAACAACCCCAAATCAGTCATAGAAAATGCATGGTTCATTGCATCCTTCAAGGAGGCAATCTCTTTCTTTGAACTTCCTGTAATCGGAAGGTCATCCACATACAAGAAAATAATCATCAAAGAACCATGAATCAGCTTCAAATAAACATTAGGATCAGACTTGCATCAAACAAAACTCAATGACAATAGAAAGCCATCAATCTTGGCATACCAAGCCCTGGGGGCTTGCTTAAGCCCATACAATGATTTCTTTAGCCTGCACACAAAATATGGATTAGTAACAAAACCTTGAGGTTTCTACATGTAAATATCTGTAGTGAGATCTCCATTTAGGAAATCACACTTCACATCCATGTGATGTACCTCCCACTGCTTCGAAGCTGCAATGGCTAAGGCTAGCCTGATGGAGTCCATATTTTCCACTGGTGGAAAGGTTTCATTGTAGTCAATACCATGTACCTGTGAGTAGCCATTTGATACAAATATAGCCTTATATTTCAAAGGTGAACCATTAGTAGCAAACTTAGTTTTGAAAACCCACTTACATTGAACTAGCTTCCTCCTTGGGGGAAGATCAACCAGTTCCCAAGTGTTGTTCTGCTGGAGTGAGATGAATTCTTCTTTAATAGTTTTTTCCATATTGGATCATGTGATACATATTCATATGTCTATGGGTCTAATTCAACCATCATATAGCACTTATCTGCAAATGAAGGGTCTTCCATACACAGGGCACTCTCAAACTGAGATCTAGTCCTCCTAGGATCACTAGGATTTCCAGCTAGTTCCCCAGCTGCATGAATGGTATTTACTACCCATTTTGATCTTGTAGGACTGTTAGGATCTGCAATTAAATCATCATTATCTGACATATCAGAATCATCAAACTCATTTGTCTCTTCACTTACATTCAATGGTTGTAATGGTGAAGAAGACTCTCCAACTTCAACTGTTCCTAAAGGCTCTTCTTGGAACTGAACACTCCTTTCAATGAAGGTTTTGTTTGTGCTAAATTTGATCAGATTGTACCCTTTTTAATCTTTAGAATACCCAAAAAATAGGCACTCTTGGCTTTGGGGCTGCAAAGCTTTTCTCTTTTCAGTTGGAATTCTAGCCCAAGCCTTTGAGCCAAAAATCTTGAAATGGGTCACATCTGGCTTGTGCCCACTCCAAGCTTCGAAAGAAGTCATACCATAAAGTTGTTTATGAGGCACCCTATTCTAGATATAGGATGTGTCATAACCCCTAATTTCCACAAAAATTTAAAATTTTTAATGTAACATAAAATGTCTAATGTCGCAGTTTGATAACTACTAGCGGCTGGTGGAAAAATGAAACAGTTAACAAAAATAGTAATTAACTTCATCACATAAAAGCTAATACCATTTTAATTTTGATATGTTAAGTATATGTCATGCATTTAGTTGCTTCTAGCTGTATTGATGATTTTCTTTTATCAAGTAGGCGAGAAGCTATGTTCTAAACTGGGGTTTACTTAGCAATTGCTAACTCAGCTGGATTTCTGATTTTTACAAGTTAAGCAGGTAAATTTTGAACAAGTAGGAGTTTGTTTTTATGTTAAGTCAAGAAGTATTTCTTAGCATAATAAAAATGCTAGAGTATAAATTTGATTAGACTATGATGAGGAAAAGTACTTCCTTTGTTGTTTTTTATTCTTATGACAATATTTTAAGCTAGTCATGAAGACAAATATCCTTAACATATCAATGTCTTTTACCAGCATGTCTTCTACTTCCAGTTATTGTTTTTACCGTTGTAAGCTAAGTTACTCACCAGTTCTATAGAAACACTTTTACTGAAGTATGAAATTACTGCTAATGCTACGTTTACTATTCAATAAGCTGCTTATGAGCATGAATATAGTTCTAAGAATTTCAGAGAGGAAGTTTACCATAGAACACTTAGCTCTACTTTTAATTTTACTCTAGTAGAGAATAATTATCAGCTTATTATTTGTATACAATTATAAATGTTGACTTGCACAAATAGTCATCAAGTTATAAGTATTGTGGTAAAATTACATTACCATATCACTTTAATAATATTACTAAGGGATTTTACCTTTAACCCTGGATAGTTTTACTACCTTATATTTACCAAGTCTAGTCTAAACGTTGGTTTGATTCATTAAGAGTTTGGTTCCTTATGGAAACCAAAAATTCACTAACTTCCAAGAAGTTTATTTTACACCATAGCACTATAGACTATATACAAATGTAAGAGTTATTCTAGGGTGTAAATACTACCTACTTTTACTTACATATAGTTGATTTATAAACAAACTTGTGTATACATAACACTAGTTCTAATAACATAGTCATGTATCATAATGTTTGTATGAATGGTCAATAGTAGTACTATCGACTTATGATTAAGGGCATATACTCCACTATTGATCTTTGCATAAATGTTTTACCAACGATTGATTACAAAGTTTTCATAATATAAAGGATAACGATACAAACAAATGTCTTTTTCTTTACCATTACTTGACTTTATTTTTTATCATTGTAATGATATGAATTTGACTTTAGCACTAACATTATCATTGTGGCTATCATTTGAATAATTGGCAATAACATGTTTTAACCGACAGTGCAGGAGAACTATAGTGATTGACCCATTGCTGAGTAAAAATATTGGTGGGCACGTGGATGAGTCTCCACCATGGACTGGTCAATTTATAAGCTCATAAAGAAACCCTATATTCTTCATTTCATTTCTGAGCGTTGGTATTTGCGCTGTCTGGGTTCCTTCACGACCATGAGAGGCTCTCTAGTTCATTAATTGATAGCCCTTAAGTGAGTGTTGTAGTGCTTATATCGTTGTCCAAGAGTTAAGAGTTTCCCATCTTGTAATGTAGTTTCGTTCTGGAAGTTTGTGAACACTGCGAGGGTGGTCTTCTTATCTCTGTCAGTATTATAGAGAGCTGGGTGATACGTTATCCTTGTCAGTGTAGAACTGAGAATACAAACCTCGCTACCTCTATCACAGGTTTGGCATGAGGGTTTCTTCTCTTCAAAGTGCAGTTCCTCAAACTGCTTCAGTTACCTCGTCAGCTCTAGTTATCTTACTTACAGGAAAATATAGTTACCCTACTATTACTTTTATTCTCTAGTTAAAGTTTTAGCATAAATAATACAGAAACTAACTTAAAGCATTTGGTCTTGCTTGCAGGTTATAGTTCGTCTTTGGGCCTGGAAGAAAACTCTCCAACACTAGTTGACTTCATGGCCAAAATGGGTAAGCCCCAGTTTAAACGTGGCATCTCCCTCCTAGGAATGGTTAATGGAAAAGGGTTACAGTTGGAAGGGAAGCATGGCTTTGATTCCTCCAATATTTAGATGCTTAGTTTATGTTCTTGCTTAGTGTTGCTGTTAAAAACCTTAGCATGTTGCTGGGTAGCTCCGGCTTGAAAGCCGTGACTTGTATTTATTTTTTCTGTCTTTGTAAAAAAAAAGATTATAGCCTTATGGATTGATAATATCATACTTTTGAACTTTAAGATATGGAGGTTCTGTCGTACTCATGGTTTAAAAATGACTCTTGCTTTGATTACTCTGTTGTTTATAATTTATCTCGTAAATGATATTACTGCAAAAATAGGTTTTTCTTCTTCACTATCAATGAAGTAATTTAATGTTTAAGATACATTTATAGGTACTAGTATTACTGTGAAGACTGTAAACAGTCGCGGGGTAAAATGTATACTATCGGTCCAAATTATAATAGCTAGGGTTTTTATGAAAAAGGAACCCTTGTGTAAATGTATTCTTAACTAAACTATTACTTGAGCACTGTTTCTCTTTTGCTTCAGTTTTGTTAATACAGGTATTTTTTTTTTGTTTATTAACCTGTAAGTGAAATATTTAATTTTAGAAGAGGTTATAAATATATTTTAAAGTTTAAAGAAAAAAAAGACTGTATTCAGTCTAAAGCATGAGTTGTAATCTTCATGTTACTTTTATTACACAGTTAATAATATAACTACTTATAATTACCGGTTACTTTTTAACTTGGTAAATTAATTGTTTAGGGTTTCGACCCTTAGATTCCTCTTTTATAGGTTATAAGCCTGTTGTTTAAAATAATTATCTTTTATTTATGCGATTCTTAGTTTTTTTTAGTTAATGTTTACATCTATACTTGTTATTAATTACTATTCTGTAAATTATAGTTATTTGGAACTCTGTATAAAATAGATGGTTAACCTTGGAACTCTATTTATTTTTTGTAAAATAAGGGTTTATATAAATAACCCTAATCTGGTTTGTTTTTAAGTAATAGTTTAGAATTTATTAATTACTTTATAAGATATATTGTGTGGTTAATAACTATTATCTTCTATAACTTCTATTTGTATCAGTATACTCTTACTGTAACTACAATGTAGTTACTATTTCTTTTTCTGCATTTTTATTTAGTTATACTAAGTAAAAACAGTAAACATCAATGAATCATAACACTGTTTTTCCTAATATTTCAAACACTAAAATAAATTTACTCTGCTATCTACAAATACACACTCCTACCTACTATTTTCATTCTCTTATCTACTTAAAGCATTCTATCTGTGCTAGAGTACAACCCGGTGTCCAGGTGTGGAAAAACACATTCTAGAAATTTATTTTCAGTTGATTTAATTATTTCCTAAACCAGTTTCATTTCTAAAACAATCTAATAAGAATATTAAATTTAACATTTCACAAACTCTGAACTTTTAACATTCATTTAGCAGATAAACTAAGATTATTTAACTAAAAACAGTGAACTCAAATAACATGGAACCTGTTGAGGACAGACGATAATAGCTTTAGGAGGTCGTTCCTCCCTACCAATATCCTGGAGAGTGCTCAAACAATGCTTCCTCAGGATCCCCGATCCTGTTCCTGGTCTTCTTGGCTGAGAACTGGTGGAGAATGCAAATAGTAGAACCATCTGTCAACTGACTAGTTCAATACCTCAGTAAAATACTCCGCTCTCAGTAGTATGATCTTCAGCTTAAAAGCTGCACTAGATCAATCATTAGTTATCCCCTCAAACACTTTCCAATTTTCCCTTCCATTGAATTTCTTTGAAGTAGATTCATTCAACATGAATGATCACTTCTTTAGAATGAGCAGCCTCAGCTCTCTTCAATGGGAATTTTTATAAAGATTTCCTAGGTCTTTTGGGTCAGTTTTCATTAATTAAGCCACCTACTCTAATTCCACTTTATTGGGGAATAATGACCACAAATGTAGGGAGGTTTCCACCTGCAACAGTTGGAAGTGGTTTGAGGATGCTGCCACATGTCAGTTTGCTCTTCACCCAGTCTCCTCCACCAATTTGACCAGTAAACACTCTTTTAACAGCTCTCCTAAGTTATTGTCTCCTCGTTGATTTATTTATAATAAAACATTCATAATTTACATTAAATATCCTTGACCCCACTGGGTCATCAATTACAACTTAGCATAAAATATAACATATTGTTCCTCAATAAGATAAAATTGTTTTTTGCAAAATTAGGGTATGTGACATACACACCCTCTTAAATTATAACATCATCCTCGATGCTATTTATTCTTCGTCCTCAGAATTCACCTGGAACAGATTTGGATATGCATCTCGCATATGACTTTCCAACTCCTTGGTGGCTTCCTCTAGACTAAGGTGCTTCCATTGCACCTTCACTTGATCAATGGTGCGGGTCCGAAGTGTGATCTCCCTTCGACCAAGGATACAGTCTAGTTCCACCAGAAAATATCCTTCTCGTTCCACCTGTACATCATTCCAGTTAACAACATGAATAGCATCATGAACATATTTTTTAATATAAAAATGTGAAAAACATTATGAACTCTTAAATTCGGTGGTAATGCTAATTGATAAGCTACCAGTCCAATCCTGGACAGTATTTCAAATGGACCACAATAACGAGGTGCTAGTTTGGCACAACTACCCAACCTTAGAGAGCTCTTTTTGGGTCTCACCTTGATGAACACATGCTCACCTACCTAAAAATCCTTTGGAGTTCTTTTAAGGTCTGCTTGACTTTTTTGTTGATCTTACGCAACTTTCATATTACCTTGTACCTGCTTTACAATTTCTTCCATTTCTTTCAATAGTTCAAGACCTAATACTAATATGTCCACCAGATTAATCCAAGAGATAAGAGTGTTACACTTCCTTCCATACAATATTTTGAAAGGACTAAATATGGCTTACGCTTGATAATTATTATTATAAGCAAATTCTACCAGATGCAAATAATCCTCCCATGTACCTGGCTGATCCTTTACATACATTCTTAGTAAATCTTCCAGTACTTGGTTTACCCTTTTAGTTTGTCCATCGGTTTGAGGATGGAATGAAGTACTAAAATTTAGTGTAGTATTTAATCCTTTAAATAGAGATTTCCAAAAGTTACCTATAAAATTAGGGTCTCTATCTGAGATTGTAACTTTTGGTATCCCATGCAGTTGGAAAATTTGCTTTAGAAAGATATCAGCTATGTTTGCAGCTTTATACGTAGTTTTAACAGGTATAAAGTGAGCTGCTTTACTCAATTTGTCAACTACTACCATTATAGAATCATTTAAATTCTGATTTTTAGGCAGTCCAGTAACAAAATCAAGACTAATTATCTCCCATTTCTAGCTAGGAATGGGCAATGGCTGAAGTAATCTAGCTGGGTGTTGATGTTCAGTTTGTACCTACTAACATTCAAAACACCTAGCGATATATTCTACCAGTTCAGTCTTCATGTTTGGCCAAAAATATTCTTTTCTTAACATAATTATAGTCTTTTAATAACCCAAATCGCCTGAGTATGGATTTTTATGGATTTCATCTAAAATTATTAACTTAACTTTAGGTACATTAGGTACATACATTCTGTCCTTATACAGTAAAAATCCTTTTTCATTCAAACGGTACCCTTTACTTAAACTTTCTATTGGATTTTATTTCATTTTTGCTTGTAAATTTTCATAAATTTCATCTTGTTCTAACCCTGCCTTAAGCTATTCTTCCATATCTGTTGTAGAAGTGCTAATAACTGCTGTAAAGTTTAGCCTTGCATTTCTACTTAATGCATCAACAACTTTAATTTCTTTCCCTTTAATGTGTTGAATTTTGAAATCATACTCACTTAGAAAAGCTAGCCACCTAGCTTGTCTATAATTCATATTAGACTGATCTAACATATATTTTAGTCCTTTATTATCAGTCATTAGAATAAATTTTCTTCCAATTAGATGATGATGCCACATCTTTAAAGCATGTATAACAACAGCTAATTCCAAATCATAAGTTGCATAATTCTTTTCATTAATTTTTAATTTCCTAGACTCATAAGCAATAACATGCCCTTCTTGAGTCAATACTCTACCTAAACCATCATTGCGGGCTTCAGTACACACTAGAAAATATTTATTTGGATCAACTATTCTTAAAATAGGTGCGTTGGTTAATAAAGTTTTTAACTTTTTAAAACTCTCCTCGCACTTTTGATTCCAATCAAATTTCTTTCCCTTCTTCTGTAAAGAGGTTATCGAATTTGAGATTCTTGAAAACCCTTCAATGAAACTCCGGTAATAACCAGTAATTCCCATGAAGGATCGAACATCAGTTACATCTTTAGGAATTGACCACTCTTCAATCACCTTTATCTTTTCGAGATCCACTAAAATTCCTTCCTTAGTCACCACATGACCTAAGTACTGAATTTTATCCTTAAAGAAATCACATTTAATAAACTTTGCAAAGAGTTGATGATCTTGTAACTTTTGCAAAACAATTTTTAAATGTTCCTTATGTTCTTCCTCAGATTTTGAGTAGATTAATATGTTGTCGATAAACATGACCACAAAATTGTCCAGATATTTATGCATTACATTGTTCATTAAACACATAAAAACAACTGGGGCGTTAGTAAGCCCAAATGGCATGATGATAAACTCGTAATGGCCATATCGAGTCCTAAAAGCTATTTTAAAGATGTCTTCATCCTTAATCCTAACTTGGTGATATCCAGACCTTAAATCAATTTTTGAAAACGCCATAGATCCTCGTAGTTGATCAAATAGATCATCTATGCGAGGCAACAAGTATCTAATTTTAATATTCATCTTATTCAACTAACGGTAATCTATGCAAAGTCGCAGAGTTCCGTCCTTTTTCTTAACGAAGATGACAGGTTCCCCCCAAGGAGACACACTAGGTCAAATATATTTCTTGTCAATAAGTTCTTTTAATTGGGACTTTAGCTCATTAATTTCAAGTATGTTCATCCGATAAGGGGCCTTTGAGCTGGGTACTGCACTTGGTACCAGCTCAATGGTAAAATATAGTTCCCTTTTTGGAGGTAGTCCTAGAATATCGTCCGGAAATACATCTGCATACTCTTTTAAAACTAGTATATCCTCCAATTTTATTTTATTTGTACTATTTAGATTTTCCTCATTAGTTACAGTTATTGCATAATCCTTACAACCTTTCCTAACAGCTCTCTTAAGCTACAAAGCAGAAATCTACCTTATGGTTGTTTTTCTAGGGATTCCCTTTACACTTATTGATTTTCCATCATTATTTATACAAGTAAAGGTTTTATCATAATAGTTTAAGATAACCGTATGTTGTTCTAACCAATCCATACTGATTAGTATGTCGTAAGAACCAATAGGTAATACATTAAGCTTTACAAAAGTTTCAAATTGATCCATAACTACTGCACATTTCTTTACAAAACAAGTTACCTTCCTTTTTCCACCAGTGGCTAACTAAACCAACCAAGAAATTTCAAATTTTTCAACAGGAAGCTTACATTTTTCTACCAAATTAGGTGAAATATAACTTAGACTAACTCCTGGATCAATTAAAATAGCTATGGGGTTTTGGTTTATCTTACCTTCTACTTCCACCATGGAAGTTTGATAGTCTTCCTGTCGATTCTCCAAGGCTGCATTGATCCTGGGCATAGTCCTCGCTAAATATCCAACAGTCATCTCCTTCTGTATTGTATGGATATTATTGACAGTCTTTTTTCGATTAGGACAGACTAAGGCATAATGTGGGCCATTACACTCCCACCACTTTATGGGTTCTTTGCATTCAAAGTTCTTTGTGTAATTACCATAATTATTAGCAGACTCTTTACCCTTTGGATTGTTTTGATTTTTTGGTGAATTATTCTTATTCCCTTGGAAATTCTTGTTAGGAAAGTTTCTAGCCTTATTATTTTTAGAATTTCGATTGGGCATAAACTTTTCCTTCTTTTGATCATAATTATTATTATTCTTTTTGGCCTTCTAGTTGGCCATGCTATCCTTCTTTCGATTCTGTTCATAACAGAAATTGGCTTTCCTCATAGCTTCTTCCATAGTTTTTGGATTGTCATACTCAATCCTATCTTTTATGTGACAAGGTAAACAGCTGATGAATCACTGTACCTTTCAGTTTTTCATCTACAAGGTATGGCACATACCTAAGCAGACTTAAAAACTTGATGTTCAAATCTTTCATAGTCATTGTACCTAGTTTAAGCCCATAGAATTCTTTTGCTCTTTCTTCATAGTACTGTTCAGATAAAAATTTATTTTTAAAGTACTTCTTGAAGGTACTCCAATTTACATTATTCTCTCTTATTCCTTTCACTCTCTTTACATCTTGCCACCATATATCATCTTTTCCTAAAAGATTATAGATAGCCATTCTAGCCTTTAATTGGTTAGAATAGTTATAAATCTGGAAGTACTTCTTCATCCCAGATAACCAGGATTTTGCTTCCTCTCCTTTCTCAGTTTCTCCATTAAATGTTGGTGGTTTAATCTTTTTAAACTCCCCATAAATTTCCTCATAAGGTTTATATTTTCTCTTTTTAGTATAATGGTTGTCATCACTACTATCACTAGTGGAATGAAAATTACGTTGATCACCAAATACTTCTAAAGATGAGCTGCTTTCATTTTTAGTCTATTTAATCTTTTTATATTTATGTTGGTGACTTATATCTTCTGAATCAGCTCTTTTACCCCTTCCCTCAGTTTGAAATATTTCTGTTAGGATCTGATTCAGCTCCTCCTGAGCTCTCAGAATCCTTTCATTTTATGTTTTAACAAATTTGATTTCAGATTTTAAGTCTTTTACTGTTTGTAAA
This sequence comes from Pseudotsuga menziesii, assembly GCA_001517045.1. Classification (NCBI taxonomy): domain Eukaryota; kingdom Viridiplantae; phylum Streptophyta; class Pinopsida; order Pinales; family Pinaceae; genus Pseudotsuga; species Pseudotsuga menziesii. The sequence continues at coordinate 245,651 of LPNX010969404.1, forward strand.
AGTTCTGAGGAATTAGTAGTTATGTCTTCTTGTATAGGGTCTCTTTGTAAGTTTTCTTGTTCAGTAGAGAGAGATTCCTCTTCCGCATATTCCTCCAGTCTTTCTATACTTGTTGTTAAACTTAGAAACAAATTTCTCTGTCAAGTAACATTAAAAGTAAACAACATCGGCAAAATAATTTAATACACTGTTTCATATAAGTAAGTTGAGCTTCATCAAGGCCTAGTTTTTGAACCTTGGGATTTGATACCAAATGTCATAACCCCGAATTTTCACAAAAATTTGAAATTTCTAATGTAACATAAAATGTCTAATGTCATAGTTTGATAACTACTAGCGGCTAGCGGAAAAATGAAACAGTTAACAAAAGTAGTAATTAACTTCATCACATAAAAACTAATACCATTTTAATTTTGATCTGTTAAGTATATGTCCTGCATTCAGTTGCTTCTAGTTGTACTGATGATTTGCTTTTATCAAGTAGGTGAGAAGCTATGTTCTAAACTGGGGTTTACTTAGCAATTGCTAACTCAGCTGGATATCCGATTCTTACAGGTTAAGCAGGTAAATTTTGAACAAGTAGGAGTTTGTTTTTTAGTTAAGTCAAGAAGTACTTCTTAGCATAATAAAAATTATAGAGTATAAATTTGATTAGACTACAATGAGGTAAAGTATTTTCTTTGTTGTTTCTGATTCTTATGACAGTATTTAACTTAGTCGTGAAGACAAATATCCTTAACATACCAATGTATTTTACCAGCATGTCTTCTACTTCCAGTTCTCATTTTTACCGTTGTAAGCTAAGTTACTCACAAGTTCTATAGAAACACTTTTACTGAAGCATGAAATTACTGCTAATGCTATGTTTAATATTCAATAAGTTGCTTATGAGCATGAATATAGTTCTAAGACTTTTAGAGAGGAAGTTTACCATAGAACACTTAGCTCTACTTTTAATTTTACTCTAGTAGAGAAGAATTATCAGCTTATTATTTGTATACAATTATAAATGTTGACTTGCACAAATAGTCATCGAGTTATAAGTATTGTGGTAAAATTACATTACCATATCACTTTAATGATATTACTAAGGGATTTTACCTTTAACCCTGGATAGTTTTACTACCTTATATTTACCAAGTCTAGTCTAAACATTGGTTTGATTCATTAAGAGTTTGGTTCCTAATGGAAACCAAAAGATCAGTAACTTCCATATGACCTACTTTTACTTACATATAGTTGATTTATAAACTAACTTGTTTATACATAACACTAGTTCTAATAACATAGTCATGTATCATAATTTTTGTATGGATGGTCAATAGTAGTACTATTGACTCATGATCAAGGGCATATACTCCACTATTGATCTTTGCATAAATGTTTTACCAATGATTGATTACAAACTTTTCATAATATAAAGGATAACGATACAAACAAAACTCCTTTTATTTATCATTGCTTGACTTTATTGTTTATCATTGTAATGATATGAATTTGACTTTAGAACTAACATTATCATTATGGCTATCATTTAAATCATTGGAAATAACATGTTTTAACCGACAATGCAGGAGAACTACAACAACAACTTATCTTAGCGCATAAATCTACAAACTGAAAAAGAGCTATAGTGATCAACCCACTACTGAGTAAAAATCTTGGTGGGCATGTGGATGAGTCTCCACCATGCACTGGCCAATTTATAAGCTCGTAAAGGAACCCTATCTTCTTAATTTATTTTTCGAGGGTTTGCCTCTGCTCTGTCTGGGTTCCTTCATGGCCATGAGAGGCTCGTTGGTTCATCAATTGACAGCCCTTAATTGAGTGTTGTAGTGCTTATATCGTTGTGCAAGAGTTAAGAGTTTCCCAGCTTGTAATGTGGTTTCGTTCTTGAAGTTTGTGAACACCATGAGGGTGGTTTTCTTATCTCAATCAGCAGTATAGAGAGCTGGGTGATAAGTTACCCTTGTCTCTTCTTGTGGCTTTCTCCCTTGTGAGTGTAGAACTAAGAATACGAACCTCGCTACCTCTGTCACTGGTTTCACACGAGGGTTTCTTCTCTTCAAAGTGTAGTTCCTCGAACTGCTTCAGTTACCTCCTCAGATCCAGTTATCTTACTTACATGTAATTATAATTACCTTGCTATTACTTTTATTCTCTAGTTAAAGTTTTAGCATAAATAATACATAATCTAACTTAAAGCATTTGGTCCTGCTTGCAGGTTACAGTTCGTCTTCAGGCTTGGAAGAAACCTCTCCAATGCTGGTTGTCTTCATGGCCAAAGCGGGTAAGCCCCGGTTTAAACGTGGCATCTCCTTGCTAGCAATGGTTAATGGAAAAGGGTTACAGTTGGAAGGGAAGCATGACTTCAATTCATACAATGTTTAGATCTTAGTTTATGTTCTTACTTAGTGTTGTTGTTAAAAACCCTTGCATGTTGCTAGGTAGCTCTGGCTTGAAATCCTTTGTAAAAAAAAAGATTACAGCCTTACGGCTTGAGAATATCATACTTTTTGAATTTTAAGATATGGAGATTTATCCTATACTCATGGTTTAAAAATGACTCCTACTTCGATTACTCTGTTATTTATAATTTATCTCGTAAATGATATTACTGTAAAAATAGGTTTTTCTTCTTCACTGTCAGTGAAGTAATTTAATGTTAAAGATACATTTATAGGTACTAGTATTAATGTGAAGACTGTAAATAGTCATAGGGTAAAATGTATACTATCGGTCCAGATTATAATAGTTAGGGTTTTTATGAAAAAGGAACCCTCGTGTAAATGTATTCTTAACTAAACTGTTACTTGAGCACTATTTCTCTTTTGCTTCAGTTTCGTTAATACATGTATATATTTTTTTTGTTTATTAAATTGTAAGTGAAATATTTAATTTTAGAAGAGGTTATAAATATATTTTAAAGTTTAAAGAAAAACAAGACTGTATTCAGTCTAAAGCATGAGTTGTAATCTTCCTGTTACTTTTGTTACACAGTTAATAATACAACTGCTTATAATTACTGGTTACTTTTTAACTTGGTAAATTATTTGTTTAGGGTTTCGACCCTCAGATTCCTCTTTTACAGGTTGTAAGCATGTTGTTTAAAATAATTAACTTTTATTTATGCAGTTCTTAGTTTTATTTTAGTTAATGTTTACATCTATACTTGTTATTAATTACCGTTCTGTAAATTATAGTTATTCAGAACTCTGTATAAAATAGATGGTTAACCTTGGAACTCTGTTTATTTTTCATAAAATAAGGGTTTATATAAATAACCCTAATCTGGTTTGTTTTTAAGTAATGGTTTAGAATTTAGTAATTAGTTTATAAGATATATTGTGTGGATAATAACTGTTATCTTCTATAACTTCTATTTGTATCAGTATACTCTTACTGTAACTCCAATGTAGTTACTATTTCTTTTCCTGCATTTTTGTTTAGTTATACTAAGTAAAAACAATAAACATCAATGAAACATAACACTATTTTTCCTAATATTTCAAACACTGAAATAAATTTACTCTGCTATCTACAGATACACAATCCTACTACCTACTATTTTCATTCTCTTATCTACTTAAAGCATTCTATCTGTGCTAGAGTACGACCTGGTTTCTAGGTGTGGAAAAACACAGTCTAGAAATTTATTTTCATTCTATTTCATTATTTCCTAAACCATTTTCATTTCTATAACAATCTAATAAGAATATTAAATTTAACATTTAACAAACTTTGAAATTTTAACATTCATTTAGCAGATAAACTAAGATTATTTAACTAAAAACAGTGAACTCAAATAACATGGAACCTATTGAGGACAGATGACAACAGCTTTAGGAGGCCGTTCCTCCCTACCAATCTCTTGGAGAGCGCTCAAACAATGCTTCCTCAGGACCCCCAATCCTGTTCCCGGTCTTCTTGGCTAAGAACTGGTGGAGAATACAAACAGTAGAACCCTCTATCAATTGACTAGTTCAATACCTCAGTAAAATACTATGCTCTCAGCAGTATGATCTTCAACTTAAAAGCTGCACTAGACCAATCAGCAGTTATCCCCTCAAACACTTTCCAAATTTCCCTTCCATTGAATTTATCGGATGTACATTCATTCAACTTGAATGATCACTTCTCTAGAATGAGCAGCCTCAGCTCTCTTCAATTTGAATTTTTATAAAGATTGCCTAGGTCTTTTGGGTTAGTTTTCATTAATTGAGCCACCTGCTCTGATTCCACTTTCTTGGGGAATCATGACCACAAATGTAGGGAGGTTGCCACTTGCAATAGTTAGAAGTGGTTTGAGGATGCTGCCACATGTCTATTTGCTCTCCACCCAGTCTCCTCCACCAATTTGACCAATAAACACTCTTTTAATAGCTCTCCTAAGCTGTTGTCTCCTCATATATTTATTTATAATAAAATATTCAGAATTTACATTAAATATCCTTGACCCCACTAGGTCGTCAATTACAACTTAGCATAAAATTTAACATATTGTTCCTCAATAATATAAAATTGTTTTTTGCAAAATTGGGGTATGTGACAGGATGCACAGTTTATAGCCTCGACCCAAAACTTTGGTGGCAAAGTCTTAGCCTCCATCATACAGGTTGCCATCTCCTTTAGTGATCTGTTCCTTCTCTTAGCAACACCATTTTGTTGTGGTGTGTAAGGGATTGAATGTTGCATCTGAATACCTGCATCTTTACAATATTGAATGAACTCAGACTTGACATACTCTCCACCATTGTCATATCTGAGGATCTTGAGTCTCCTCCCAGACTGTTTTTCAACCAAGGCCTTAAAGACTTTGAAGAGGTCAAAAACTTCAGATTTATGCTTCAGTAAGTAAACCCAACAATACCTGGAAAATTCATCTATGAAGGTCAATGCATATTTGGATTGACTCATTGACATATGAGGAAATGGACCAGCAACATCACTGTGGATCAACTCAAGAGGTGCAGAGGTTCTCTCATGACTAGCTCTCTCAAATTTATGCTTTGGGTGTTTTCCTAGGATACAACCTTAACAAACTCCCTTGGAAAACTTAATCTTTGGTAACCCTATGACCATTTATTTTTCACTTAGATTAGAAATATAATTATAGTTAATATGGCCAAATATTTCATGCAACCAAATTTTTGTCTTTGGAATGTTTCATGGTGTCCATCATCACCAATTTATCTTGTTCTTGTGTGAGGGATTCCATGAACTCTGCAAGCTTAGACATCTTCCAGGCTCAAGCTATCAACTTGGTGGAATGGAAGGTCAAAAAAATCACTGAATAGTCAGGGCCAAGCTTCAAGGGTATGGCCAATACTAGTTGCTCTTCCTTCTTTTCAATTCCACACTGTTTTAGCTGCAAAACAAGGGCTTTAAACCTGGAAAAGTAGAGTTGCAAGGACTCAAAGCTGTTGGGACTCAAAGAGATCAATTAATTCTCGATTTGATGTCCTCTAATCTTATATATATTACCAAAAAGATATACAATCTTCTCCCATAATTCATTAGGTGATGGAAATCCATCAAGATGGAAGAGGAGGTCTCTTGATATGCTCAGACATAAAAGACCATAGGCCTCATCCCTGTTGTTCTGCCATTTAATTTTCTCTGCAGCTACATTGGGCTCTGCCTCAGTTTCCATAGTCACCCTATAGAGACCTTTCACTCTCAACAGTATCTCCATCTCTGCTTTCCATTCAAAGAAATTAAATGGAGTCAAGATGATCTTTTGAGATTGATCCATAGCTCAGAAACCGTGCCCTTCAGTCAGCATAATGGTCCTAGTCAAGATGTTGAACTTGCAAGAGCAATATGGAAGGAGAGAAATCAATATACAAAGGCTCTGATACCATGTGGAAATTGAACCCAAGTGATAGAACAATTGCACTCACAAAATTGCTAATCAAACATGCAAATTTACACACAAAGGAGACCGAAATTGGAGCATAACACTAATCTGTATTGAATAAGTGTACAATAGCCAACCTTATGAAGTCATAGGCTGATAAAATATATAATTACATGAAATATTTGAATGCATAAGGATTCCATTCGAAATAGTCAAAAAGTAGGCTTACTAAATATAGTCAAATCCCCCATAGGTGCATAAAGCAGTTTCCAAATCTACATAGAGGCTCACGAATTGGAAAATTCAAGTAGGAAAGCTAATAAGTGATGGAGAGACAACTCATACATTATTTTATTAGGAGAAAATAATGGAGGATGATGAGGTCAAAAACAAGTCAACTACACCTAGTCTTACTTTCCCTTTTGCCATAAATCTCAATAAAGCAGGAAACTTAGTAGAAAAAACAGATATGCGCTAGAGAGGATCTGGAATAAAGTAGATATGCTAAATATGGATTCCAGGAGATTTTCCAAGTGCTCCATGACTTAGTTTTAGCAAGTTTGACTTTTAGGACATGTGAAAGACAACTTGCATAGAGTGGAATACTAGAAACTAGGCAAATAAGACAAAAATGGATTAATTAATGTCTAAGGTAGCTAACTATGGGTTGATTATTCTAACAAATGCTAGTAAAAAATAGTCCTTAGACTATATACGAAGTCTCAGTGAAATTCTAGCAACCTAGTAATGAGTAAATAGATAAAAGTAAAAGTAATTTGGTTATTATTGAGAGAATGTTGTTTATAGAACGCTATAATGAACATAATTGGGATCGACACCAAACATTATTGAGTGATATAAGCACCAATATGTGAAATATTTTTCTTTCTATCTAAACTCTAAATTACAATTACTGTAAGCAGGAATACATGCATACATTAGAATTTTAATCATAATCATCTAGGGGATTTGATATCTTTTGACAGTATTTGATCAAGCAATCTAACCCATGCATATGCAGCTATTTTAATGTCCCTACGGAGTTTTGATAGAAAATTTAAGATCAAAATTACCTCTTATGGAGACGAGCTTCTTTTAAACATTCTAAGTCTAGCATCATAAACATGCTAGAGCAGTATCTTCTTGACTTGAATATAAATATTATTATATTACTGGAACTTGCACTTACATGTAAAACACTGTAAAGAATCATCAGTCCCACTGTCTTAACTTAAAGCTAAGTAATCCCCGATCATACATAAGAGATTTTCCCTACTTGACAAAAGAAATCAATAGTATACCTAGCATTAGTAGAATACAAGTTTCTTTCTACTTTCTGAAAAAAAAATTACAACTGCTAAATTGAAAACAACACTAACACAGCTTTTAAAGATAAGCCTATAGATTATAAAAAACCTTTTTAAATAAGTAAATATTTGTTTCTCTTCCAAACTATTTTATTATCTGTTAACAATTAGTGGAACATTAGCGATGCCATTTGACATTTTATGTCACATGAAAAATTTTAAATTTTTTACGAATTTTTAAGTTATTACATGTGGTATCAGAGCACAAGGTTCAGACACTAGGCCTGAATGTGGCTCAACTTGCATATGTGGAACATTAAATTTAAACAAACATACTGATGTTATTTTTCTTTGAATGATATTCCCATAGAATTTTGTTTCCTAAGTTAATCACAGGTATGGATAGATTGGAAGAATATACGGATGAGGAGTCTCCTTACACTAAACGAAATAATTTTAAAAGAGAACCTATACAAGAAGAGATAACCAATAATACCTCCGAACTAATACAAATAGTTAAGGAACTAAAAACAGAGATGGAATCAGTTAAGAAAGAAAATGAGAGGATTCTGAGAGCTCAGGAGGAGCTAAATTAGATTTTAATGGAAAGATTTCATACTGAGGGAAAAGATAAAAGAATTGAGTCTGAAGATATGGGTTACCAGCATAAAGATAAAAAGACTAAACAAGTTAAAAATGAAAGTAGCTCATATTCTGAAGTATATGGTGATTCACAGAAACAAAACTTCCATTATACTAGTGACAGTAGTGAATATAATCACCATACTAGGAAGAGAAAGTTTAAAACTTATGAAGAAATCTCTGGGGAATTCAAGAAGATCAAGCCACCAACCTTTAATGGAGAAATTGAAAAAGGGGAAGAAGTAGAATCTTGGTTGTCCGAGATGAAGAAATACTTCCAAATTTATAACTACTCTAATCAATTGAAGGCCAGGATGGCTATTCATAATATTATAGGAAAATCAGATATATGGTGGCAGGACTTAAAAAGAGTAAAAGGTATAAGGGAGAAAAATATAAATTTGAGTACATTTAAGAAATATTTCAAGAAGAAATTTTTATCTGAACAGTATTATGAAGAAAGTGCTAAGGAAATTTACAATCTAAAATTGGGAACAATGAATATGAAATAACGAAATAGTAAATTTCTAAGTCTACTAATATATGTGTCGTATATTGTGGATGAAAAACCTAAGGTACAACAGTTTCTGAGCTGTTTACCTTATCATATAAAGGACATAATTGAGTATGAAAATCTGAAAAATTTAGAAGAAGCAATGAGAAAGGTGAATTTCTATTATGAACATAATCATAAAAAGGAAAGTATGGCGAACTGGAATGCCAAAAGGAATAATAACTTTGAATAGAAAAAGAAACATTTTGTGCTTAATCGAAATTTTAAGAATAGTAACACTAGAAATTTTCCTAGTAAGAATTTCCAAGGGAACAAAAGTAATTCACAAACCAATCCAAATAATCAAAGGAATAAATAATCTTCTAACAACCATAGTAACTATAAAAATAATTTTGAACGAAAGGAACCCATAAAGTGTTGGGAATGTAATGGTCCGCATTATGCATCAGTTTTCCCCAATCGAAAGAAGAATGTTAGCAACATACACATAATACAGGAGGAGATGACTGTTGGTGATCTAGTGAGGACAATGCCCAGGATCAATGCATCATTAGAGAACCGACAAGTAGATTATCAAACTTCCATGGTTGAAGTGGAAGGTAAGATAAATCAAATATACCTATATCTATTTTAATTGATCTAGGTGCTAGTTTAAGCTATATTTCTCCTAATTTAGTAGAAAAGTGTAAGCTTTCAGTTGAAAATTTTGCAAGATCTTGGTTGGTTCAGCTAGCTACTAGTGCAAAGAGAAAAGTAATTAGGTTTGTTAATAATTGTGCAGTAACTATGGATCAGTTTGAAACCTCTTTTAAGCTCAATGTGTTACCTTTAGGTTCATATGATATGTTAATTGGTATGGATTGGTTAGAATAGCATAGGGTGGTCCTGAATTGCTTTGATAAAACCTTCACCTACTTAAATAACGATGCAAAGTTAATAAATGTAAAGGGAATCCATAGGAAAACAACTGTAAGGTAGATTTCTACTTTGCAGCTTAAGAGAGCTATTAGGAAAGGATGTAATTTTTTTTCCATAACAGTAATTAATGAAGAAAGTACTAAAAACAGAGATAAATTAAAACTGGAAGATATTCTGATTCTAAGGGAATATTCAGATGTATTTTCAAAAGAAATTCCGGGACTGCATCCGAAATGGGAATTAGATTTTACTATTGAGTTGGTACCTGGTGAAGTGCCCAGCTCAAAATCCCCTTATCAGATGAATATACTAGAATTAAATGAGCTTAAGTTGCAGTTAAAGAACTCACTGATAAAAATTACATTAGACCCAGTGTGTCTCCCTGGGGGGCACCTGTCATCTTTGTTAAGAAGAAGGATGGAACTCTACGACTATGTATAGATTATCGTCAACTAAATAAAATGACTATCAAGAACAGATACCCATTACCTTGCATAGATGATCTGTTTGATCAGCTACGTGGAGCCATAGTGTTTTCAAAGATTGATTTATGATCTGGATACCACCAGGTCTGAATCAAGGATGGAGACATCTTTAAAACAACTTTTAGGAATCGATATGGAAATTACGAGTTTGTCATTATGCCATTCAGGATTACTAATGCACCAGTTGTTTTTATGTGTTTGATGAATAATGTAATGCACAAACATCTGGATAAATTTGTGGTCATTTTTATTGACGACATCTTAATTTACTCAAAGACTGAAGAGGAACATAAAGAACACTTAAAAATTGTCTGACAAGAGTTACAAGAACATCAAATTTTTGCAAAATTTAGTAAATGTGACTTCTTTAGAGATAAAATCCAGTATTTGGGTCATGTGGTGACTAAAGAAAGAATTTATACTGACCCCAAAAAGATAAATGAAATTAAAGATTGGCCAGTCCCAAAAGACGTACCTGACGTCTGATCATTCCTGGGGATTACTGGTTTTATCGAAGATTCATCGAAGGGTTTTCAAGAATTGCAAATCCTATAACCTCTTTGCAGGAAAAAGGGAAGAAATTTGATTGGGATTAGAAGTGTGAAGACAGTTTTAAAAAGTTTAAAACATTATTAACCACTGCACCAATTCTAAGAATTGCTAACGCTAATAAAGATTTTATAGTATGTACAGATGCATGCAATGACGGTTTAGGTGGATTATTAACTCAAGAAGGACACATCATTGCTTATGAGTCTAGGAAGCTGAAGGTTCATTAGAAAAATTATACGACCTATGACTTAGAATTAGCTGTTGTCATACATGCCTTAAAAATTTGGCGTCATCATTTAATAGGAAGGAAGTTTATACTAATGACAAATAATAAAGAATTGAAATATCTGTTGGATCAACCTAACTTGAATGCTAGGCAAGCTAGGTGGCTACCTTTTCTTAGTGAATATGATTTTTAAATTCAACATATTAAAGGAAAGGAGAATCAGGTTGCTGATGCATTAAGTAGAAATTCAAAGATAAATTTTACAGCAACCATCAGCACTTATAATATAGACTTGGAAGAACAACTAGAAGCTGGAATGAAACAAGATGAAAATTATCAAAAATTACAAGCAAAGGTAAAAGAAAATTTAATAGAAAGTCTAAGTACAGGGTACAGTTTGAATGAAAAAGGATTATTATTGTATAAAGATAGATTATACATACCTAATGTACCTAATATTAAGCTATTAATTTTAAATGAAATCCATAAAACTCCTTATTCAGGGCATCCAGGTTATCAGAAAACCATAACCATGCTAAGAAAGGATTATTTCTGGCCAAACATGAAAAATGAATTGGCAGTATATATTGCTAGGTGCTTTGAATGTCAGCAAGTAAAAACTGAACATCGGCATCCAACTGGACTACTTCAGCCATTGCCTATTCCTAGCTGGAAATGGGAGATAATTAGCCTTGATTTTATCACGGGATTACCTAGAAATAAAAACTTAAATGACTCAATAATGGTAGTTGTTGATAAGTTGAGTAAAGCAACCCATTTTATACCTGTAAAAACTACTTATAAAGCTGCAAATATTGCTGATATTTTCTTAAAACAAATTTTGTGGTTGCATGGAATACCAAAGGTGATAATTTCAGACCGAGATCCTAAATTCAGAGGTAATTTTTGGAAATATTTGTTTAAAGGGTTAAATACTATGTTAAATTTTAGTACCTCTTTCCATCCTCAAACTGATCGACAGACTGAAAGAGTAAATCAGGTATTGGAGGATCTACTCATAATGTATGTAAAGGAGCAGCCAGGTAAATGAGAAGATTATTTACACCTAGTAGAATTTGCTTACAATAATCATTATCAAGCTTCATCTAGGTATAGTCCTTTTGAAATTATGTATGGAAGGAAATGCAATACTCCCATCTCTTGGAGTAATCCAGTGGACAGGTTAGTATTAGGACCTGAATTATTAAAAGATATGGAGCTAATTGTAAACTAGGTACAAGGTAATTTGAAAATTGTGCAAGATCGACAAAAAAGCCAAGTAGACCTTAAACAAACTCCAAAAGAGTTTCAGGTAGGGGAACATGTTTTTATTAAGGTGATACCTAAAAAGAGTTCTCTAAGGTTGGGTAGCTATGCTAAGCTAGCACCCCGATATTATGGTCCTTTTGAAATACTGTCTAGGATAGGACAGGTAGCATATCAGTTATCTCTACCACCAAATTTAAGAGTTCACAATGTTTTCATATTTTTGTATTAAAAAAATATGCACATGATGCTACTCATGTTATTAATTGGAATTATATGTAGGTGGAACCTGTTAAGTCAGTAAATTTTTTCTTCAATTTTGGTTTGACTTCTCCATTTTTGGTTTGTTTTTTCATTTTATTTCAATTAAGGTTTTGTTTTAAGTCTCATTTTGAGTTTCCTTTAGGAACTCTTTGGTTGATTAGATGGTTTTTTGAGCTTACTTTTTATAGGTTTATTTGATTTTTTGGTCCTTTGCATTTTAAAGGGGTTAAAGGAAAGGTCATTATATCAAAGATTTGATTCATAAATGTTTATCTTGAGCACACCTAGATATGATTATTACTTTAGCATCTTTTTAAACCTCCAACAAATTAGCAAAAAGCTGAAAATGGCAAAAAATTAGCATGGGAGATATTCTTGTAGCGCTGGACAAAAAATTTACAAAGGGCGCGCTACAAGAATATCGCGGCCCTTTTATTTTTCAATTTTCAAGCAAGATTTTATCATGATTTTGATCTGTGAATGTCTAATCGCATATGGTGAGCTGTTTCATACGTATTAGCTGCAGTTTCAACACGATTTTAGGTGGTTTTGAATCTCGAAACAAATCATGCTCATCATTGCCTATAATGCGGGATCTGTTTGACCGTTATCAGTAAATTTTGGTATAAGGTGGCATGATTTGCCTTTCACATGCATTATCAGAGGAAAGGAGGGCTCGTGAAGTAAATCAAAGCGCTAGAAAGGTGGATGATATGCTGCAGAGCAGAGACAGAGTTATGAAGGCTAACGAAAATTAGGGCTTTTCCATCCCGTTACCTGCAGTCAAAGTAATCATGTAAAGACATCTGTACACTCAAGGAGAGGCAGTTAATAGCTCAATATGAAGGTTTAAACCATTGCAGTTGAACAATTGGCAGGTATTTCAATATAAACCCCCATAATTAAAAAATTGGGAATTTTCTCGCTAGAGGTTGTTCTGGAGAAATTGGTTGATGCAAAAGTTAGAATAGATTCCAAAATGAAATGTTAACCCTAGAAATAACTGTTTGGAGCTGTTCTAAAGAATTTTATTGAACAGAGCATCAAAATAGCCCTAAGTTTAAACCTTTCAGGTTTTTGAAGTTCGAGACAGTTTGAGGGAAAGTTGTTTATATTTTGGCCCTTCAATACACTCAAATAACTCTGATATTGATGCATTATGGTTGTAATGAGCTGACTAATTGAGATTCCTGTCAAACCTAATGCCAATTAGAGTTATAGTCTACAGGAAGCAGCATTGGAATGAATTGTAAACTGTTTTACTCTGCTCATCCCTCACACAGACAGTTTTTAGTTTGCTTGAGAAACTGGTGATAGTTGTCATATTTGCAAAGTTAATTGGTTTGAATAATAATGTTGGCATTTATACACTAGATTCGATGAGAGTCTTTTGGGCTAATGTGAATATATTGCAGACAGTGGTGTTTTTCTCTCTTCTCATACAGGAAATCTCCAGTCGGTCTAAGAAGCTTGTGGTTAGTATTACTCTTGCAAAATATGAAGCTGTGAGAATTTTGGGGTTTGAAGATCGAGGCTGGTTGATACATAGAGATAAGAGTACAATACTGGAAAATAGAGCAGCCACATTCACTAACAGTCTTCAATTATTTTGAAAATCCTGGACACTTCAGATTAATCTAAGTGTTGTTTTCTATGATTTGAATCAGTTTGTACTGAAGGAGGACATCATATCTGAATCCATATTATACTTCTAGTCTCCTTAACCTTAAAATGAGGAGCTTGAGTGGCTTATATTATAAAACAGTTCGACATTATGCTTGATGGTGTAATTTGGAAATTAAGCAGTGCTATTTTGTTCTTATGACAGTTTTCATTTATGATTGATCTACTCTCACAGTTTACCTATCCACAGACCTAGTTTGTATGGTTGAGACAAAAGAACATTGAAGCCCTGGGTCAGGTGAATTTGACCCCCTGTTGGGAAGCTTTACTTCATCTTTTAAATAAACAGGTCTGTCCAGGAGTGTATAGCAGATTGTGAAAAAGTTTAAAGGAGCAGAAAGCCAGTTTATAAGCATCTTCTAAACCCTAAAACCAGACAGCTTCTAGTTTTTGAAGGAGAAAGATGGGAAAGAGTGGAAAAAGTGGTAAGATCAATAGGGCTGAGCCCACTGACTTAACCTGGATTGAGAAACTCCCTGATTGTGCTGAATTATTCCAACAAGTAGGTTGGTTGAATTTCTTCAGGAAGATAGATGGCTATAATGCACAGGTGTCTTGTAAGTTTGCTCAGGGACTTAAAGATGATATGGTCATCCTGGATGCTTTAAAATTCAAATCGACTGTGGAACTAATTGCAGAGGCCACTGAGATCAATAATGAGGGTGAACATTGGTTCAAAAAGTTACCTTTTGATTTTGAACCACAAAGGTACATGTTACCTAATGTGACTCCTGACTGGAACAAGGGTATTCCTATTCAAAATTTCAGGAAAGAGTGGATTGAACCCATTAGGATATTACAGAGCTATGTGACCTGTGAGGGAAGGTATGCCTATGTGTTTAAATATCATTTTAGATTCCTGCAACACATGGTAGGAGTCTCAAAGATGAACCTGCCTTTCTTCTTTTGGAAGAGCCTACAGAAGATGTCCAGCAGGATAAAGCAACATGAAGATCAAACCTCCCAGTCAGTTTTTCATCATGGTCTGATCAAGCTGATCATCACCATTGTGTTGCAACATGAGGATAAGAATTGGGAATTCTTTCTGTTCTAGTCAGATGTTCATCTCCAGCAGGAAGAACAGCAACCAAAGAGGAAAACTGATAAAGGAACTGTGATGATGAAGAAGCTAGGTCATAAACCTAAGCTGAAGGTCAAAACTGAGAAAATAACTAAGCAGATGGAAGAAGAGGTAGCAGAGCAGGTGAAGTTGGACAGCAAATTTAAAAGGTCATCAGTTGGCATCACAGGAAAATATTCATTGTTTGCAAAAGAGGAACTGCAGCTTAGACAACAGCCCACAGTACCTGCAGAAGATTCTGAAGAAACTAAAACTGTTGTTGAAGAAAAGGCTGATTTATTTGAAGATGAAGTACACACCAAACAAAGAAGTCCTCTCACCATTTTGTATGAAGATAAGGGATACTTATTAAAAGATGAACAGTTAATTGCTGAAGTAGAGCCAAGTGTTGAAGCCTGTGGATAATTTCTCATCTCAAAGATCAAAACAGCTAAATCTCATAAGAAGAAAAAGAAGGCTGTAACTTCATATTGGAGGCCTAAAACTAGGCCAACCAATAAATTGAGATGGAGTATGAAGAAGATACTTAACCCTAAACTGGATTTCAAACAAAAGACTGTTGTAATTGATACTACTTCAAGTGAAGAAGCAGAAGTTGGTAAAATATCAGTGGTTAGACCTTCTTCTCCTCAACCTGCTGTGTTAGAAAAATTGTCACAGTTTGCAAAAGAAACAAGTCAACCTGCTTCTAAATTATCTGAAATAATTTTTGAAATAAAAGATAGACTTTTAAAACAGCAGGAAGAAGAAAACGAAAAATCATGTCCTCTTAAAAATCAGGAATGGGAGGAAGAAGATGAAGCTATACTCAAGCAAGCAAGAATTATAGAAGAGTCTATTATGCATGTTGATTTCTCAGATTTTTTAATGCAGGATGCAAATGTACTGGAAAACCCTAGTTTTGATGATGAAAGCTTGCAGGAAAGAGTTCAGAAATACAAGCAATAGGTAAAACAATTACAAGAGACTAATGACAGTTTGTTTAAAGTCAACAAGGGGCTTATAGAGGAGTTGCAAGATGTCCATCATCATTTCCTACAGCTATCAGAAGTGTCTAAAGAAGTGCTAAAAAGGAAGACATCCACTGACAGGTATTCTACAAAGCTAGAGAAGACAGTTGAAAGTTTACAGCAGGAGAATGAAGACCTTCAGAAAAAGATAGCTGATATGGAAAAGAAACATAAAAGAGAAAAGAGGAGGTCTCAAAACCTAGATGGTCTAGCACTACTTGCTGAAGCAGCGAAGGAGCTTTGAATCAGTTATGCTTTAATTAATGCATCTGTTTGATAAACAGTTTTTTGTTAATGATTTGTTATTTTTAGCAATTTTGTAATTTTGTAAAAATGTACTTTTTACTTTACCTTAGGAGGTCGATGGAGACAGTTAGGATTAGTGACCTAACTGATTTTTGTAGAAGATTACTATTTAGAGGAGTTAGAAAGACATTTTGGAGGTTCTGATTTTTGGGAGCATCAGGAGGTTTACAAGATTGTTTTGTCTACAAACTTGTTCAGAGATAAGTACTGAAACTCTTATAAGCATTTGATGATAAAATAATGAGATATATGACTTTTTCCCCTTCAGCTTGTCTATGTTGGCTTTATTATTGAGTTTGTTTGCTTCTTAAATGATAAATTCATTGCTAGTTAATGGGTATTTTCTGGTAATGCTTATCCTTTATGTATAAACCTCAGCATAGTCTTTCTGTTGGATCTTATGTGATATGTTAGGCATCTTTATCAGTTTCTGTTTATGATTTAGTTGTTACTTTTCTTCTGAATGTATTCCCTGACTGTTCTTGAAGCTTACAACCATTTAAATCATACCAAAAACCCTAAACTTTGTTTTATTTATTGAGTTTTACTTTTGAGATTGTGTTGGCTTGTTTCCTTAGCCTTAGAAACAATTTCTGACACAAACAGAACCCAAAGGATATTTTATGGTGTAACTGAATCGTATCCTCGAAAGGAGGGATATTTCGCTTCGGAATCGCACCATTAGTCAGGTGAAGGTGCAATGAAGGCACCTTAGTCCAGAGGAAGCCACCTAGGAATTGGAAAGTCATATGTGGGATGCATATCCAATTCTATTTCAGGGGAACTCTGAGGATGAGGAATAAATAACACTACGGACAATGTTATAAATTAAGGGGGTGTGTATGTCACATGCCCCAATTTGCAAAACAAATTAATGTTATTGAGCAACACTATGTTATATTTTATGTTAAGTTTGTAATTGATGACCAAGTGGGGTCAAGGATAATTAATGTATTTCAAAATATTTTATTAATAAATAAATAAATGATGAGACACCAACTTAGGGATGCTGTTAAAAGAGTGTTAATTGGTCACTTGGTGGAGGAGAATAGGTGGAGAGTATACCGATAAGTGGCAACATCCTCAAACTAATCCTAATTGTTGCAGGTGGCAACTTCCCTATATTTGTGGTCATGATTCTCCAAGAAAGTGGGATTGGAGTAGGTGGCTTGTTAAGTAAAAACTGACCCAGAAGACCTAGGCATTTGTTATAAAACTTCCCATTGAAGACAACTAAGGCTGCTCATTTCTAAGATTGTGATTTATTTAGGGTGAATGAAGTGCACATGAGAAACTCTATGGAGGGGACTTATTGAAGTGAGTTAGAGGGGTTAACTATCGAGAACTAAACTTATGCAGCTGTTAGGCTGAATTTCTTACTGCTGTGAGTAGGTTTGGATTACTACTATAATTTGACCAATCAGGTGATAGAAGGTCTCAAGGAAACTTCCTTCACCCAGTACTTCACCAGGAGGACCAGGAAATAGGCTCGAGGGTCTTGAGGAAGTGAAAACTAAGATTTCTCCAGGAGTTGGTTGGAAGGAATGGCCTCCTTATGCTGTTGTCACATCATCATTTCACAGGTTTTTATCTGTTCAGGTTATTTATAATTTACTTATTGTTTTCAGCAAATGTTTACTAGTTTTTGAAGGATATAAATGTTATTGTTTTGTTAGGGTTTATGCAGAAAATAGCATTGTGTATTGATAAAATTAGGGATATGTAGATTATGTTTAAAACAGTAGTATTATTGCTAAATGAAAAGAGAATAGAAATAAATTACCATACTGTATTTTTCCATGCCTGGTATAGGCAGTACTCTAGTACAACTAGTTGATTAAGTATATGTGATGATTTATTTATCAACTATGAATGAAAAATGTAAATAAGTACCTTTATAGTTTGTATGTGAATCATTACAAAAATTAGCAGTATTTTCCCTATTTTATCTATACTATCTAATACAGGAAAATAATAGAATATATATTAATTATTCGTAGTCATACTAATCACAGAACTATTATTAGTACTAATAGTTATCACAAATATAATAGATAAAGTTAAATAAATAAACATAGGAACATTGAACGAAATAGTACTTAGGGTTTTGAATTTAGATATTACTCCATAGGTTCTTTAATAACTTATTCTAAGTTTATATTTGCATTTTGCATTAAAAACAAATGTTTTTACTGTAAAATTCAAAGAATTATTTAAGGTTATCGAAAGACGGGTTTTATCTTTTTACGAACTTGCATAATCTTACTTTTAATACAAAAATTAACAGCTGTAAAATTACTGAAAGTAAAATAGAAAAAAAAACTAAAAACATTCTATAAAATCTATCTCTTTTCCGAACTATAGGTCATCTACAAATAATAACCCTTCTGAGAGGAACATAGTACCTTTTTCACCTGACAACACTGTAAAAATTTCAATAGTAAAAATACTTATAAATCATTTATACAAAATGAATTTTAATTTTAAAATTAATAACTCTCTACACATTTGATAGAACGAAATAAAAATAAAGGGTATTTTCCTATGGCATTTTAAATTTATTAGTCGAGGCTTAAAGCCTGCATAAAATCAAATTCTATGAATTCCTTTTTTTTAAATAGAAAACAGTAAACTCAAAATTTTAACTATTTATAACCTTTCGTCTATTTACAAGTTTCGACTGAATGAACAGTCTTTTCTTCACCATTTAAAAACTAGTTTAAAAACTTAGTTAACCAGGCAGAGGCCGAATGATATTGCCATGGCTTAGATCTGAGTTCTAAGATGAAACCAAAATTTTTTACATCATCTAGGTCATAAAGGCACTGTCAATAAAACCTTAATGTCACAGCTACAATAGCCTTCAACATTCTTGCACTCAATACCCTTTAGGGTTTGTAATATAAAAACAAAATAACAAGAAGTACTATAATAGTAAAACCCAACCTGAGTCCACAACCAACAACGTAGTTTCTTGTCATTCAGACCACCACATGAATGTAGGAGAAAACCCTTAGTGCAACTATGGCTTACCAAGGTTTGTGTAGCTGTAAATGGGAGAGTTGTGCTTCTAGATAATCCCATTCATCGTAAGAGGAACCTACACAGAAGATTAAGTTTTAGTTACAACATTTAAATGTTTTTTGAAATTTACAACTTTCATGCAATAAAGAACTCGGTCGACAGTTCACCTTATAAGAAAAGCGTTGGAGAATTCGTGGACGCAAACAGATGGAGTAGCACCTGGAAGAGGAATACCCCCTGATAAATTTTATAGTGCCGGTTACCACTAAAATCCTAAGTTGTGAATCCAAAGGTAAACCAGCAACACTCCCACTAGAACGAAGAGCACTTTACTCAGCTCTGTCACCATTTTTCTATCTGAATTACCAACTCAATCTTCAAATAGATGAAGGCAACATTTTTTTCACTCATACAGTTTTTATTCAGCAGTCATAAAACACTTAAAAAACCAGTCTTTACTTCTCACAAGGCCTAGCTCCCAGTGGAAATGGAAAACCTGGAGGGAAGCAAGGAGTAATGGTGGGCACGAGCTCACAGCTCGGTCGCACCTGACAAATAAACCTTCACTCTGCGAATTGAAAAGGGTAGGGTTCAGTTTTTAAGTCAACCTATCTCGTGGATAAGACCGTCTCCACGTGTCCTCCAAAATAATTTTGCATTCATGGGTGCAATTCAATAGTGGAGGGAGGATTCAATCTACAAAATTATTATTAAAATTTAAACCCATAATCTTTAAAACAATGCAAATGTTATGCTTTCTTATAATGCATTGAACTATAATTACTCTGGAACCTAATCTATCAACCTTATTTTTATACAAAGGTTTTTCCTTTAAAGAGTTTGTTGTGGGTCATGATAGGGAAGGCTCTTTGTTAACTATGTTTATAAAACATAGATAAAAGACAAACTTTCAAATTAGGATTAAAATATTTACCCATTTCTTTAATGCATTGAGTTTTTGGGAATGCTGGTAAAAAACAGTCCTTAGACTATATACGAAGTTTCAGTGAAATTCTAGTAACCTAGTAATGAGTAAATAGATAAAAGTAAAAGTAATTTGGTTATTATTGAGAGAATGTTGCTTATAGAACCCTATAATGAAGATATTTGTGATAGACACCAAACAATATTGAGTGATCTAAGCACCAAGATGTGAACTCGTTTTCTTTCTATCTAAACTCTAAATTACAATTACTGTAAGTAGGAATACAAGCATACATTAAAATTTTAATCATAATCATCTAGAGGATTTGATATATTTTGATAGTATTTGATCAAGCAATTTAACCCATGCATATGCAGTTGTTTTAATGTCCCTATAGAGTTTCGACATCAAATTTAAGATCAACATTACCTCTTATGGAGACAAGCTGCTTTTAAACATTCTAAGTCTAGCATCATAAACATGATAGAAGTATCTTCTTGACTTGAATATAAATATTATTATTTTAATCGAACTTATGCTTACTTGTAAAGCCCTGTAAAGAATCATCAGTCCCATTTTGTTAGCTTAAAGCTAAGTAAGCCTCGATCACACATAAGAGATTTTCCCTACTTGACAAAAGAAATCAACGGTATACCTAGCATTAGTAGAATACAAGTTTCTTTCTACTTTCTGAAACAAAAATTACAACTGCTAAGTTGGAAACAGCACTAACACAACTTTTAAAGATAATCCTATAGATTTATACAAAACCTTTTTAAAGAAGAAAATATTTGTTTCGCTTCCAAACTATTTTATTATCTGTTAACAGTTAGTGGAACATTAGTGGTGACATTTGACATTTTATGTCACATGAAAATTTTTAAATTTTTTACGAATTTTTAACTTATTGCACAAAGGAAGTGGGAACTCCTAGACAGTGACCTCAGGGAACTGATCTCTGTTACACCTTAGGGTGTATTATGAACACAGTCTCAGAGACTCCATTTAGCCCACACATTCCTTGCGGGTAGCCATGAAGGTTTGTTTTTTGACATACTCCAAGTACCCCTCAGATATATCTAGAGTTACCCCCCCCCCCCCTCGCCTAATTTTAATCAACTCACATTTCACATTAACTTAAAACGTACAAAGAGGAAATCAAAAAAAATTCACTATAAGGACATGCAAGTACATTGATTATTTTATGACTCTGTTTGAAGGCAATGGCTATTTTCTTTCTATATATATACTTTGTCTCAGCATTGTGCTTTCGTGTGCTCTAGGTGACAACCTTGACTCGAGACTTTCCCCCAAGGACACACCTAGTGGCTTGAATATTTTTGCCACATCCCCCCCCAGGTGTGTGAAAGGTGACAACACCATCCATTGTGGAACACCACATCAACACATGGCCCAATGTGGCCCTCGTTCACTAAAAGCAATGACCAATCCATCCCTCCAAAGCTTCCGTGGTCAAAGCCAAAATTTATAAGCTCTGCAAAACCGACTTCATTTACCCCATTTCTTACACCACATGAGTTTCAAATCCTATTCCCATGAATAAAAAATAGGGTACTATCTGTGTTTGCACAAACTTATGTGATCGTAATTGGGCATGTCCCAAAGACAACTTCCCAACACCCTTCATCGATTAAATCATCAATGCATGCGCCAGACATGATGTCTTTTCCTTCATGGATGGCTTTTTCAAATACAACCAAATTCATATCTGGAGAGAAGATCGTTACAAGACTGCATTCACAACCCCATGGGGAACATTCGCATATCGAGTAATTCCCTTTAGTCTAAAGAACACTAGATCCACCTTCCAGTTCGTCATGACATATTGTTTCCATGACCTCATCCACATCAGGTTGGTTTATCTTGATAATATCATTGCTTGGTCACAGAAGCAAACACAACACATGGACGACTTGCAGTAAGCCTTCCTACAATGCCGCAAGTACAAAATCCGCTTGAACCCATTCAAGTGTGTTTTCTATGTCCCAAAGGACCGTCTCCTAGGGTTCATCATGTCTCGCAAAGGAATGACCGCTGACCCTCTCAAAGTCCAAATCACTTTCCCACTAACATCACCTCTTTAAGTGATGTGCAGTATAGCTGGTAACATAGTCTTGTCCTTTTTGTTTTACACATTTTTTAAAAAGTGAGTCTTATGTATTGTTTCCTTCAATGCTGTAGACGGATCCTACCTCATTTCGATACATTGGATTTGCTGACGGAGCAAGCAGATGGTCTCCAAACCTCGCCTCGGTTGCATGGGTCATCTATTCCCCGTCGCATGAGTTGATCCATATCGATGGAATATGCATGGTCATTGCAACCAACAACCAGGATGAATATGATGGTGTCAATGGCCTCTTGGTCGTCATCCTCCAAATGGGCATCTTCCATCTCGATGTCTTCTTAGACTCCCAGTTGCTTGTCTCCCAGTTGAACCGCTATTACCGGGTATGTGATCCCTGCCTCTTTAGAAAATTCCTACGCACTAAGCAGATGGTTAGAACAATTGAATCCATCACATTCACACATGTTCCCAGAAACCTCAATAGTGTAGCAGATCAAATGGCTAATGATATTCTAATCTAGAATATTCATCATCGCACATAGGAAACATACAAAAAACAATATCATGCATCATCACACATAAATATGCATACACATGTAAAAATACATCATCTAGGAATTTGATTCACATCGTCATAAAAGACTCACATATAAAACCATAAAGAGTGCATCCACATGTGTGAAATATATATATATATGTGTGTGTGTGTGTGTGTGTATAAATCGCATCTCCAAAATATGTCTAGTATAAAATGAGAAGCTACATATGCTTTCTCAGCTGAATATACATCGCGATACAAAAATTCCTAAGTGCACCAGCACACTAGGCGTATCCCCATTGGTTGCTAATCCGACCCAAACTCATCCTCATCATCTGGGTTGCTGTCATCATCATCCTCATAGGACTCATAATCCTCCACAGGAATATCCCCTCGTGCTTCCCGACGAACATAATCACAAGCCACAGCTATCCTCCTCATCAGAGAGGTCCACTTCGGAGGCACACTGTGAATGGAAACAATCATCTCATTGTCCAAGCGCTGCCAACCTACATCAAAAATCCCCTCATCAAGGTGCTCCAAATGAGGCATAAGAGTTTCCACCTCCCATCGTCGCCTACGAGGGTTCCCCGTAGGAACCGCCGCCTCTGCAATCGCAACCACCTACCTCTGATAACCGGGTGGTGGACGAGGACCAATATCTGTACACACAAACAAAGACACCATCAGTATATGCATATAATCACATAACTATCAACCATCTAAACTACTCTATGTATGAATATGAACACAAAATCATCACATATACATACCATCTGGTTCCTAGGCCTAGCCTGGAGGTTTGGGCATCTCGGGGTCCCCATGATAGTCCATACCCACATAAGGGTACTCCTCAATCACCACTGGGACCTGCTGTCACTGCTCTAGAAACTCCTTTGTGAATAAGTGACCCACTCTGTCGCCTCCCTATCGCACCATCATCCAAAACCATCTACACATCCGCGGCTCCAATGGACCATTATCCTGCACTCCCTGATGCGGACGCAGAGTAGGTACTTTCTCAAAAATGAAAGTACATAAGAAGGATCCATAACAAAAGTCTCCTCCATATGCTCTCACATGGTTCAACTGATGCCGAACTACAAGTAGGTACATCTGGGCCCATCCATAATAAGTGCCTCTCATGGCATGTTCTACCATATGCAGCTGCCCTCCTGATATCTTGTGGTTCCCCATGGAACCCAAGACACACAGCACCACGGTTGCAAAATCCCGTGTTGACAAGTCCTCAATGTCACACATCAAGATGTGTGAACCATGCACATACGCAGTAGCATAAAAAATCCTATCACACAAGTCCTCTAACATCTCCCCATGAGACATTACTGGCACCAAGTCACCAATGACTCCCAACATCGGGAGCCCAGTCAAAAAATACACATCCAACAGCGTAATCTCAACACGCTGCCCCTGGATCATGAAAGCCTCCTCCCCAATATCCAAGAAGCTCACTAGACTCTGTAGTAGTAGACATAAGCTCTTCATCAAGGGAATCTGCATGACCTTCAGCAGTCTAGACTAGGCTAGTGCACCACACACATTCCTGTCCCACAACGCCTCCTCCCAGAGGTCTTTGTAGTCTCTCTCATGCCACTTAGTCTCAAGCATATTGCACAAGCATAAAACAACTATCAGCCATAGATTTTAGTGAAAAATCCACCCAGGGACAAAGTCGCAGCTGTCAATCCAAAAAGAGTGACTAGGTCACTCAAAACAACCTCATAGAATCAACTAAGTCACACTTTTCATCCAAACAGAAGCGACCTCAGATCGCTCCTTTCTGCCTGAGAGGAGCGAACCAGTCACACCTGTTTGGGAAGAATGGGCGACCCAGTTGCTCCTTCACCCTTGAAAAGTGTGACTTGTCTTGTGGAAGCCCTAGCAGGCTCAAAGATTGTCCTCGGGTGAGCAAATGCAAAAACTAAACCACTGAAAAAGATGGATTTTGCAAGAACTCTTACCTGCAAGTTATGGATCTCGAAACCATTGGTCAAAAAAGAAGAAATCAGCAAAAGCAATTTGGGGGCCTCCTCTCCAACTCAATAATGAACAATGACAATGACACTTCACAAAGTGTTCCCCACCCATTTATAAGCCATATTTGACCTATTTTCTTCTTTTCCACATAACTGGGCCATACGGAGACCGTTTGGGACGTCATTCAGACCACTGGTTTCAGAATTTCTTCCTCTATATTTTAATGAGACCATAGTCTCATGTTTAATAAGTAATTTTTGGGACCACTTCCCGAGGCTTACCTCAGTTTACAAACCACATTGTGATATAAGTGTCTCCATACCTATACTTGCATCACATCACAACCGCAACTTATGCGAGATTTCAGACCACCTCTCGGAAGCCACCTCAGTTTACGTGTCATTCACATATAACTGTCTAATCCATCCACCACAATCTATGTGGGTCCCTGGACCAATTCCTGGAGGGTGGATCATTTCTTTCACATGCATTTGGCATATAAGTGCCTCCAGATGGTGCTCACATCATACATAGTCCATTCCATTCATCACAACTCACATAAGGCTCTCGTAACCTATGTTCAAGAGCCACCTCAGTCTATGTGCCTCTGCTGCAATATATACTGTGCATTTATCAGTATGTTCAAGAGCCACCTGCTCCATCCATACTGCACGGATGACCTTTGTACCACTATCCATCATCCCAATAAGGGGGCACCTTTAGTGCTCCCTCGATCAGTTGACCATACCAGAGTTTTCGTTAAGCTCTTTTTTGACTCCTAAAAGAATGAAAATATTGCTGAGCACCGCTGCTTCCTTTCCCGCTCGTTAAAGTATAGGAAAGGGCATATACATCATCTCATTTATCTCCTTTTGTGGACTATGTAGAATACCATATGAAAAGGACCACCTTGTCACATTCAATCCAAGACCATTCCCCTCTGCATCCTTTTATGCTTTCTCGGGTAGAGGGGACAAACTTTATGAAAAATCTCACCATGGGTTGTTGTTAAGCTCTTTTCTAGCCTTCTCATCAAGAAAATATCATCGAGAAAAATTGGTTTCGTTCATGCT
Source organism: Pseudotsuga menziesii (assembly GCA_001517045.1). Classification (NCBI taxonomy): domain Eukaryota; kingdom Viridiplantae; phylum Streptophyta; class Pinopsida; order Pinales; family Pinaceae; genus Pseudotsuga; species Pseudotsuga menziesii. The sequence goes on from LPNX010969404.1 coordinate 271,412, forward strand.
TGTAAAAGTATTTGAATTATCATCCAGTCAATACAATTTTAACCTTTTCCGGCCTAATTGGACTACCAACGGTAAAGAAGTCTCTCATCCCCTAAAGGATGGGTGAGCTCTCCTGTGTACACTTTTAAAAAAATTTCGGGCATAGGAGACTATCAATGAAAAAGAGCCCCCATTGGAGTTTTCTTCATGCTTTCAGACTCTCTAAAATTGAAAGCATCATCGAGAATTTTCTTTCTCGGGCGCGCCAAAAATCCATGATATTGTACCACAATTGTGTCTTTAGACACCACCCCACATATAACAGTTCAACAACATTCCCACTTTGGGTTGCCTTTGTTCAGAGTATGCTGCGATGTGTCTTAGTTGGATCCCATCAATACCAAAATTGTCTATCTCCACCAAATATTTCCCATCTGCAGTTACATCCCCAGTATTACAGCTATGATCCCTTTCCCATGAGTCAGTTTCATTTGCTTCCTGGTTTGCCTTGCCATCATACTCTAAACAAAGAAATTTTGAGTCCACTACACTCCCCCTGCCCCTGTTCCACCCCCCCTCCTCTTCTTCAGTGGGTCAGTCCTCAGATTGAGTCACATCTTTCGGTTATCCCTCGCACTCCTGGGCAAGAAAACACCATTGCCTTGGTCAGTTGCAGGTCTCCCTCTGTCGATGACAACACATGTATTCCATAGGATAGACCCAGAGGTCCATGTATCCTGGTTTCATTAACCTCATTGATGATTTCCCGAGACCACTTGAGAGGAATCCTTAGTGCCTCTCGTGATGGTTGTTTCTCATGTGCTCGACTCCAGCTACATCATCACACTATTGAGATTCGTACAGGGTATTGGTATGTACAGTATTTGGTTGAAGACCCCGGATGTCACCTGACTCTAGCACATTGATGAGTGTATTGAGGGACCCAAATAGGTTCATGTCCCTTGTGATTTCTTGGTTGCGTTGGAGATAGTGTTTAGAAGCCCCAGAGAAGTGCTTCGGTATAGATTCATGACTGAGGCAGCATATTATACCACAGAGAATCTCACTCTCCGTCAGTGAGTCCCTACAGCCATGTACCATTCCAAATCCAACAAACCATCAGTCATGAAGATATAGCATTCCATGAGAATTCCATGGGTCTAATGTAGCAGTTCTTCAGATTAGTATTGTATTCAGCCTCTTATTGAGGAAACCACTATGTAACAACAATTGTACATGATCGACTCTTGCATTTTAGAGCTTAGATCACATTATTCTTTTGACAACGTTATGAGCATGGGGATTCCTACCTCGTCCATATACATCTCACACATTATTTATATCTCACCCATTGATGGCAACCATATTAATACAAAAACCAAAAGCCACCATGCCCCAACCCAGGAAGCACCAACTCTCCCCAGAAAATCCTATGATGTATGTCGGCCATACGATGAGCTCCTGCCCTCACACATCAGGGGGCAATATGTTAACCCAAAAAATTATCTGATTATCTCTACATGACCTACACCATAAATAAATCCATGACATTTCCCTCATTTTACCCCCACACCCTTACAAAGGCTCAAAAAACACAAAAAGGGCTTCAAAACCCCTAAAAAGAGCCAAAATAGCTCTCATAGGGGCTAAAACCCATCAAAGGAGCTTAAAACCCCTAAAGGAGCTAAGAAATGGGTGAAAGGGGCTTAAACCCAAGGAAAGGGGCTAAATCCTTGACCAAGGGCTTCAAACCCTAAAACCCAAGAAAAAAATATAAATACAGGGGTGGGGGTCACTCTCAAAACATTCATTCCCTGCCTACCATTACTTTTCTAGTATGAGTTCCTTGAGGAGCTGACTCTCTCAATCCATTCATCCCTCTCTCTCATTTTCTCCATTAGCCACATCCCATGTGTGTTGAGCTTAGCTAGTCCACACCATTCAAACAAGTAAGGAGAGGCTGCTTCTTGAGCTAGGGCATGGTGGCCCATCTTCCATTAAAGAGCCTAGGTATAATGATATGCATGCTTTGTTTATTTTTATTTGTAGCTTAGATGTATGTGTAGTTTATTTCTAACATTATATTGCAAGTTCTCCATTGATTACTTGTTGCAGGTTTATTGTTCTAATAGTTTATTGCATGATTTCCATGCCTCAAAGCTAACCCTTTCCTGCAGGTTCCTCTTCCATCCACAGAGACCCTATCCTTTCATCCTATAGACAGAAGGTAGCTATTTCTGCTCGTAGCTAGGGTGAAATCCTGAATATACTGCTAACAGAAGATCTCCCATTCATCATACTCTGATTTTGAGGTGAGTCAAAAAGGCGATCCTTGATTACAATACAGATTTTGTTTTTCTTAGCAACTGAAAAATATCAAAATTCCAACTATTCACCACGCATAACAATGAAGGCGAACCTCTGTCATTCTCATTTATGAATTTCTATATTTGTATTATCAAAACTTAGTGAAGAGAATAGTTTGATTTGTGCGATCTGTTGTAGATAATCCGAGGAAATGCCACCGGATCTTCCTTGGCCGAATTCCACACATCCATCATCTGGTCAAAATATCCATGTCGATATTATTATGGAAAAAGTTGGTAAATATCATCATCACACCCACAAATGTTCTCTCCATTGTTAATGGAAAACCCAACATTCAATTCAATATATTCAGAGCATTTGTGACAACATACACAACATTAGTATGAAGAGAGTTGACGGGACAAAGCTAAATTCATTACTGGTTTCTTTGTTTAATGTTCTAGGTCACGCCATCATAAGTAGAATCCTTTTGGAAATAAAAAGTGATTTTCACATTCAAAGTCATGCCAGTGTTAATTTCCAAAATATAAAAAGTCACAGTTTTGAAAACAAATATTATATATATATATATATATATATATATATATATATATATAAAGTCACAGTTTGGAATATTGCAGTTTGAAAAAGTGGTCAAAATCGTCATATCTTTAAACATTTATTTTAAAGTAAGCAACTTTATATTATATTTCAATAGAAAGTTACATTTTCTTTCTTTTTAGACTTAGTTTCATTCTTCCAAATTCATCCCTATGACCCTCTATAAAATATTTCCTTTTACATTAAAAAAATGCCCCTCTAGTAAAGGAGAAAACATAGTAGATACATGCTCAAACCAAAACATAAAATGCCAATTGAAGAAGTAAAGTAATTGTTTAACTAGACACAATATATGTATGTATGTATGTATGTATGTATATTGCGTAAACATAAAGCGCGGGACATTTATTTTTTACACAATATTGAGGCATTTATGCCTTAATATCTGGTATAGGTGTGGAGTTCAAAAGCATAGTCCCAATGGTATCTTAAAAAATAAGAAGAATAGAGTGGATTAAAATTATAAAAAAAAAACATCGTTTATAGTAACATTGTATATAGTAATATTAATATAGTTTATGGAAAACAAAAGAATAAAAATTTAAAAAATATAAAACAATTCAACAATAATAATAAAAGGGTGTTATAATAATAATAAAATATTACTATAAAAATAACACAAAAATTAAAAATATATATAAATACAAATTAACTATAGGTAAATAAACAAAATATAAACATAAAAAGTAATCTAAGAAAAACATAAAATAATAAAATTAATATCCGTCTTTGAAATCGAAGGCAGTAGCTCTCGCAGCTAAGCCTCCTTCTTAATTTTTATTTTTGCACAGTGGGTCCTGGCACATCTTCGGTTTGGGGGAGGCAGGTCTTTGTTTCAATATAAACTATGTCTGTGAGTGATTATGTAATAAAAAATTATGAGATATCAAGCTGCATTTCTTTCATATTAGGTATTTGTTTCAAGCTACCAAATTTATCATAGAAATCGCTTGTTTGCACACTCTTCTCTATTCCAGATCATTAAGATAGTCTGATTTTAGATGGGTTTACCACTGAAAGTGTTGACCCTCTCTCTGTATTGCTCAATCATTACATAAGGACGCATTCATCTTTGTAAAAGGAAAATTGAAAAACTCTGATTTATGTTCCAATCACTTTTTAGTTTTTATTGCAAAACAATTAAAAACATTAGAAAAAAAAACACATTGACATAATAAAATTTATATTAATATCTATATCTATATCTATATATATATAAATTTATCAGGTAACAAAAAATATAGAAATAAAATATAGAAATAAAAAAAATTAAAAAAACTAAAAACATATAAATAAATAAAATGTATTAGGTAACAAATAAAATCATACAATTACAAATTATAAATGAACTTGGAATCTTCTCAAAATTTTATGATTGTTGCACTAACTTGTTTACGCAAGTCACTCAGAAACACGTTTTGACAAGAAGGGTTGCTTAATATGCATTGCTACTTTCAGGTATAAGAGCATTTTATTTATTCTCTTTAAATTTTTGTTAAGCACATATTTTCATGTATTTTTCAATGTGCTCATAATTTTGTTACAGAGAAACACTAAAATTTTTCAGGTTTAAAGACAGGTGAATGGCATGCACAAATAAATTCCAGAATCGCAGAAGATTTTCAGAAAAAAAAAATGTTCCATTAAAAGCTTGGAGAAGTTGATTTTCCACTATGTATGTCATGACATTTTGCTGCCATAAAGAAGCCTTTCAGAAACCAATTACACCATGTCATGATTACTTACCTTCTTTCCTTCCAAGATTATTCATCATCCATGTTAGAGTCTACCTTTTCACTTCCTTATACATCATGAATTCCTGCATGTCTACCTTTCTGAGTCGCACACATTTTCCTCATTTTCAGTTCATCTTTTTCCTTATGATTAAAACCATTTAGTTTCCTTTCCATGACAACATTGCTTTGTTTCCCTTGCCATAAAAACTGCTTGACCCTCATATCTTTTATCTATAGTCCTACGACTCATTATGTACAGCTCATGTTGACTGATCTGGGATTCCTTAAGGACCACCTTTAAACAAGTCTTGCCCCACCGACCTCAGCACACTATCTAGGATAGAGACTAGAGTTCATTTTTAGTACCTTGAGGCTTGCATGCCTTAATGGCAAGTTCTCTCGCTAACAATCATGGGAATACATCAATGTCCCTTGATCATTAGATCTTGCAAGTGGCTCGACATCAGCTCATTTATTCACACTTCACATGATGTACATAGGTACCCTGGCACTCATTGACATCAATGGTGAGATTTCCTTGCATTGGTTAACGAAATTCATCAATGTTCGGTAATCCAATGACTTCTTTCCATGCTCGACATCAACACATTTATTCACATGGTAAGAATTGTACCTTTGGGTTTTGTAGCAGGTGAAGACTATATACTTTGCTTGACTCCATCAACAGTTTTACAACAACATACTTTAGCCATGTGAGAGTGCCACAGTTCCACTTTCAAACTTCATTCATACAACCAAGCAAATTAGATTTATTCACTTCACATTCTATGATCCAGCAGTAGCAGCCACATATTGCATAGTTCATCAACTTTTTGGGTAAGTGAAGGTATGTTGTTTTCTAATCTTTAACCATGTAATTCCTTAAATTCTAGAAAATGAATGAATTTGGAAAATTCCCTCATCATGTTACATTACCTTACTCATTTTCATGAACCTAAGACATCTTCAGTTTTTTTGGGGGTGGGGGGGGGGGGGGGGGTGGTATATTCAATACCATGTGATTCCATTTTTTCCGTCATCTTATTCACCATTGACCAGCATGTCTCTTCAAACATACATTTTATTACAATTTTCATAACTCATAACATGAAGACAATGTTTTCCAATGAACATTGATAGCTTATCATTTGCAGTGAATGTATACTTTTAAATCATATGTATTGCAGCAAAAATACAAGTAAAACAAATGAATGTTGTTAACACAAGAACCAAAATTTGTTATGGTTGTCACACAAGAACTAGCCACAAACATATATATATATATATATATATATCAGCTGCTACTCATGCATTTCACATTATGGAATGATTTACTGTTACAAACATGATCATGCAAAGCCAAAAAACATATGTACAGTTGGATGAGGAGATGCAACACGTTCAGTTGGGGGAATGTTTGGTCACCCAAATGACACATTTTCATCATATTTTCTCTTCATTATTCCTCACACATATTCCTCACTCCATTAACCATCCTTTATACCATTTCCATGAATAAATATGGGTTACCTTGTTATTTTCCAAATAATTTATTTTTGAGTATTTTGAGTGAATTTGTGGTTAAATATTAAGAAAATTAATATATTTTCATTATACATTAAAGTTGAATGAGTTTGGTGATGACTACAGGTATATTTGAAGACTTTAAAAAGCCCAAAAGTCACCACCTAGCCTCAAATTCGAATTTCATCTTCAAGATGTGGGCTAATTTCAAGGAGAAGATCATGGAGATGGCATATCTTATCCAAGATATCATGGAGGATTTGAAGGGATGAGTTGAGAGAAAAGTGGATTTGTTGAGGATCTGAAGGGATAAGTCGAGAGAAAAGTGGGTATGTTGGAGACTTTTAAGGGATAAGTGGAGAAGAAAGTGGATTGTAATTTTGATTAGTTATCTTGAATTCATGTATAAATAGGAGGGCTCTCTCCTCATTTTGTTAGAGATTTCTCTAGTGGTGTAGAAATAGAGAATAGTTTATGTCTTTTGAGAGTTAGTCATAGAGTATATTTTCATTGTTATGTAATGGAGATGATGTTTAATGCAAATCATTCTATTCTCTCATGTTGATTTGAGTTTCTTTCTTATGGATTGTTAGTATAGAATTTCAGTGATTTCTTTCTTATGAATTGTTAGTATAGAATTTCAAGGATTTATTTCTTATGAATTGGTAGTATAAATTTGTCATGAGCTCACATATATAATTTCAGTCTTCTTTTACCAATTTAATTTATGCAATTTCATGCTTTTTGCAATTTGATTTATTTTCATACAATTTCCTATTTTTCATAAACTAGATTCAATTTTAGTTGTAGAATAGGTTAGTATCATTTTGATCCTGCATATATGTTGCTCGTGCTTCTAATTTTATAATCTTTTTAGGTTGACAATTAAATCATTGCATATATGTTATAAATTTGTTTAATATTTTTCACCAACAGAGATGTCACCACATCAATAAAGAACAGAGATCCAAAGAAACCTTGCAAAAAAACCTGAATGCAAATTGTATTGAACTTTCCATATGCCTTGCATATTACTAAGAAGCCAAAACAACCTATCATATAGAAGGGGGTGAATTGGAGGCTCAGTAAACACAATAATATCATAAAAGGAACATTCATTGAGAGTAGCAAAGTAATATAACTCCTGTCATGTAGACATTAGCGCCCTTCTAAACTGCAGTACCAAACTGACATTTTAGATTCTCTTACATGCACAAGATATGCACCTCCTTCTTTAATTATATTTAACTGGATTCTAACTGACTTGAATTGAATGCAATATTCTTGAACTGAATGTGAACTAATTGAATTGAACTTAATTTTTAACTGAATTTTTAGGAGACTAACTGAAAGTAATTGGTACTTCACAATAAATGTCACCCATGCACAAACACTTTGCATAAATTTTTATAATTTTCTTCTCAATCAGATCTAGGAGCTAGAAAAATATTCACACTCAAAGTGTTTGACAAAATGTGCAAGAGAATCAACAAAGAGACATAAAATAACTGGAATAACACATGTGAATAGTGCTAATTTCTGATCATATTATTATCATGCATATTGTAGATGTTATAGTATACATTTATAATACATTGGAAAAAATGCATGAGGCTTTGGAAGCCAATTGGATTTGTACATGTGTCATGGTGAAAAATGACCTCAATCCCCCCTAGGTGGACCAATGGAGCTCCAAATCAGCCCAAACAGTCACCAAACAAGGTGTGAACATTGGTGGAGTGTTTCAGGTCCTTAATGAGTCCTTGAGAAGCATAGGTGAGAAGAAATAGGTGAGTAGGATGCTCTAGGTGGCAATAAATGCTCCTCGGAGAACCAAAATATACCATATACACTACTACCATCCCCTAGTCAAACCTAGATCATCGAAATCAAGGATGTAGTTACCCAAGGCATTAAATGAGGTTCACATGTGCTGGGTTGACCAACTATAGAATTAGTTCATGTGTGAAAGGCCTAGAAATAACCAGTTATCTTGTCGGATCAGCTCTCCTAATTCTAAACCATAGGATATCATTGCATGAAGGAAAATAAAGTTAGTATAAGGTAAAAACTATGTACTAAGGATGTATTACTGCTTCAACATCCCCCTTTAATCCATACTTAGTACAATTTAATCAAAAATATTTATTAAGGCCTTGGCAACTAAGGCACAACTCACCTTTTACAACAAATTTTATTGATCCATGTAACTGAGGTAAGGATAAAAACCTCATGAGACAAAACCTCCCCTCAAAAATGGATATGGGAGAGATCAAAAAATGTCTTCAGCAGGTCCTCTTCTTCACTTGAATGAGTTGAAAGAACAAGTTCTTGGTGATGGACTTGGTGAATATGTTGTGGATGCCAAGATCATGCATCAATGCGTCAAAGTGTTGTAAACAAAGATCATGTGGAGAGGCCCTTTGATGGTCATAATTTGATGATGGAGGGGAATAATAAGAATTTATTTTTATGCAAACATACTCTGATCTAATAGAATAATCATCAATGGAAAATATATCTCTACAAACTCTTTCCCAAATAACATCAAAAGATTCAACAAAATCTTCATTATGTGCAGTTGCCATATCATGAATAAAACCATGAATATTTCTCCCAATTTGATGAAGGAACTTCACAAATCTGTAACAAATATCATGAGGCTCTAAAATATCAGAATATATTTCATACACAACAGAAAATATTAGAGTTATGGTGTCTCCATGAGCGAATGGATCCATAGGAAGAGAAGAGTGAATAACTAGATCACAATTGCAATTGAGCGAACCTGGTAGGTCTAGAAACTTGAGATTTGAACCATGGGTGGTGAAAGAAATTCCAAACATATGGAAAAAAAGTCCCATGAAGGCCAATAATATGGATTTTCAACCAATTAAATACATACAAGGCATAACAACAACATATACAAGAGACATATCATTAGAAACTAGGCATTTTTTTGAATTTCCAACTAGTGAACTTGAGGGTTGATGGGTCTTTTTGTCACGTCCCCATCCCTTAGACCGGTGAAGAGGACGCGATGAACACCACGTTAACTAGGAAAATATCCCCATGAACATGAATCAATGGAAATTAAGGACACACAGATGCAGAATGAATCCACATTCAGCGGAAGCAACACACATACATTTCCAGCATAAAACATGCTCATCATAATTAATTATACAATAGATTAAATTGCAGAGAAGAAATAGTCAGCAGCACTTATCTTTCAATGAATAATCCCACAACCAGCCACGTCACTGCAACGGTCCACCCAACCATAGGCCAGCTTGCTCATCAATCTCTCAGCAATGCTGCCGCCCCCGAGCTGGGCATGATTCCTCCAAGGATAAGGGTCAATGCAGGCTTACACATAACCAAGGGGACACAATCAGCAAACCAAACACAGCTGGGTTTGACAGGCCTTCAACAATAGGCCAAGCCAGCACAGTCCGATGACCAACCACTGCATACCCGCAACAAAACAATCCCTTCACAGTCCTGTGAAGAAACAAAGACGATTGGGGATAATCACAAACAACACTGAGCACAGCTTAAGCCCACAAGGAAACAAAGAGTTGTTCTTGGCCCTACCGTGGCCAAAACAACTTGGCCGCAACACCCAAACTAGGGTATATCAGTATCCCAACTTCCCAATCAAAACGGTGGCAACAATACACAGCCCATAGTGGATAAGAAACATAACTCCTAGCATAACCATGGGAAATTCAGGCACAGAGGCGACAATCAATAGCCAACCACAACGTGGGAAAGGAAACAGTCCCACAATGGAAGAAGTGAACACACATGCATAGTCCGAGATGGAAAGAGGACGGACTCTCAACACCACCAAGGTATAGCAGCAAATACCACTCATGGCATGGGAAAAAAACAATCCCAAAAACGTATCAGTAACCACCACACAGGGGAAAACACACCCGATTCCACTCTGTGGAAAAATATGAATGACCACTGGTAAGCAGTGCCTCTCCTGGTTGCGTGAGATCCAGCAAAATCATTGCCGGTGCGTGAGGATGAAACCAGACCGTCTTCCTCTACGTGAGAGTGAGCAGACCAACAGGAGGAACAACAATCCAACCTCCCTATGTGCGTGCGGATGAACAGACCACCGTTGGGAACGGACCGGCAACTGTGAGGATGGGCAGCAGTGGTAGATTGGAGTGAATGGAAAGTCATGGGTGGAGTGGGCATGTGGGAAAAGGATTGACAATCCTTCCACCCCACTCCCAAAACAATAACTACTCCAGCTACGCAATACAAGACAATAAAGAGGTTGGAAGAGGTTGGATGAGACAAGAAAGGTGACAAATCAACAAGGTGGTAACACATGGGTCTTTCCCCCCATAGACTAAGGTTTGACATCCGTCACCCCTTATCCTTTGGAACCATGCCATTTTCATTCAACATTACACTGCTGTAGCTGGTTGTGGTTTTAGTTTTAATTGATGTGCGTATTTACATGATGCCGAATTATAATGTGCTGGACAGCACTATATCCCATCGGCAACTATCCTCGTTGCTGAAACATAAACAACCAAATCGATGGTGGGGATTTTTCCTTGAGATCCTCACCACGATTAATTACATTAAATACATCATGCAAACGGGGTCAATCGATGAAGAATCCCGCAACCAGCTACGTCGCTGCAGTGTTCCACCCAACCATAGGCTAGCTTGCTCATCAATCTCTCAGCAATGCTGCCACCCCCGAGCTGGGCATGATTCCTCCAAGGACAAGGGTCAATGCAGGCTTACACATAACCAAGGGGACACAATCAGCAAACCAAACACAGCTGGGTTTGACAGGCCTTCAACAATCAGCCAAGCCAACACAGTCCGATGACCAACCACTGCATACCCACAGCAAAAAAATCCCTTCACAGTCCTGTGAAGAAACAAAGATGACCGGGGATAATCCCAAACAACACTAAGCACAGCTTAAGCCCACAAGGCAACACAGAGTTGTTCTTGGGCCTACCATGGCCAAAACAACTTAGCTGCAACACCCAAACTAGGATATATCAGCAGCCCAACTTCCCAATCAAAACGGTGGCAACAATCCACAACCCATAGTGGATAAGAAACAGAACTCCCAGCATAACCATGGGAAATTCAGGCACAGAGGTGGCAATCAATAGCCAACCACAATGTGGGAAAGGCAATAGTCCCACAACGAAAGAAGTGAACACACATGCACAGTCCGATATGGAAAGAGGATGGACTCTCAATAGCACCAAGGTATAGCAGCAAATACCACTCACGGCATGGGAAAACAACAATCCCAAAAACGTATCAGTAACCACCACACAGGGGAAAACACACCCGATTCCACTTTGTGGAAAAATGTGAACAACCACTTGTAAGCAACGCCTCTCCTGGCTGCGTGAGATCCAGCAAAATCACTACCGGTGTGTGAGGATGAAACCAGACTGTCTTCCTCTGTGTGAGAGTGAGCATACCAACAGGAGGAACAACAATCTGACCTCCCTATGCGTACGCGGATGAACAGACCACCGTGGGGAATGGACCGGCAACCGTGAGGATGCGCAACAGTGGTAGATTGGAGTGAATGTAAATTCATGGGTGGAGTGGACATGTGGGAAAAGGACTGACAGTCCTGCCACCCCACTCCCAAAACAATAACTACTCCAGCTACCCAATACAAGACAATAAAGAGGTTGGAAGAGGTTGGATGAGACAAGAAAGGTGACAAATCAACAAGGTGGTAACACATGTGTCTTTCCCCCCATAGACTAAGGTTTGACATCCCTCACCCTTTATCCTTTGGACCATGCCCTTTTCATTCAGCGTTGCACTGCCGTAGCTGGTTGTGGTTTTAGTTTTAATTGATGTGCGTATTTACATGATGCTGAATTATAATGTGCCGGACAACATGATATCCCATTGACAACTATCCCCATTACCGAAACATACACAACCAAATCGATGGTGGGGATTTTTCCTTGAGCTCCTCACCACAATTAATTACATTAAATACATCATGCAAACGGGGTCAATCGATGAAGAATCCTGCAACCAACTACGTCGCTGCAACGTTTCATCCAACCATAGGCCAGCTCGCTCATCAATCTCTCAGCAATGCTGCCACCCCCAAGCTGGGCATGATTCCTCTAAGGATAAGGGTCAATGCAGGCTTACACATAACCAATTGGACACAATCAGCAAACCAAACACAGCTGGGTTTGACAGGCCTTCAACAATCGGCCAAGCCAGCACAGTCCGATGACCAACCACTGCATACCCGCAGCAAAACAATCCCTTCACAGTCCTGTGAAGAAACAAAGACGACTGGGGATAATCCCAAACAAAACTGAGCACAGCTTAAGCCCACAAGGCAACACAGAGTTGTTCTTGGCCCTACCATGGCCAAAACAACTCGACTGCAACACCCAAACCAGGGTATATCAGCAGCCCAACTTCCCAATCAAAACGGTGGCAACAATCCACAGCCCATAGTGGATAAGAAACAGAACTCCCAGCATAACCATGGGAAATTCAGGCACAGAGGTGGCAATCAACAGCCAACCAAAACGTGGGAAAGGTAACAGTCCCACAATGGAAGAAGTGAACACACATGCACAGTCCGAGATGGAAAGAGGACGGACTCTCAACAGCACCAAGGTATAGCAGCAAATACCACTCACGGCATGGGAAAACAACAATCCCAAAAACGTATCAGTAACCACCACACAGGGGAAAACACACCCGATTCCACTCTGTGGAAAAATGTGAACGACCATTGGTAAGCAGTGCCTCTCCTGGCTCTGTGAGATCCAGCAAAATCATTGCTGGTGTGTGAGGATGAAACCAGACCGTCTTCCTCTCCGTGAGAGTGAGCAGACCAATAGGAGGAACAACAATTCGACCTCCCTATGTGTGCATGGATGAACAGACCACCGTGGGGAACGAACCGGCAACCGTGAGGATGCGCAGCAGTGGTAGAGTGGAGTGAATGGAAAGTCGTGGGTGGAGTGGGCATGTGGGAAAAGGACCGACAGTCCTGCCACCCCACTCCCAAAACAATAACTACTCCAGCTACGCAATACAAGACAATAACGAGGTTGGAAGAGGTTGGATGAGACAAGAAAGGTGACAAATCAACAAGGTGGTAACACATGGGTCTTTCCCCCCATAGACTAAGGTTTGACATCCCTCACCCCTTATCCTTTGGAACCATGCCCTTTTCATTCAACGTTGCACTGTCGTAGCTGGTTGTGGTTTTAGTTTTAATTGATGTGCGTATTTACATGATGCTGAATTATAATGTGCCAGACAGCACGATATCCCATCGGTAACTATCCCCATTTCTGAAACATACACAACCAAATCGATGGTGGGGATTTTTCCTTGAGCTCCTCACCACGATTAATTACATTAAATACATCATGCAAACGGGGTCAAAACCGGGACATTACACTTTTGGTCATGATATGGTTATGGAAATGAGTCAATGAATGTCATAGGATGTATATCAGCCTTTATATCATATTTATACTCATAAATGGAAATATCTGATTGGATTGGGATTTCAGAAGGCACATCAAAAGCTAGTTAAAAATGACTAGTTTTGGGAGTAAGCTTTAATGAACTGGCTCGGAATTTTTTTAAGGAAGGGGTAGAGGTTTTAGGTTATGATATATCAGATTGTGAATCAGAAATAGATCTATTGGAAACTGAGAAAATAGAATTGGTTTTTACCGATGCACCCAATGTATTCTCAACCTTTCCATTTCCTTGCTTGTGCTCCCATCATTTTGCAAATTATGGAAGAGAAATATGGTTCCCCTCAAGGAGCTTGGTCATGATGTCCATTTTCTTTCTGAAGAAATATTTCTCAAGTTATGAACCTATGCAATAATCACATGTGGGTATTTCTCTCTTGTTTCTCTTCCTCTTATATCTTGAGCTCCCATCAGTAGAACTAGATCTTTCTAAGCTTGATTCCTTCTTCTCCTTCTCCTTTTGCTTCAAATATTTCTTCTTGCTTTGGGATCGATTTGATACACCAGAAGAAAGGGCTTGATCCTTTTATTTGATGATGGTACCCATTTGTATGAGCTTATCCTAATCCTGAGTCAAAGACTCAATGAAACATTCTAGCACAGGGATCTTCCAATTTCTAGTTGTAAGTTTGCTAAAGTGAAATGTTGAAACATATACAGAATACTACGTCCCCAACTTAGAAAGTATGGAAAATATAAGATGAACATATTTATTCTCTATGCCACATTATTTTAGCTGAAATAATAGCACTTTAAACTTGGTGAATAAGTCTTCAATGGTCTCATAGTGAGCTGGGATCAATGAGATTATCTCATTCTCAAGTTGATGGTCTCTCATTTCATCTGTCTTATCGAATAGTGACTCAAACTTGACCCAAAATTCATTGGGTGTGCCAATAATTTCTATGTGAAAGAGAAGTTTCTTGAAGTGTCAACGAAAAGCATACCCAAGGCCTCATCAAGCCTATTAAAATACTTAGCTTTCTCCACAGGAGAATTTGGCTCGTTTTCAGTTCCCATGGTGACCTGGCAGAGGCCTTTGGACCTCAACTGGATGACCATCTCAGCCTTCCACTCAAAATAATTGAATACAGTAAATAGAGCTCAAGTTTTGTCCATCCTTATTGTGAAACCTATGACAAAAAAAAAATTTAACCTGCAAAGAAAACAGTCAATTTTTCTTGAAATATGCCCTAAACAGCAACTCAAACCTCACAAGATTTGTTTGCAGCTCCAACCAAATCTGATACCATGTGAGAATTTTTTTCTCAATCATATCTAGGAGCTAGAACAATATTCACACTCAAATTGTTTGAAAAAATGTGCAAGAGAATTAACAAAGAGACAGAAAATAGCGTTAATAGCACATGTGAATGGTGCTAATTGATGATCATTTTATTATCATGCATCTTGTATATGTTATAGTATACATTTATAATACATTGGAAAAAATGTGTGAGGCTCTAGAATCCAATTGGAGTTGTACATGTGTCATGGTGAAAAATGACCTCAATCCCCCCTAGGTGGACCAATGGAGCTCCAACTCAGCCAAAACAGTCACGAACCAAGGTGTGAAAGTTGGTGGAGTGTTTTGGGTCATTAATGATTCCTATAAAAGTGTTGGTGAGAAGAAATAGGTGAGTGGGATGCTGTAGGTGGCAATAAATGCTCCCGGGAGAGCCAAAATGGACCAAATACACCACTAGTGCCCCCTATTCAAACCTAGATCTCCCAAATCAAGGATTTAGAACCCCAAGGAATTAAATGAGGTGCAAATGTTCTAGTTTGACCAACTATAGAGATGGTGCATGTGTGAAAGGCCTAGAAATAACCAGTTATCTTGCGAGATTAGCTCTCCTAAGTCTAAACCATAGGATATCATTGCATGAAGGAAAATAAATCTATCCTAAGGTAAGAACTATGTACTAAGGATGTATTACTACTCCAACATGAATTAAGTGTATTTTCCTTCTTTAACCAACACATTCTTTATTTACAACTTACTCTTAACTAAGGCCTTCATAATTCGATTTCACTTGAGGCATACATAGGAAATTCAAATTCTCTTCATTTCTCTATGCTTTATCTCATTATAATTAATTAAATAATTCATGGTACATATGTGTATTAATTAATTATTCATATTATCATATCATACTCAGAAGAGTTGTTCCATATGGATGATCATATGTATTACCCTAGTTCATATAGTCATATGCTAAAGCAATTCACTCTAGCGGTAGCTAATACCTAAAGGAGACTTATAGCACCTAGTGACCATGACTAGCGATACATCACATAGTCTATCAGCATCACTTGATACAACATAATTCTATAGTCTTGATACAACAAAAGACTCCAATATTGATACAACACAAGATTCTAATCTTGATACAACAAATGATCACAATACATGCATATTTCATGAATAGGACTTGATACAACACAATGTCCTAACTTAATACAACACAAGTTTCCTTAAATTAATACAACATAATTTCCTAACTTAATACAACACAAGTCCTTAACTTGATACAACACAAGTTCCCGACTTGATACAACACAAGTCTCCTGGAGAATGACTCCTGATGTTATACATTTAAAACTTACAATATTACTTATTTATGCTTCTACAAAATCCTTTCCATCAAAAAACATGGTCCACATAAATTTATCAATGACTCGAGAAATACGCATATCAATTGAATGTCTTTCGTTCTTCTCCTTCTCTATCAGTCGTTGATGTGCAACCCTCTGTAAACATAACCCTAATGATGTAGAAGCAACCTTTCTAGCTTTATGTTTATTTCCCTAGTCTTTCTTCAACTTTTAAACCTGGACATGGCATGAATTGGATTCTTTCTTAGAAAGGACAACTCTCTATGTTTCAACTATAGTGGAACTACCACTGCATTCTATTTCGAAGTCATATGATCTACAATTTAGTCTAGCTTATGATAAATTCCTAGAAAATTAAAACATATGTCATGAAATTTTGTAAAAAAAGTATAGATTTGCATTGATTCTCATATATGACATGAAATAGAAGAGTACAAAAATTCTTATGAATATAAAAACTATTCTTAATACCCCACCTACGTATTTTCCTCCTATTCTTTTCTCTTTCTTTCATTTTCGGCACAATTACTATCCCTTTTCTACCCAAGCCATTCAAGGAAATAAAGAAATAGAAAAAATAAAAAATAAAATTTATTATCAAGCTTCAGATTTCATCTTATTTTTCTTAAATTTGGATCCTAAGTAGTTTTGTCATTCCCTCCCAGTCTCTTTTTTCCCTCTTATTTCCATCTCATCTTGCATCATGTCTTACTTTTGCTCTCATCCTTTTCCATTCATGATACCATACCATAGGTTGCATATTATATCACATTATCCACCCATAATGTTCCAATCCCACCATATTTATCTCCTATCCTATACCCTTTGGTTTCCCCCCAATTTATTTCAATGTTGTTTTTCCATGGAAATATATTTCCCTTCCCTATTTTTTATTTTTCACCCAAGTTTCACCTCTCTCCATCTAATCCATTTCAATGGACTTGTTCCATTGCAATATATTTCCCTTCCCTATTATTCATTTCTAAAACCATTTTTTTCCCTTCCCATGTATGTCCCTACATTGTTATGGAATATTCTACACCCAAAGTACTAAAGAAACAATTATAAATTGCAGGAATAACTTAAGGGTAGATGTGATATGCACAGTGAAAGATACAATTAATTACATAGAATCCTTTAAAATTTTGACCAGGCTTGCATTAGTTAGTAAAAATGCTCATTGTTATCATTTTTAAGTATCAATTAAAATGATATTTTAAATTGTAAAAACTTGTAAAATGATATTGATATAAAACCGATGGAAATTGAATGAACAGGTTAATTTCCAATTGGATTATTTTTTATAGAAGGTCATTTATCATTGCAATCACTTCAATATAATTTGTGTAGATATATACATAGATTCATAGAGCATGAATCAATTAATGTTGTGTAACCATGGGTTAGTGTGTATTCAAACACTACAAGTCTCACCATAACTATTAAACAGTAAACACACATACAAGTAGAAGGAACATAGAGATTAAAGAAACAACATACAATTGCATCATTATCTTTGTTCTTTATATTTGAATTCATCCTTGAACTATTGACATATCTGGTCAACTTCTTCCTCACTCCACTGCAATTTGGGACACTTAAAAGCATTAAGAATCTTCAACGACATCAAATATTCACACCCAACAACTTGTGTAACTCATAACATTCACAAACATTTTTCTCTTAAACCTATGTAAGTTGGCCCAACCCTTGTATGGTATTAATGTTCTCAAGTGCACTAACATTCAATTCCACCAAACAATTTAAATGTTTGAAACCTACCAGCTCTACTATCTCATGGAATTCACTAATATCTTGTTCTCTAATCTTTTTAAAATTCAGAAACCCTTGTATGCTCTTGAGCTTCCTAAGACCACTAACATTCAACTTCTCTAAGGAATTCAAATTTTATAAACCAATAAGCTCTAATATCTCATGGTGTTGGCTAACATATAGTCCTCTAATATGTGTGAGATTCATCAATCCTTGTATTCTCTTGAGATTCCCAATCCCACTAACATTCACCTACCTTAAAAGAGTCAAATGTTCCACATCTGGTAGCTATTGTACCTCAAGGAATCCACTAGCATATAGAGTTTGGATACTATTTTTACCTAAAAGGATGGGGATCAATCTATCTAGCCTTGAACTAGAGAAATAATATAGGTTGTGCAATTTTCCATCCTACCAAACATGTTTATGAAAACCTATTAATCAATTACAAAGGGAAACCCTATGTTGAGCTGAATTTCCATTCCAACTAGTACTTTCTATATGTGGGACCCAACATCCACTTAGATACATAATCCTCCATATTTCAAAAATATGATAGTTACCTCCATTGGGCCATAAATTTCCTTTACACATTCACTATTCTTCTCTTCCCAAAAAGAGTTATTCTTTTCCAAACTATGGGCAGAAACAAAAGTAGAAATAATATTTTCATGATGAATAATTGTTTCTGGGTAGGCATGTTCATTGGAATATTCTTAATTGCATAATCAATTTTTTGTAGTCGATAGTTCAATCACAGTAGTGAATTGTGAATGAGATATGTCTCCACTAACAACCACTAAAACAACTAAAGGAGTTGAACTATCAGATGATGTTGAACAAGAAGATTTCATTTTTAGAACCTCCATTGGAATGAGTCTAGGTTCTAAAACCTGAGCAAAAGGTTTTTATAGATCCAATGTTCCACTAGACTATGTCATAGTTGAATTTTTTTACCTAAATATGTATGCATAGGATTAGACCTCACAAAAGAAGCATTTAATGATGATACGCCTGCCATGAAAACTATTGTATTTAGTTTCTTATGTAAATTAAATGAGAGTAGGTATCCTACTGGTATCGTAAGTTGGAATTCAATTTGTAAGGACTACTGAAATCCATAGGCAGACCTGGTTGTAGAGGTTTATAAGTCCAATATCTTCCTAACAAAGTATTGGTGTCATAAGTTAGGTTAACATACCCAATATCTATGTGTGAATACAACTTTGTGCCTTTTGGAACAATTTTCAACTCTTGATCATGAGTCTTTCGATGAGTCATCTTGAAAATTTTGATGGTACATTGAGGAATATATTTATTAGTTGGTTGTGAAATATAATGTTGGAATATGTTTTCTCGTGGAAATACAAAATATCACAGGAGAAAAATTATTGTGATGGTATATGAGTGGTCATATAATTCACTTGTTGAGGAATATCATGTGAAGGTGTGGGACAAATAGGTTATGGAAAAAGTTAACCATTTCATTTGATGCACCGTCCCTTTGTCACATCCCCACCCCTCATCTCGATGAT
This sequence comes from Pseudotsuga menziesii, assembly GCA_001517045.1. Lineage (NCBI taxonomy): Eukaryota > Viridiplantae > Streptophyta > Pinopsida > Pinales > Pinaceae > Pseudotsuga > Pseudotsuga menziesii. The sequence goes on from LPNX010969404.1 coordinate 291,053, forward strand.
GGAGAGGACGCGACCAACACTTCTGCTGCTGTTGTCATAACGGGAAATCTAGCCCCATGAACATAATCATAAAAAAATTACATACATAGATGCATTATACATGTAAATACACAATGGAAGAAAATACATTCTTTCAAGCATTCAACATGTTCATACTAATTCATTAAAAAAATAGTTTGTAGAGATTAAGCACACAAGAATACTTATCTTGAGAATCAACTTCTCCGCAACTAGCTATGTTGCTACAACATTCCACCCAACCATAGGCCAGTGTGCTCATCTATCTCTCAGCATCACTTCCACCCCCGAGCTGGGAATGATTTACACAAGGAACTAGGGAACAACAAGATTACACATAGCAATACCATACACACATAGTCAATCCAACACATAGTTCGGTTTCACAGACTATCCATGCCAACCAATAAACAATTGGGTTTCACAGGATACTAAGGCAATAATCCAATAGCACATGGGTTCCTTGGACTTACTCAGCCAATCCAACCCTTACATAAAAACATAGTCATCCATTTAACAGATGGGTTCCTTGGTCTTTCTTATCCAATCCAACCTTCACTCCAAAACACAGCCAAACCCATTAATAGATGGTTTCCTTGGACTTACGCGGCCAAGCCAACACAAGGATGCACTTCCCACCAAAATACAAGTTCTGGGTTGTAGAGAAAGGTTTGGAAACCACAAACAGAAATGGCAGATGGGGAGAAACAACACAAGGGAGAAAATCCATGTTCACGAAATGCTCATAGACATTACAAGAGAAAAACAACCTCTATTCACACCCAAATCATGAATTCGAATTCAGACAATTCCTACGGCATTACAGGAGCAAATATGGCCTCTATAAACCCCCAAATCGTGGTTCTATTCTTCCCATTCATTGAACAATACAGAAATGGTTTCCCCATCTTGAAGAGATTGAGGAAACAACAAAAGAACGTGAGGGAAACTCCTAGCTTTCTCATGGGGGAAAAAATGACCTCTTCAAACCCCAAAATCGTGGTTCCCTTCTTCCCATTCACCCAACAACATAGAAAATGAATTATGGGAATGGAGAAGTGAAGAAAATGGTAGGAAAATTGTGAAGGAGAGAGCTCAAACACCTTCCTGTTGTGTGATGGAGACAAACATGAATGAGAGAATGGGTGAGGACTGAATTCCTGGGATCTTACTTTCCCAATAATCCAAAACATGTTTTTCCAAAATGGGTGGTCTTCCCAATTCTAATTTGACGTCCATACCTTATCCATCCCAAGGAAATAACTTTCTCAACCAATTTCTGTAAGAAATAAATGATTAGCACAAAAAGACAAAATGGGTAGTTGACAGCTTTATGGGTTCTCCCTTTGAAATTTGGCTTTACCCTATTGGCTCAAGGGTTTGAATGTTCCCCCCTCCCTATTCCTTGTGAAACCGTGCCCCCATCTCTTTCACGTTGCGATGCATAGCTAGTTGTGGTATTTTTATTAATTTGCATTTTTACATTATGTCTCAAACATATTGTGCTTGGCTAGCACATAAACCATCGGCATCGATTTTAACCGCCGATACATAAGACACTAAATCGATGGTGGGGCCTTTTCCTTGAGCTCCACACCATAATTAAATAAAAATGTTTACATCATGTTCAATTCAATACCATGGGGTCAAAACCGGGGCACACATTTTGCTCTCCCTTGGGGTCAAAACCAGGGTGTTAAATTCCCCTCCCCCTTCAACAACACTGTCCTCAATCCTCAGTGAAACTGAACAAAATGCTACACTGGAGCTACCTCAGTGCTCTGCCAAATTGAAAAAAAATTGATGCGCCAATCACATGGCATCCTCCAGCTCCCATATAGTCGTATTAGGAGCGTGGTGATTCCGCTGTGCCTTTACCTATCCAATGGAACGATCTAGAACTCCTTCTTGGTTCCACTTTGTGGTTTTTTTCCATACAAACTCCTCCAATTCCTTGATTGCATGCATCAGTACACACCACATATTATTTTTATGGGGCTTGGAGAATCCTTCTCATCAGCTTGGAACATTTCCAATGTCTTTGGAAACCAGCAATACCTATGCTCAAGCCCCAAGAAATGAGTCAATTCCCATGTTAGTATTCACAAGATTTTCGAAAATCAGAGATGAATCACATGCACATGTATATCGACATAAAATCAATAAGAAGTTGCCAAGTGAACCAAATACTTATCTGCATAAGTATATTCTTTTGGTTCCATAGGTGTTTGACTAGGATTTATACAACCATGGCTCTCACAACCCTGCCACACCCCACACCTAGGTGTGCATTAAAAGGCATCCCAGTTTTTGCATGCCTCAGATCACTTGAAAATACCTCTCAACCAAGGTTTGATAGCTCTATTGTTGAGCCCAACGCCTTCTCTAGGTGCTCACCAAACTCAGGTTCTCCCTTTCTGGACACCACAATGAATTAACTCATATGTCAGATTCATTCTTATAGGATGCAATCTATAACAATATTTTCAAAACCATGGCTGCATCATATGCTCATGTATATTTATAGAAAATAAGCAACAACAAAAGTTAAATAAGTAAACCAAATACTTATCTATATAACATCTCTCAACCGAGATTTGGTCAGCCTCGCTTCAGAGCCTAACACCTCCTTGGGTGCTCAATGGAAGCTCTAGATTAAGGGCCTAGCACCTCTTCGAGTGCTTACCAATTCTCAAGCGCTTCCTTTCTAGGAACCATAACATATTAATTCACATGTCAGATTCATTTTCGCAGGATTCATTTCTTAACAATATTTTAAAAATCTTAGTTGAATCATTATGCACATGTGTAATTATAGAAAATCAACCAATATTTTCCAAGTAATCAAATACTTATCTGTATATATTCTCTCAACTAAGAACTGGTCATCCTCGCTTTAGATCCTAACACCTCTTTGGGTGCTTAATGACATCTCTGGCTTAAGGGCCTAGAACCTCCTCCAAGTGTTTATCAATACTCAGGCGCTTCCTTTCTGGACATCATAATACTTGGGGGTTGTTGGCTTCATGAATACCCCGCTCTTGTGACAGTCCCATTATGGCGTGAATATATGTGGAAATAAGTCTAACCAGATGTATTACACTTTGGGCATCCCCAGTGATGCATATTGGTGCCTACTTGGCATAGGGGAGAATCTACGTACCCAAGTACATCCTTCCAAAGGATCCATGTACCCCAAGTACATATTTTCACCATCTCACCTGCATTACATACAGGCATGCAGTTCACATCAGATGTCATCATAAAATTTCAATCATAGGTTTTCAAACCTATTTCAAACACATCCCTCCGAGAAGCTATGTATCCAAGTACATCCTTCCGAAGAGCCATGTACACCCAATACATATTTTCATCATCTCACCTGCGTTACATACAAGCATGCAATTCATATGAGATGTCATCATAAAAAAATTCAATCATAGGTTTTAAACCCTATTTCAAACACATCCCTTCGAGAAGCTATGTATCCAAGTACATCCTTCCGAGTATCCATGTACACCCAGTACATATTTTCATCATCTCACCTGCGTTACATACAAGAATGAAGTTCATATGAGATATCATCATAAAAAAATTCAATCATAGGTTTTCAAACCTATTCTAAACACATCCCTCCGAGAAGCTATGTATCCAAGTACATCCTTCTGAGGATCCATGTACACCCAGTACATATTTTCATCATCTCACCTGCATTACATACAAGCATGTAGTTCATATGAGATGTCATCATAAAAAAATTTCAATCATAGGTTTTCAAACCTATTCCAAACACATCCCTCCAAGAAGCTATGTATCCAAGTACATCCTTCCAAGGAGCCATGTACACCCAATACATATTTTTTTCATCTCACCTGAGTTACATACAAGGATGCATTTTACATGATATGTCATCATAAAACTTTAATCATATATTTTCAAATATATTTCATGCATACATTATTTCCCAAATATCAAATGATCAATAACATTGATAGTAAAATAAAAATCTGAGCTCACAATTCTTCTTCCTGCAGAAAATCAGATTTTTGCAACCATGAGGCCATCCTCATATTGTTTGGCTTTTCAAGTGGTAGAACTTATCCCCTAATTACACATGATGTTTTAAAACCTGGACATCCACATACAACCTGTCATCTTGACACCATTTTAAATCATCCAAACAATCAATAGAAATCAACAAAAGATCTACCCTGTTCATAGGTTAGATTTCAGTCATGAGATTCTTCTCATAGCACATGGAAGCTTCCTGCCCTAGGTTTAATTGGGTGCAACCCTACTTCTCCCTGAAGTCTCTAGGAAGTCCTGATATGATTGTACACACCCACGAGGGTAATATCCTCATGGAACTACAAGTTCACATGTAGGCCTCCTTAGCCTAAACATAGGCTCCACTTTACCTACAAAATATCCTTCAGTGTAGTTTTTGTAATACCCTGCAGTCCCAAAAAATATATTACATCTTTCATCTTCCTTGGAGCAGGATAACTCATAATTTCCTCAATCTTTTCAGGGTCCACATATGTTTCTTCATCTAATATACTGTGACTCAAATAATGAATTCTATCTTTATAGAAGTCACATTTCCTCGACCTTGCATACAACTTATGCTTCCTGAGCAATTTCAAATTCAGTGTCAAATGTTCCACATGTTCTTCCTCATTCTTATAATAAATAAGAATTCCATCAAGGAGAACAAGAACTATTACTGAAAACACTATTCATGAGGAGCATGAATGTAGCTGGTGTATTTGTGAAACCAAATGGTACCACTACAAACTCATAAGGTCCATACCTTGTTTTGAAGGTTGTCTTATGAAATTCTTCATCCTTGATTCTTACCTGATGGTAACCAGACCTTAAGTCATTCTTGGAAAACACCTTTTCTCCTCTCATTTGATCAAAGAGGTAATCAATCTTAGGAAAAGGATACTTGTTATTCACAATTAATTTGTTCAACTATTTGTAATCAGTACATAACTTTCATGTACCATCCTTCTATTTCTCAAACTAAAGTGGTGCTCCCCATGGGGACACACTTGGTCTAATATACTTCTTTTCCCACAACTCTTGTAGTTGCATCTTCAGCTCTAGAAAGTCTGGCATACTCACCCTGTAGGGTGTCTTATACATTGGTGTTTTTCCCAGCACGAGTTCAACTATGAGATCAATGTCCCTCTTTGGAGGAAGCCCTGGAACTTCATCAGGAAAAACATCCCTGAATTTCTACAACACATGAAAGTCCTCCAACCTAGGGGTTTCATTATATGTTGCCTCCAAAACATGATCTGCATACACTCTGCAATTTTTCCCATAGAACTTCTTCAGCTACATTGCTGAAATATTCCTACTGGAGATCACTTCTGGAATTCCTTTCACAACTTTTAGGTTTCCTTCTTCATCCAAGCACTCAAAAATCTTGTTGTAACAATCAATATTTGCTCTATGTGCTTTCAACCAATTCATTCCAATGAGGACATCATAGGATCCAAGTGGCAAAACATTTATATCTATACAAGTGATTAACCCATCCATGACCAATGGACATTTCCTTACAACCTCACTGACCTTCTTCTTAGTTCCATTGGCTAGTTGGACTAACCATGATCTTCTATGCTTTGACTTCTTCAAAGTGCACATCTCAACAAGTCTAGGGGTGATATAGTTGTGAATCAATCCAGGGTCAATCAAAATAGAAATAGTCTGTTTAGCAATATCACCATCAACTTCCACCACAATCAAGTTATGACCTTCCTGGTGGTATTCTAACACTGCACAAATTTTAGGAATGGTCCCTGCTTCCTGACCGACAGTTTTAACTTATTGGGTGCTAGAGACTTGACCTTCATTTCCATTCTCAAGTGGACAATTCCTATGCAGATGGGGTCTTTCACATCCACAACATTTCAGTTGTTTCTTTGACCTTTCCTTCATTGCTTTGGCTAGCTTAAACACATCTTGTGATGGATTCCTTTTCTGATTTAAGAATTGAGAAGGTTTGAAACCTTTCTTCCTTGGGTCAAGATTCACATTCTTCTTGTGGTAATTTATCCTAGTCCCTTCTATCTATGTTAATTGATACCCAGAGTTTATCTTCCTTTGGAGGACTTTCAAACTATGTAGCATGACTGCAGTCAACTGATTTTTCTCTTCTAGAGCCTTGATCATCCTTTTATTTTCCTCTCTACAACTCTGTAAAATGTGTTCAGGAACACCATTGTTAGCTGCATAACATTCTTAGGAATTTATAATTTACTTTCCTGCATTTGGAAAAATCATATGTTGACAATTTGTCAAAACACAGAATTTTCCTTTTCATAACCAACAACTGTCTTAGGGGGACAACGGGGGTCAAGGGGGCCTTCCCTCTTGTGGCTCCACGTCCTTTTTTGTTTTTGTAAATATTTCATTTTTCGTGCAATCTGGCACATGAGTTCACTACCATTTTTTAGTGTTTTGACACCTACAAATCCCAATGAAAAACTGTTGAAATTCTCTGTTTTGGCAAAATCAATTTTTCCACTCGATCAACGAAACTCAAGTTTTCCTTTCGATGTGTCAGCAAAACTCGTCAAGTTTTCCTGACACGTATCAGCATAACTTTCCTTTTTTGTCCGATCGGCAAAACTCTTATTCTGCTCTCGACACATCGACAAAAATTGTCCTTTTCTTTCGATATACAAAACTCGCCAAAATTTCTGACGTGTCAGAAAACTTATCGATTTCACTTGACATGTATCAACAAAACTCATATTTTCTTGCCAACACAAGAAATTTCAACACTTAGAAAAATTTTGAAAATTTTTCTTCTTTCTTTCTTTATCGACGAAAACTCAACTTTTCACTTGAGACACCTTGGTAAAAATGCGTCTTTTTCGCTCGACATACATCGACGAAACTCATTGATTTTATCTGACATGCATCGACAAAACTCCCCAAGTTTTACCAACATGTCCATACTTATAAAAAAATTGGAAATTTTTCTTTCTTCCCTCATCGAAAAAATTACCAGTTTCTTCCAACAGGCGATCTCGTCAACCCTTGCCGAGATGTATCAGTAAAACTCATCAAGTTCGTCCAACACACATCGGCACAAATCAACTAACTTAGTTGACGTGTATCGATGAAACTCAAAAAAATCAACTGACACTGCAACTTCAAACACATTGAAATTTTTTCTTTCTTCCTCTTTCTCATTGGCTGATCTTAGCCTTTCATGCTGACATGATCGCTGCAATATTGTTGGTGAAACTCAACCAACCTAGCCTAAATGTATCGACACAACTTGACCACTCCTGCCAACACGGAAAATATTCTAACACTTAGAAAAATTCTTAGAAATTTTTCTCTAACATCGGGTCAACCCAAACTTTCTCGGCAATGCCATCGGCGCAACTCATCCAATTCCACCGACATGTATTGGCAGAGCTCAGAAAACTAAGCCGACATAGAAAATTTCCAACACTTAGAGAAATTTTTGGGAATTTCTCTATATGTTGCTTTTCTTTCTGACCATAGAGGGTGATTCTTCCTCTGTCAATTGTTCATCTTGGCCCATTAAGGCCCAATGCTGCAACCAGTTCTCTAATACCACACTCTCACGTCCCCACCCCTCATCCTGATGATGGAGAGGATGCGACCAACACTTCTGTTGGTGTTGTCATAACAGGAAATCTATCCCCATGAACATAATCATAAAAAAAATGCATTGGAAATAAAATACATACATGTATGCATTATACATGTAAATACACAGCGGAATAAAATACATTCTTTCAAGCATTCAACATGTTCAGAACAATTCATAAAACAAATAGTTTGCAAAGATTAAGCACACAAGAATACTTATCTTGAGAAGAAGCTTCCCCGCAAATAGCTATGCCACTGCAACGTTCCACCCAACCATAGGCCAATATGCTCATCAATGTCTGAGCATCATTTCCACCCCTGACTTGGGTATGATTTTTACAAGGAACTAGGGAACAACAGGCTTACAAATAGAAAGACCATACACACACGGTGAATCCAACAGATAGTTGGGTTTCACATACTGTCCAACCCAACCACTAAACAATTGGGTTTCATGGGCTACTAAGGAAATAAGCCAATATCACATGGGTTCCTTGGATTTACTCAACCATGACAACCCTTACATCAAAACACAGTCATCCAATTAACAGATGAGTTCCTTGGACTTTCTCAGCCAAGACAACCTTCACACCAAAACACATCCAAACCCACTAACAGATGGGTTCCTTGGACTTATGCATCCAATCCAACACAAGGATGCACTTCCCATCAAAATGCAAGTTATGGGTTGTATAGAAATGCTTGGAAACCACAAATAGAAAAGGAAGATGGGGAAAAATAACCCAGGGGAGAAAATCCACATTTAGGAAATGCTCATGGACATTACAAGATAAAAAATGACCTCTATTCACACCCAAATCGTGAATCTAAATTCAAACAATGCCTATGCTATTGCGAGAGCAAATATGGCCTCTATAAATGCCCAAATCATGGTTCTCTTCTTCCCATTCGCTAAACAATACAAAAACGGTTTCCATAACTTGGAGAAATTGAAGAAATGACAAAAGAACGTGAGGAAAACTCCAAGCTTTCTCACAAGGGAAAAAATGGCCTCTTTAAGCCCCGAAATCGTGGTTCCCTTCTTCCCATTCACCCAACAACACAGAAAATGAATTCTTGGCATGGAGAAGTGAAGAAAATGACAAGAAAATTGTAAAGGAGAGAGCTTAGCCACCTTCTTGCTGCATGAGGGATCCAAACGTGAATGAGAGAATGGGTGAGGAATGAATTTCTGGGCTCTTAGTTTTCCAATAAGCCAAAACATGTTTTTCCAAAATGGGTGATCTTCCTAGTTCGAATTTGACCTCCATACCTTTCCCATCCCAAGGAAAATAACTTCCTCAACCAATTTTTGGCAGAAATAAATGATTGGAACAAAAATACAAAACAGGTAGTTGACATATTTGTGGGTTCTCCCTTTGACATTTGGCTTTGCCCTATTGGCTCAAGGGTTTGAATGTTTTCCCCTCCCTATTCCTTGTGAAATCATGTCCCCATCTCTTTCACGTTGCGGTGCATAGCTAGTTGCGGTATTTTTATTAATTTTCATTATTACATGATGTCTCAAAACATATTGTGACTAGCTAGCACATAAAGCATCGACATCGATTTTAATCGTCGATACATAAGACACTAAATCGATGGTGGGGCCTTTTCCTTGAGCTCCACACCATGATCAAATAAAAATATTTACATCATGTGCAATTCAATACCATCGGGTCGAAACTTGAGAACACATTCCCCTCCCCCATGGGGTAAAAAATGGGGTGTTACACCCTTGTTGAAACTGAAAGGCATCTTGATGTAGGATCTAAATACAATATAGATACGGCTAGATGTGACATTGCACTATAGGTTCCATCTGAAACTGATATTGGAATTATGTCAGTTGAGGATCCACAACCCATGATTAGATTTTTGAACTTGGTGCATAATTGTTGGGAAACGACATCGATGAACAACCACCATGCCTTTAAATAACATGAGGTTGTACATTGTGAACTACAAGAATCCCACCCCTATCCCCTTGTGAATTCTTAGTCACTTCAACTACTTGATCTATTGTACTTGCATATTATTTTGAAATTCCTAGATCTTATTGGAATCAAAGAGGAAATAAAAATCCAAGTAATAAAATATATACCTTCCATTATTAGTGAGAAATAATAAGAAATATGGAAATTCAACACAATTATGACCGCTAATTTGACCCGGAAAAAACCTTTGGTGTTTAGCAATAAAAGAATAATAAAAAGACCCAAAGCGCCTACAAAAATGCATATTAACATTTGGAAAATAACATTGAATCTAAAGCAAACCAAATCTTGTACCATTCTAACACACCTGATCACTTTTTTGTTCCTCAAAATCTATAGGTGTTGAGTTTGTCTGTATAGGAACCTGAGAGTAAAGCATTCAACAATCATATTGCATCAACATATAACCCCTTACTTGCATGCATAGTCGATGGAAATGATAAACTTTGTGATGTCACAATCAATTATAATGAAGAACAAGACAACAAACTAGTTAAAGCAATTTTCATGTTTTTTCCCAAGTCAAGGACAAGGCACTATTTGTTAGGATTAATTAATCCTCCCTTTACCCATTGTTGGCAGGTGGTTTTGGTGTGAAATTAGAATCAAGGTGCACAAGACAAAGGATGATGAACACGACCAAGAATGGTGTGCAAGGCGGAGAAGTCGACAAGGAGTCGTTTTGGTGATAGTTTTGTACTTGATGGTCATAATTTTGTAGTTTTTGGTTCGAGTTAGTTAGAGAATCATTTAAAGTGGACCGTTTTGTAAAAGGTGCACACCTATATATAGAAGTAGGTGTTATCTCCCAAAATAAATTTATTTTGACAGTATGAAGAATTTGACTTATGTAATGAAAGATCTAAATATGCCTAACAAATTGAAGGTCTTTGTTTTTGATGTGGTTGAAAAATTTGGGAGTTGTAGCTTTTGGTGGCTTAGGAGAGGCTTTTAATAGCTCATTAACCATCGAAAAGCTATGTTTTGGCAACTAAATGGCTGAATGCAGGATAAAGGTAAACCATCGAAAGCAGCCCGAGCAAGTAGAATTAAATTAACACTTTCAGTGGCTTAGGAGAGACTTCTAATAGCTCGTTAGCCACCGAAAAGTGTTGCTTTCAGAAACTTAGGGAGAATACCAAGAAGGATTTTAACTGCCAAAAGCAGGCAGCAAGCGACATCAATAAAGTTACTTTCAGTGGCTTAGGCAAGACTTGGAATAGCTCATTAGCCACCAAAAGGTGATGCTTTCGGCAGCTTATCGAACGGTTCAACATAGATTTTAACCGCCGAAAGCAGGAAGATAAGAATCGGGGTAAAACAATTTTAGTGGATTAGGTGAGACTCTAAACAGCTCATTAGCCACCGAAAGGACAGTTTTTCGGTAGTTAAATGAGTTTTTCAGCGAGGCCACTATCCGCCGAAAGCAGGATTTCACCGCGAAGCTGGGATAACAAGTTTCGGTGGCTTAGACGAAAAAGATATCATTTCATTAGCCACCAAAAGCTATCTTTTCAGTGGTTTGTAGACAAATTTGGGAATATTATTAACTACCAAAAATACAAAAGATGAAAACAGTTAGAAAACAGTCAAATCACACCCCGTCAGCAAGATGAACAATCAGTGTAGGGCGTGACAAACCACCAAAATGACTTGAGCCTGCATAACCATGTGTGGAAATAAGTTAAAGAGGTCATTATAAAACTGGAAAAGGACTGATAGGATTGGAAACCCTCATTGTTCTTCCACCTGTCCAAAAGAACAGCAAAAAGCTCACTGAGTACCTAGCCTGATATGTAATATGATTGTTTTGAAAAGGAAATCGAGAAAATCAATCACTTCCATCACCTTATGAACTCAATATCCATCATGACAGCGAAAACCCTCATAATCAGTGCCAAAAATTCCATCACATTTCACTTTCGAGCTTATCATTCCTCTCCAACAGGAAAACCATCTCTGAGGAAGCAACCTGCTAACACATTGTATACAGAACTTAGAATTATTTTGCAGGTTCCTAAGAGAGGCACTCATCAAGATGAAGAAGGGAGGACCTGCTCTCAGGCAGGAGCTGGGAGATATCAGCTATTTAGAAGCACATCCAGAGGTCCGTAAACTCTTGCAAGAGGTTGCCTGCTACAGGTTTTGTGTGAATATACAAGGTTCCCATCAGCAGGTGGCTGAGGCATTTTCCCTCTCATTTGATGGTTCAGAAGTAGTTATAGGCAAGGAGGAATTTCACATAGATGAAACCCTAATCATTGAAGTAACTGAAATCCTTTGCATAGGATAAAAATGGTTCAATACCACCATACCAAAAGATGTAGAGTTCAGGTATTACCTAAAGCCTGAGCATAGAGGAATGGTGTGGAAGAAGAGTGTGCCATCATCTTGGTTAGGAGAGAGGTGGCAACAACTGCTGAAGGCCATTGTGGTTTACCTAACATGTGAAGGAAGATATAACAGATCCATGATCTACCATTTCAAGTTAATGAACCACTTCACAGGTAAAAGCCCAGCCAACTAAGATTGCTGGCAGACTATCCCACCATGGCCTTATCCAACTATTGATCCAAGAGTTACTGAAAATAAGGAATATGCAATGGCCTTATTTTATGTTTTGGAATGGATTTGAGACGGGCCTTCAACCAGAAGAGAAAGGGAAGTCTCTTGCCAAGAATTCCAGCACACTAAGGAGTGGGAGAAGAAGGAGGAGGGATATATCCCTAGCAGCACCAGCAGAACAGCCTCCCTCCTCTTCCAAGGACAAGAAGGTAAAAAGGAACTTGGACTTCGGTAAGAAAGGCCAGGAGGTTGAAGCACACAATCAGGATATTTTAAATCTTCCCTACTCAGATTCGTAAGAGAAACAAGAGGAAGATGCATACCTAGCTTTGCAAATTGTACCAGTGGCTAAAGAACTACCATGCCCCACACCAAAGGAGCAAGAGGAACCAGTAGAGAAGGCTTCCTCCAGCAAGCCCCAAACTCAAAAGATAAATCAATTACTGAGGCAAATTTATGAGATGGAGATTTTGGAAAGGGAAATAAATAAAAAAAATGCTACATTAACCAGCAGGAACAAGCTGCTACATAAGTCTTACCTGGAGCAGAGAGAAAGAGATATTTTCTTTAAAAGGTTGAATACAAGGTACCTAAAGGACAATACTAGATTATACAGGATGATTAGGCTTCAAAGACTGCAACTGAAGGAGGCCAAGGAAAACCCTATCAGCCACCCCACATTGGAAACCCCAGCTGAGGCTGCTGTTAGTCTTCATCCTCTAGAAACCATCCAGGCTGCTGTCAACCCTCCTAGCATAGAGCATGATGAAGAAGAAAGTTGAGTAGATAGCCATAAAAGAACATTTTTGGAAAAAACCTAATAAATTTTGGAAACATGGCTTTCGGTGGCTTAGGAAGGTGCTGGGGCAATTCATTAGCCACCAAAAGCGCTGCTTTAGATAGCTAACGGTTCCGATAGTATGGCCTCTTAACCACTAAAAGAAGACAGAGGATTAAAATCAAATTTTGACATACATGACCAGTTTTGGGTGAATATAGATGGCTTAGGGACATAGTCTGAAAATGAAGGGCGCAGAGGAAAGCATCAGGAAAAGGTACGTTTTAGTTTTACTATGACATAACAGAAAAAAAGGCCACCAACACCTAGATGTCAAGACAAAACAGTGACTTAACCAGCAGAGGGCTAGTAGTAGTAATTGCCAACAGTTACCTCATATATCTGAAGATTCATACAGTGAACTAATTCTTTAGTTAGTTAGACAAGTAGTTAATTAGGGTTTTTTAACCTAATTTGCAAAAACTATTATTTTGTTATTTTTTTGTAAAAAACGGATCCAATTTTTTAGGATCTGTATATTTTGTAAAGGCTATAAATCCTAAGACTTATTTTATGAAAAAGTTTCGACTTCGGGGACTTATATACCTATATTATTGCCAGCTTCTCATTTTGATCATGATTTAATATAAGCTCTTTGGTTATCATTTTGTTCATCTTCCATTTCTGTCTTTCTGTGCTTATGCTTGAAAGTGTACTTAGGTTATATTCAAGTTAATTAATGACTGATAGATGTCACCCTATTAGCATGTTGATGTGATTTGAATTATAAGTACCATCCTTATCATGATTTATCCATTTATATGCATCTGTTTTGTGTGTAAATCTACCATCCCGATGAGTTCTCCATCCCTGCACCTTATTTTCAACCTCTGAACAGTGCTAACTAAATCCTTGTACCCAATTGAGTTTCATGTGTGTCTTGAGAGTGGAAGGTCATATAGGTCACCTGACTCGATCCATATTAGAAAACCCTAAAAATATTTAAGTTACCAGGCATCCTCGAGCTACAACCTAGAGGAGTTTCCTGGAGTGATAATAGTAGGAATGTAATAGGAAACGATAAGTTGGGATAAGCAATTTTGGAGATATACGGAGCATAATTGTATGTGTGATGATCTTCTAGACATTTGTAAAAGATCAATCTATGTTTTTTTATGTATCACAATTGTGAGAATGTTTTCCAGGAAACTGTTTTGATGCGCAAAGTAATATGACATGAATGGGTGTTGATGAAAACTCTTTGTGTTGTGTTTTTATGATTTTACTGTTTTACTGGTGCAATATGAATGATTCAATGGTGCAATATGGATTTTATTCCTGAATAATGCGATGTCTCTTCATTCTAAGTAACCTAATATTTATCAATCTGTTTATGAGTAAACATAATGTTACGATCTAACATAAATGTTTATTTATGTGATCTAAATGGTTTTTGATATGAATAAGTGATAATAAAAACCCCCTTCCTGAATCTCTAGGTAATGTTGTGATGGTAAGAATATAGCAGAAAAATAGATGCACAAATATCCTCCTCCTTAGTGTGGAAACGTGGTTCTGACAGTTCTCCCTCAAACATCTCGAGTGAGATTTCATCTGCTTCGCATGTGTTGCTGGACATGGTAAAATATGTCTGGTTCGGTTCTCAGGGAGATCGTTGTGTTTAGGGGTGTCGATAGAGTGTGAAACCATGTTGATATATATGTGTCAACAAATAATTCTGTTGTCGGGACCATAGTGCGATAGGAAGGAGGATATGTTATGGCATCCGACGAGACCATAGATTCAGGATTGGTTTGATAAGAAGGCTCAAAAATTCCCAATAGAAGAAAATATGAGTTCTAGATCAACAATAGAGGAGTGGATAGGAAGAGCAACAATGCACCTACACCTCCTTGCACTGTGCCACCTTCAGGAAGAAACACCAAATTATCTGGTGTTATCAACACGCTAATAGTAGCAGATCAACGAATGTAGGAAGAAGGCCTAGGATGGTGAGAGATGATGTGAATTTACCTCTATTTCATGGGAATGGGATCATGGATCCTAAACAATATTGGTTTCTTTGTGAAGAAGCATGGACTATAAATCAAGTCCAAGACGACGACGTTAAGAAGTTTCAATTGGAGACAACTTTTTGAGGTCGCGTATTGGACTGGTACATGTAGTTTGTACAAGTTCTGACCAAAAATCAACAAAAGACTCAGGTGGATATTAGGACTGAATTGATCAAAGAGTTCAAAAAACCCAAATCAGAATCGCAGTATATCATAGAATTGAAAGAAATCAAGCAATATATAATGAATCAATTTGGGATTTTGACAAGATATTCAATATGCTAATGGCAAAATTCAGTTTTAGAATGAGCGATGTATAGCACAAAGAGTGGTTCATCGCAACATTGGTACCACATATCAAAATTTTGTTGATGCAGTAGAATATTGCGACATAGAGCAAGGCTTGAGAGATAACAATGAAGCTGGAGGCCTCTCCAATTGGGGAAATGGTAGTTGAAATGAATCATATCCAGTCACAACTAGAAAATCCGACTATCCAATTACAAGATATTAAGAAAGGAAAAGAGCTTCGTGAAGAAGTATGGTGTACTCTATGTCACATGAAGGGACATCATAAGGATCAGTGCCCAGACTTATGTAATTACTTTTTTTCAGGAGATCCAAATCCACTAAATCAAGGTGGCTTACCATGGTGTTGGATTTTTCAAATGAACGGACATCAGCATGAGGAATGTGCGTATCTTCAGAAGATGGTATCCAAGCCTACGAATTTGTATTGCACTGAAAAGGATTGTCGAGCATTATACTTGCTCCAAGAAAGGACGATGGATAGATAATACATTAAGGGAGAAGAACACTGGTTGGTGAAGAGAACACTATTGTAGCAGCCACAGTTTGCTCTTCCGTAGTTGCAATTCGATCCACAACATCCATAGTTTTCTCCACCTCACTCTTAGTATAACCAAATGCAGTATTCTTCATAAAAACCGCAGTATACTCAACCATGGTATGTTCAGCCACAGCCGAATCCACTGCAACAACAACAACAATAGTTCAACCAATCACAGTATAACCAACATGGAGGCTTTCATGGAGGATTCTGAGGAGGACAAAAAAGAGGCTTCGGAGGAGGAGGACAAGGTCATGGACCTGTGCAATGTTACAATTATGGGGTATTAGGGAATTATCAATGAGATTTCCCAAATATGCATTCACAATGTACCTATTGTACTGCCGTAGGTCATATAGTTAAAGACTGTCCGCATCTGATTACGAAATGCCAAGCAAACAATGTTCCTCCACCATAGAACCAAAATCATACAGTGAACCAGAACATGAACCAACCTATGAATCTGCCACAAAACTAGAAGCAAGGTCCCATGGTCAGGAAGATCTCAGCAGAAACTAGGGATCAACCTGTGGATGTTAGATTCATCACTCGAGGAGGTACGACAATAGGCGATGATGGTCTGGTCCCACAAGTTTGATTAGAGAATAGGAAAAAGGAGCAATTTGATGTCGATGCTGAAAGGGATACATATTTGAAGCACGAAACACCATAATAAGAGATATGGGTAAGTTTCCTATTTATGAAATGTCACCTATTTTTTATTCCACACTTGTAGCAGGACCATTGTGGAAGCACAGTACACTGTAAAGTTTCTTTGAATTTTTTCTATCACTAGAAAAAGATCTTGATGCCCTAGTTGAGATTGTAAGCCTTCTATATCGAGCAAAGAAGGGTCAACAAGATTCTGCTATAAATTCCCTGCATAAGAAGAAAACTAAAAAGGAGATGAGGATGAATGCCCAAATTGGTGATTACGATGTGGATTCAATTATTTTGTATCTGGTCTCAGATGTCAACATGTTGACTAAGCAGACATGGGAGAAGATGGGGAAACTACACTTGGTTTGGTCCCCTATGCAACTGCGACTAGAAAATCGGGCCAGTGTGTCTCCAAATGGGAAAGTACCACACTTAATGGTGGACATTTAAGGATTGAAGACATATGCATATTTCGATGTCATTGAAACTGTCAATGAATGAAGCTTGTATCCTACAATTATAGGGGATTGGATGTGATAACAATAGCTTGGTAGTGATAGAATTCAAGAAGTGAGTCATGACTTTTGAGAACTATGACATCAGAGTCATAGCCCCAATGGATCCAAGAAAAGGAAGAACGTATGTCAAACCAGTAAAAAAAGAAGTTGTAGGATGATGGCACCATGCATACAACATTTCAGAGGATTATGTCCATCCCACTGCAGAAAAAGAGTTGGGATGGTGAAGATCTAGCTCTACATCATTGAATTTTGACAATGCACTGGAAAATTGGCAGAATCAGATGCACAAAGTATCGATTCACAAGTGTGGATGAATAACCCCATTGTTACACTTGGTTGCGACGAAGTTTGTTGACCTACCAATGTATGAAGGATTTCCAAATTTACTTGAATTTTTTGATGAATTTGAATACAAGGTCACAAAACCACAGAGATTGTTGGCATTGGAGGAGGCATTGAAGGCAACTCCAGCGCAATAGTGGGCCAGACATAAGAAATTGATCAATGGGTGGTCATTGTGTTGCAGGATGATGAAATTTCAAAACCTAAGAGATCCTATTAAAATGTTACTCGAGGAAGCCCTGATGGAATTTATGGACGAGGTGGCATAACAATCCTTCCTTTAGGGCCTCAAAATGAAAAACCATAGAAAATTACATGAAAATTTTCAACATAAGAAACTATTTTGAGTGAATGGGATAGCTTGGTGGCCACCTATACCCATATGGATCAATCATCCCCCATTAGGAATCAATGGCATCCATTGCATTGAGTGCCCCCATCAAATGGGGAAACTTCTACTGAACTTGACTATTATTGAGATACTTCCCTTGGTAGAGGAGCTTCCCTAATTTGACAACTCAATATAGTTGGATATACTATTTCCAGGTGCCCTGAACCTATGTGTCCATGATCTGATCAATGGTTTCTTGTTCCATGCATTAGGGATTAAGATCTGTAGGTGTCAATTGTTCTTCCACCTCCGCGGTGTCCAATAGTGGTGCAAAATATGGTTGAAGGAGTTCCACATTGAACACTGGGTGCAGGCCAAGTAATGGAGGAATGCTTAATTCAAAATAATTATCACCAACTTCCTTGGTGATGGTGTATGGCCCATGTTACGGAGAAAATTTCCTATGGCTTGGGGTGTACCACAACAGACAAAGAAACTGCAGAAATCAATCCCTTCCCAATATGAAAGAGAAATAAAAAAATCTAACAATAAAGGATCTCGAACATACCTTATTTTGGATGGTTGACGTAGATCCCCATTGAGCTTTTTCCAATCCTGCTTGTGTTAACAATTTTCTCTCTCAACAGCAACAAACAAGACAAGCATGCTATATAATGGTGTTATACCTACTCTAGCATATATAATCAATAATGTATAAAAAATTAAAAGAATCCATGGATTCAATATTCATTTAAATGCACATCATTGGATAGGAAAAGATATTTCTATTAATATAAATTAGAGATTACATGAGTGACAACCTCTGTCGGCATGTCTGCGAACTCGAGAAACTAAGTCCTCCACCTGGGCCTCCACCACATCAATCCTCCATCTCTTGCTAGCAAGCTCACAAACAAAGGAAATCTTGGGAAGAACACAAAGTCCTCCAAGGGACAAAGGGATGCATACTCAAGTATAAGCAAGCTACGACAACAATGGACTATAGTTTTATTGCTCTTTAATTCCTTCCTCTCCTCTTCAATGTATCCAAAGGGTTCCTTATATAGTGCTTCAATGGGGTAATGGAAGGTCAAATATGAGAAATATCAAGGCATATGGAAGGCCAAGAGACAAGTGACTCAGATCCACATCAAGGAAAACTCCAAAAATATTTGGCCTTTTGCACACCTCCCGATGTACGTTGGTTTAGGTGTAATATCCATGTATATACGTGAGAAAGGGATTAAAAGTCACGTACAACAAATAATGAGTATTTTAGGGATGATCTTGGAAACATCAAAGGTACAAAAATAGTCCATGGGGTCCAAAGAGTCTGCAGAGGGATAGGGAAGGCAATAAAAGTGTGATCAACCATGTGTGGTAAAATCAGCTATAACAGATGCACCCTAATGTGTGAGGTCAGAGGGGTAACATGACAGCCGAAATACATTACAAAATCCATCCCAGAAGTGGAGTGATGAAGAACCAGGTGGAAGAACCATCCATCCAACATTTTAATACAATAATCGAACTCTCCACATGACTACAAATACATATAGCAGTCCCGGATACATAAGAGTACAATGGTCATGAATAGGCATGATATACAAACTGTGACATGTGTGGTCATCGCCACATACAATATACAATAGATCAGAATATTCATGATGAAGATATACAAACGACCAAGATCTCCATGAAAGCTGAAGATATACCATGGATCAAGATCTCCATAATGGCTGAAGATATCTGACATACATTGGAATCAAGTCACAAGAGCTGAAATCTCATGAACACTGGCACGATCAAGGAGGTAGCATATAATAAATACCAGCAATCTAGAAAGTCTTATACAAAAACCGCTATGAGTACATGTCCTACTATCTGAATAAAGGTGTCGAGGTCGAACATAGTAGTCCATCGTCTGATTATCGGTCATTGATGTATACCATTAACAAACACGAGATCACCCACCGATAATGAAAATGGGAATCAAGGTACTAGAGTGCAATCTAACAAGTATGAATAAATGTGTTGAGGTTGAACACTTGGAATAATCCATTGATCAGGGAACATTGATGTATTCCCAAAACCGTCGATGGCGAGAGAACCTACCACTGATGATTGTAAGTCTCAAGGCACTCAAATGACTCTAGAATCCTATCCTAGAAGAAATGATCTAAAGTTGATGGGATGGAATCCGCTGGAAGGAGGGAATTAAGGCATCCCCCATCAACCAACATGAGGTACTCAGCAATGCTATATAATGTGGAAGGACTTGAACAAGATGTGCATGAACCAGTAATAGTACTAGGAATGGCCGACATGCAAAGTCAAGACAACTGAAGAATGGTCGACTTGGGCTTCAACTTCCTTCGAACAAGCGCATAAAGGTGAATGGTGACTGGATGTAGGTAGCATAGAATTAATATACAAAACTAGGACATCTTTGTGATGCATGAGGCATCGACAGAGGCTCCATAGGGACTGGAAGCTTAACCAGTAGGTGGAGGGAAACTCAGAGTTACAAGTACATCTTCTAAATTCAAGATACTAACCCAACCAATGGATGTGATATATAGTGCTCTATTTGAAGGTGACACGACTCGACTGCTGCCAAAGATAACATCTTTCCCTATCCGGCTTCTTGGTTTTTTGATTTTTTTTGGACTTTTTCAGATATTTTGAAAAGCTTGAAAAAGAATAAAAGTGCTTTATAGTTACAAATATAAGAGGAGATGAGTGTCAAGGGGAAAACAAACTAGTTCCAAGCAGCAGAACATACCTATGCTCAATGCACGGGAACATGTGCAAGATAACAACACTCAAGGGAAAGTCCCTTCCAAGTTAAAAATGGGGAATCAAGCTGCAAAAGATATATGAAAAGGCTATGCTTGGCTAGACATGAGACAAGCTCAGGCTATATGGCTAATAATCAAAGTCAAGGAAGCTGGCATAAGGCTCAATAAGGAAATAAAAACTCATGATAATGCAATTACAACTTGACATATACAAGGGAGTCCCAAGGAAAAGGCCAACATAAAGGTCAAGAGGAGTATGAAGCTCTTGCTCAAAGTCATGGCGGTACTATACAAAGGACTCCCGCACCCTAAAGGAAAAATGTCATGATGGGCACCAAATGCAAAACATGATCTAACTAGGGTACCCATGTATGGTAAAGTTCTACCATTCACAACATGTCTCTTCTAAAAGCAGCAAGAAGGTTTTGTGACAAGATGGAATGGGTTCATACCTAAGGTTAAAATGAAATGGTCATAAGGTCATGCAAAATGAAAACGGATGTGAAACCTAACCTATATGCAAATTTAGACATCATACCTACAGTAGGCATGAACAGATCAAATCCATGGACAAACCACACTCCATACAGACTCCTACATCATCAAATTAGTTCAAACGGTCCAAAAATGGTAAAAAACTATAGAAAGTGGGTAAAAATTTCAAAAAATTTCTATAAATAGTAAAAAAATTAAAAATTTTCATATTGTTAACACCTCTATGTTGAACAGTTGAGGAAGAGGTATGATTGAGGAAGATAAAAGGATACATAAATTGGCAAGGTTTAATAGTTTTGATTCCATTATTAAATTGCACATAATGGTTAGTTTGGCATGCAGTCCGAAGGTGTAAAGCAATTGGGGTGAAATCTACAGTTTAAAATGGATTCGCTACATAAAGACGCACAGGAGATAAGTTATGTGGAGAAGCGGATGTGGTTAACAAAGCTTAAATATCAACGGTTATGGAATAAAGCAAACAAAATCTACAGTGGAGGGACAGTCTGCTGAATAAAGATCCACACCTGAAAAAGTTAAAAAGGCTAGTGGAATGTGTACAGCCAATCTCAATCCAATGGTTTAAGCAAAAAGTGAAAACTCATCGACGATCATTATTGGTTTCAGAGGGTAAAGTTATGATATGGTTAAAATGGAAAGGTGGTAACGGAATGTAAACCATGTTCCATGTGGCAAATTAAAGTGAATTTCATGGAGAAAAGTAGTTTGGGAAAAAATGCTTGATGAGGGATCCAGAAAGGACCATCGTATAAAGGTAAAGTTGAATTGGTTTAAAAAATCATTTCATTTGTGTGCTGCAGGCGAAAGGAAGGAGACAGTCTGCCATCTTTCCAAAGTCAACTTTTACGTGTTTACAATCATAGGTAAGCCTTAAAACACTTAAACTTGGTTCAAAGAGTTGCTGCCATTGTTCGTTACGAAAAAGGAATAGGATTTAGGAGTTTTATGTAGGGTTTTGGATGAAAGGGAGGAATTTTTTGTTAATAGGGAAAGAAACGTATGTGACCCTGTTTTATCAGTTGGAAATGTATCAGTCTTGAAGCAGCGGTTGTGGCAGTGTAATTTGTAGGGAAATGATGTTCTAAATATCTGCAGTTCTTTTTCATATTATTTTGCTATTGATCAAACCTTACCATTTCCTAAATTTTTTGAATGGTGCGCAAACAGTTATTCCCCCCTCCGAAAGAGTTGTCATGAGTCATACCATGTCCAAAATACTTTGTAAGGTTGATGCAAAAGCTATTCGAGGAATACTGAACCTACCTGATAATTTCCCTAACAATAGTGAGTCTTTGAATGAGTTTTTCTTAGTCGAAATGTATAGAAGTTGTAAAACTGAAGTTAGATGCCAATTTCTGTCTAGTATTGTGAAAGATGGCCAGTCATTAGAAGGACTTTTTCTGCCATATAATGTCAACATTTTCAAAAAAGAGGTACATATGGTTATGTCTTTAGTCAGCCAAATTCTAGGTTTAGATGATGATATTCATATCAGCGAAGTCGTTTTAGGTTTCTTATTGAGAATAAGTTCAATTGAGCTCGAGTCCCATTTAATCCATTGTTTCAATATGGATGAGTATTTGGATGAATTTATCCATGTCCAATTGGTAGAATTTCCCAAAGCTAGGTTTTTTAAATATCATTCATACCTAGTGAATATGCTGTTGTGTTCAAATGTGTCAGAATTGCAATTCTTGTCCACCATTTTCTCTCCAGATCTTCCAAAACAAATCAATATGTTTGAGTTTGTAAATATAATTATGGTCGAGATGTATAAGTTGATGTTTGATGATATATTACCAAGGGTGTTAGAAGAAATGAAACTCATGCTACAATCTTCTTCAGAGGACAGAATAGGAGACTGGTTCTTATATAAATATTTTACTGTTTAGAGGGTGTATGGATTCACTGGGGAACCATACAAGCTACCTGTTTTTTTGACTCCAAGATTATTTGCACTTGATTTTATGAGGCAAAGATTGTGTGCAGAAGAAGAGCATTTCGGGGTGTTCAAAAAGTCTTCAAATGTTAAGTTTCCTCTTAAAGTTGGTTCGTTTATTTTCAAAAACAAAAGTGCCTTGTAGGTTATAGAAAATCTATTAGAGGTTATGGATTTCCAAAAGGAGAAAATAATTAATTATGATCCACATCACCTAATTTATTAGAGAAAGCAGTCAAACAAAAATAAACCATTCGATCATCAAGTTGTCGAAGGTTTAGATAAAATAGCCAACTTGTCTCATTTTGAAGAAAGTTCAGGAATTGATGAGGGTAGGAGAAATGAGTCGATTGCAGCAGTTCAAGCGCCTAATAATCCTAACATTTTGAGTAAGAGGAGTCTTTCTGAGACTGAGAGTATGGATGTGGATGAAAACATTTCATATAAAAAGATCAAAACATAATCTCAGGATGATCAAGTTTCAGAAGAAATAATTTCTGAGGATTCAAAGAAAATGGTTTTGTTCCCAAAGAAATCTATACAGATACATCAGTAATCCTTTGGTGGAGAAGGTAGTGCAGAGCCCAGTTCATGTTTCAAATTAGAGTTGATTTAGTGTCAAGTTATGCTGAAAAACAAATTCAGTCATCAGAGGAAGCCAGAAATTTGATTCCTTGAGTTAGAAGTCTAATGAATCAAAAGACATCGTTGATTTCTACTCAAGATGTGGAGAGGAATACCTTGAAGTTTGTTGTGGTTAATGACAAAAAAGTATCTAAGATGGAAATGAAGTTAGATAAAATTAGTGTTCCCGATAAGATATAGCTCCATAAGCTGTTAGCTAGAATATTTCACCTCCTGTGGATAGCAAGGTGTTCCACCGGTCTGAATGGTTCAGTTCCAGAAAAAATAGAGGACATAGGTTGAAGAATCTCCCTAGACGTTGTAGATATCTAGAATACAAGGCTTTGACAGTTCACCTGTGTACCTACAAAAAGGATCAACACGAAATGAATCAAAGTAACCAGAATATGATCTACTAATCTACTAGCAATATATATATGCGAAATCACAACAACAACATCATATGTGGGACAAAAATCAACTTGCATTAGAAATATCAATAAGTTTACAACCAATCCTTAGTGTTGACATGCAACTCCATGAAACCAGCTCTTAATCCCCAAAATATCCAACTCTAGCTCTCTATGCTCTCTCCAAATGATCTTGGGCCAAGAATCAATCCAACAGCATAACAATACCTTCAATGTTCTCTCCTCAACCATGGCTATGACCTCATATTTATAGGGCTTTAATGGATAGAAATGGTTGAGAAATTAGTGGGTGAGGTGGCCTCTAAGATCCTAGGATGAGTAATCTAGAGCTCAACCTATCCACAACATTAGGTATAAGGCAGTCCATGAGGCTTATGATCTAGAGGCCTCGAGAAACTTCTCTTTTTCCCTTTTTACCCAGGGTACCGTGCTTCTCCTTCTATGATAGAGTGGTTCTAGTAATAACTGCCTATAGACCAAGGGAAATGGGCGGTGGCACCACTTGTGGACAACCGATGAAAGGAGGTGCGAGCAGGGGTACCACTCCTGGATAAAGGGGCATGCGCGGTGTTGGGAATTTGTATGACAGATTGATGAAAAACCATTTAGTTTCCACTCCAGAAGTTGGGATTTAGGGCAAGTAGGTATGTCAAATGTCTTATCACATGATGGTGACAAGATTTTGGTATAACAGGATTCCCCCCAAAGCATGAGCCTTAGAGTGATGCAATAAACGAGAGCTTTGAAAACAAGTCATCGCCAGGAGATGAAAATGTCAGATCGATTGGAGTATGCAGTCAAGTAGGAATCTATAGTACATCAATATGTTGACTCATAGACATAAGTAACCAAACTCATAGCTGCAGACCAATATAAGGCAGATCCATGAGTGGAATAAACAAGCATGGCTACTAGAATATAGTGTAGATCCATGTGATAGAGGACTCAAACTTGGACATAGCTACCAGACATACAACGTGGATCTATGTCATACAGACGCAAATTTGAGCATAGCCATGACCATACAAATGTGGATCCATGCTATATATACAAAACTCCATCGCAACCTAGGGAAAAAGCAATGAGCACTTTTAAACAAATTCCCAGGGTATTCATCTCGTCTTCCACAAAGTATGATTCTATCCATGTGATTACAATGATCTAAAGTCAAACATGGTAGAAACCACTTGATTACCAACCAATGATGTGAACCGTTAACAAGTGCAAGGGAGATCACCATTAATGTCAATGATTCCCAAGGTACCCTAGTACAATCTACTGAGTGCGAATAGATGTCCTGGTGTTGAACACCCAGTCAATTCTATCGATCAAAGGTCAATGATGTGAACCTATGTCGAGAGCAAGAGAATCTGTCATTAAGGCATACAGATCTCAAGGTACTAAATATTGTTTCTAATACTATTTCCCGGATGATGAGTTGATGTCGACGGGAATAGTCTCATAATTATATGACTGACTCAAAGATATTGACACAAATAATGTGTAGACTGCAGAGGTAAAACTTCTTCAAATCCCCTTTGAACATCAGGTGGCACGACAAAATGACTTGGCAGCATGACTAGACAAGAAAGATACACAATGTGACAATGGACAATGCATTCTTTTGAAAGACTCAAAGGAATGACATGACTCGTGAAAGTGGATCATCACGGAGATCAGTTGAATACCCAATTGACTGACATGATTGTGTAGACAAGTGCCATGTTCAAAGATAACGACAAACAACTGCCATTATTTACAAAATGATTCCCTTCCCATTTTCCCCATCATGATCAATGAGTGCCTCTTTTCGGTTTTATGAGTTCAAATAAGGTAACAAACACTCGATATAGCTTGTCAGAAGACAAGTCCAATCTCATATGTTTTACAAACCTGAGAGAGGAGGGTTTCGTTCCCAAAACGGGTCTCTCAATGTTTAATTTAACGAGTCCATTGAAAGAAAACTCGGTATCGTTCATGTTTAGAGAGTCTGAACGAATACAGAATAAAACTCCATGGGGGTCCTTTTTCATATGATTTAGTCTCTAAGGCCTGAAAAAGTGTAAAATCATACCTTAGAGAACTCTTCCAGTCATGATTGGATGGAGTGTTCCTTTCTCGTAAATAGTCCTATCCGAACCAAAAAAGAGATAACCTATTGTCGGATGGACGACTCTTCAAATACTTTAACGAGTGTGAAGAAGAAAAGATCACTTGACAATATTTTCGTATTTAGGGAGCCTAAGAAGAGTTTAAAGAGAACTCCATTAACCTTTTTCATGTTTGAATCCAAAGCACGAAAAAGTAATAAACTAAGCTCAAACCACTTTTCATGTTTTAACTAGAGCATGAAAAATGAAAAGTAAACTCAACACCATCTTACTGTTTTTAACAAGCTCAAAGATCAGTTGAAAGAATGCTCAAGGATTGGTTTCATTTTTATGCAAGCTCGAAACCAATGAGTAAACTATGCTTGAAAAATCCCATTAACATGATATAAAGAGGTTGGAATCATGCCCCCAGCATGATTTCTAGTGAAGCCTACCCCTAGCATGGTTGCTAATGACTCGACATGCCCCCAAGCTTCATTTCATTTAACGTCGATTCTTCTTCCATACCCAACCTAAAAACCTGGTTACTAATGTGAAAATGTTCACCAGGGGGGTAGGAAGAATGAGAATCGGGTAGGCAAAGGTTCAATTTCTAACACTAAAGTGAAGACTCTACTCAAGGGAAGGGGATTTGTTTCATTTTTACACAAGCTTGAAACAGAAGGTAACTTTTCTTGGAACATGGTTTCATTTTTATGCAAGCTTGAAACAAAAAGGTAAACTATGCTTAAGGAAACCTACTTCATTTTTTAACGAGCTTGAAATAGAAAATGAACTATTCTCAGGGAAAACTGACATGATGGTCAGAACCTGACATGATGGTCAGGTGCTATTTCATTTTTTAACGAGCTTGACATAGAATGGGAACTTTTCTCAAGACATGGTTTCAGATTTATGCAAGCTTGAAACCAAAAGCATAAACTATGCTCAAGGAGTGGTTTTATTTTTTAACGAGCTTGAAACCAAAAGAGTAAACTATGCTCTAGACATGGTTTCATTTTTATGCAAGCTTGAAACCAAAAGCATAAACTATGCTTAAGGAGTGGTTTTATTTTTTAACAAGCTTGAAACCAAAAGCGTAAACTATTCTCTAGACATGGTTTCATTTTTATGGAAGCTTGAAACCAAAAGCGTAAACTATGCTTAAGGAGTGGTTTTATTTTTTAATGAGCTTGAAACCAAAAGCGTAAACTATGCTCTAAAACGTGCTCCTACCCAACATGATATCCAAAGGTTGGTAGTTTCCCCCATTACATAAACTCTAGTGGCTTAGCTCCATTATGATGTCCATAGACTAGAGCCATGCCCCCCATTTTACCTATGATGGGAAGAAGCTAACTAGAAGAAGGGGAAGGAACCACAAGAACATGCAACACATTCAGGGCAGTCTGATTACTAGGAGTAATGTGATGGTCAGGTGTAACAAAAGAAAGCTGATCAATGGTCACAATATTCCCATCATGGGGAAAATGCATAACTCTAAAGAGTGTGGACACAACAACCTTCATGGTATAAACATAATCACGTCCAAGGAGCAGATTGAAATATAAAGGACCTTGGACCACCATAACATCAATGCAGATAGTTTTCCCTCCTAATGTAATAGGCAAACAAGGGAGGGTCCCTAAAGGTGCAGTAGGCCTGCGATTAAAAGCCAGTACCTGATCGGTGGCTGGCCAAGCTGAGGAGAACCTTAAGCTTGCCAAGCAGTAGAGGATAGAATACTAACAGAAGCCACTTCATCAACAATAGTGTGAAGTATCCACTTAGCAGTAACATTCACAACTATCTGGAAAGGAACACTAGAATGAATACAAGACTATGTTAGGTTACTCCAGTCAAAGGAAGTAACCTCACTACTCGGAGAGGGTTCTATCGAAACAGACAAAATTTCCTCTTGTAGAGAACAATCAGAATGAAGCACAAAAAATTCAACATGTTTTGGTTCATTCTCTACTAGAAGAGAAGAACAAGATGAATATTTGGTCAAATAAACTACTTCAGTCTTAACACTCTCTTATAAAAGAGTGGTATCGGGTGGAGATGACATTGACTCGACCACTTTAACTTCACTCTTCGAAGGAAGAGTGGGATCAACTACAAATGAATCTAAATCGACCACTTGGTCAACTAGTGGGGGATCAAGGGATAACCTACTATCACTTGTTGGAATCACCTGTTGATGATCAGTAATATTTTCCAAACAACACAAAGCTTCATCCATGCTTGGACAAAGAAAAGTATGATGCATAGCCTTGCATATAAAACAAGGATACATGACTTTACCCTTACAACCTTTTACCAATGGGTCACTGGTTGAGGGAGTATCATCAACATGATGGTCAGAGGTTGATGACACAGACGGTTTGGATCTTTTAGACCACTCTTCTTGTACGCGGGAGAGGCCAGGACACTCCTTAAGAAGGTGGTCCCCTTTGCAAAGCTTACAAGGGAACTTGGGTTTTTTGAGTGTTCTCTTAGAACGAGCACCATTAAGAGCAGATGGTTGCTTCTTTTTCTCTTTCTTATCCTTCTTCTTTTTACCCTTCCCTTTCTTCTTCTTCTTATCCACATGACTACTAACCACAGAGCTTTGGTCAAGCAAAGAAGAAAGAGATGAAACAATTGACGAAGAAGGAGAGGGATTAGGTTGAGGTCAATCTTCTCCTGGAGGAGAGGTGACATTTGAGACATTAGGTGTAACAAGAATTACCGGATTAAACAGCTAGACCGGTAATCCTATAGTTAATCCAGGAAGATTTAGAGTGGCAATAAAGGGAGGACCAATACCTCTAATTGGAGGGAATACAAAAGGTACACCTTAGAAAGGGACCTCTTGAGTGGTAGTCCCAAATGAGGATGCCATCTCTAAACTCTCTAATAACACCCTAACTACCACACACAACCAAGTACTACTCAAACTAAAAGCAACAAGAAAACATGTGAAAGGAGTGGATAAGAGTCAAGAACCTCACAGGACAGGCCAAAAGGATAACTCGGATGGTTTGGGGATTCCTAAAAGGGTCTCTTGATATGTGCAAGGTATGAGGGAGCTCAAATCGGTAGTAGTGTTTTCTAATGCATAACCATACACAAGGGGCCTTCCGATATACAATTGAGTACGTGAAGTACTTTTCTATATACCTCAAGGGTACGTGAAAGACTGTTCAATATACCGACGGTACGTAGAAGAACTGCGTGAGTCCTAGGATTTAATGCTGACAAATAATGACAGCTCCTACATTTAACGATGCCCAAACATGTCTCTAACTTGTCACTCAAATTGCTAAAAGTTTTGACCTAGTACTACCATTAATTTTATCTTTTGTGTTTAGGTGGAACCATGGAGTGAAAACTTGAAATTAAAGAAGATGCACACTGACCTATATGATAATGCAAGTTTTCCTCTTCAATGAAATTCTACCTAAGAGAGGGAGAGAGATTTACTTTTCTTCCCAAAAATTCACACCCAAATGCAAATGCAATTCTATCTTTTCAAACGAAAAGTGAAAAATCAATGCACCCCAAACAGTCTTCAAAGCAAATAAAAAAAGAGATCTAGAGAACAACGAACATAAATAAACAAAAAAATGTTTCCTATCTTTTCATGCTTGAAAAAGATGCATAACAACTCAAAGGAAAGACGATTTCACTAATGTTTCCAAACAAATCTAACTCTAATGCACGCAAAGATGAAAACATATATTTCTTCTTAATGAAAGTAATATCTATAATTTTAAACAATCATGTACAAAACAAGAAGAAAATCGTTCAAGAAACTTGCTAATAAAGCAAAAGAGAGAGAAAACTAAAACTTCTCTTTGAAACAGACAAGGAAACGGACAACCAATCTTTCCTACCGAGCACTGAAAGAATCAACATGCAAAAAAAAACAAGAATTTCCCCAAGCAAAGAAAGACTCAAAACAACATGGATCACTCATGCATTCCAAGTCCAAAACAAACCAAAACCTACTCACGAAAATGAAATGTATATTTCCAATTCCAATGAATAATATCTACAGAGAAGAGAAAGAAGTTTCAAGCAAAGAAAATAATGTAGAATCTAATGCAAGAAACACAAACTCTCTTTGAATGCGGAAAGAATACAACAATCAAAGCGACTACAGAATACATAATTCATGGCCCCTCTCAGCTGTGAGGGAGCATTTTTTTTCAAAAATACACTTCATTTTCATCAAAAATTAAGCCAAAAACACTCAAAAAATCAAAATACAAAGTCTGGAACATGGCCTACTTGGCACCACACAGATGAAGCTGCTGACAAGTGGTTTTGAGGTAGAACCACTCCTTGCTCATTGGATTCAAGCGGTGGCACTGCGTACGGCTAACTGGACACACGCGGTGGCACCACTCCTTGCCTATAGAACATGTGCGGTTCCTTGTAAAAATCCAAAACATAAAGAGAACGAAGGATCTAGTCAGAAAAAGACTAAATCAAGGTAAACACTACTGAATTGAGTATGGAAACAGAGCATAAAAGACCGAAATGACTCAGATCTAAATAGATCTAGAAATTTCAAACCCAAATGAAGCAAGTCAAAAAGTAGATCTAACTGAAGAGAGTTGAAGAAAATGGAGCCTGGATTCAGACAAGAGTTGTAGACTGAGGAAGATCAAAACAACTAAATACTCTATTCCCCAGTGGAATTTCCAGATTTGTTAGCTGGAATATTTCACCTCGTGCGGACAGCAAGGTGTTCCACCGGTCTGAATGGTTCATATTCAGAACAAATAGAGGACAGAGGTTGAATACTCTCCCTAGACATTGTAGATATCTAGAATACAAGGCTTTGACAGTTCACCTGTGTACCTACAAAAAGGCTCAACACGAAATGAATCAAAGCAACCAGAATATGATCTACTAATCTATGCTAGTGACTAAGGAATCTAGCAACATATACATTGGAAATCACAACAACATCATATGTGGGATAGAAATCAACTTGCATTAGAAATATCAAGAAGTTTACAACCAAGCCTTACTGTTGACATGCATCTCCATGAAACCAACTCTTCATCCCTAAAAGCTCCGACTCTAGCTCTCTATGCTCTCTCCAAATGATTTTGGGCCAAGAATCAATCCAACAGCGTAACAATACCTTCAATGTTATCTACTCAACCATGGCTATGAGCTCATATTTATAGGGCTTTAATGGATAGAGATGGTTGAAAAATTAGTGGGCGAGGAGGCCTATAAGATCCTAGGATGAGGGATCTTGAGCTCAACCAACCCACAATAGTAGGGATAAGGTAGTACACAAGGCTTATCATCTAGAGGCCTCGAGAAACTTCTCTTTTTACCTTTTTACCTAGGGTACTGTGCTTATCCTTCTATGACAGAGCGGTTCTGGTAATAACCGCCTATAGACCAAGGGCAATGGATGGTGGCACCACTTGTGGACAACCGATGAAAGGTGGTGTGAGTAGGGGTATAACTCCTGGATAAATGGGCATGCGCAGTGCTAGGAATTTGTATGACAGATTGATGAAAAACCATTTAGTTTCCACTCCAGAAGCTGGGATTTAGGGCAAGTAGGTATGTCAAATGTCTTATCACATGATGGTGACAGGATTTTGGTATAACATAAGCAGACTGGAGATGTTATCTATTGCGATTTATTACTCACTATTATGAAAGTTAACAAATTG
This sequence comes from Pseudotsuga menziesii, assembly GCA_001517045.1. Classification (NCBI taxonomy): domain Eukaryota; kingdom Viridiplantae; phylum Streptophyta; class Pinopsida; order Pinales; family Pinaceae; genus Pseudotsuga; species Pseudotsuga menziesii. The sequence continues at coordinate 322,931 of LPNX010969404.1, forward strand.
CAGGTCCTTGTAGATAAAATGGAAGTCCAATTGAAGCATGAGAAAGTAGAAAATAAAGCAAATCTGATCCATATTAAGAAGTTACAGGGGGATGTTATAAGCTTGGGAAGCGAACCAGGAAATGTACAGGAAACCAAAAAGCTTTTAGAAGAAAAGGACAATACCATCCAGGTATTGAAAAAGAAGCTTAAAATCACAAATATTGAACATGCTTGGTCCCCATAATTATTTACATTGCAGGAAGAAAAAGATAAAGTTTATCAAGAGATGATGGATTATAAAGGCAAAGCATTGAAACTACAAGAGGAGAAAAAAAGATGGGAAGTGGAAAGAGTTGAATTGATGACCCATATTTCGAAGTTAAAAAAAGATCAGAATGATGAAAAGGAAATTATGGAAGAGCTGATGAGTCAAACTCTTGTTGACATAGATTCATCTCTTGTGAACATTGAAAAACCATTAAGTGAATTTTCTGCAAATGATCTGTTAGTTCCTATGTCATAGGTAAGTTTAAAGGATGTGGAAATCAAAGAATTAAAGGAAGAAAATGAGAATATTAAGTCAGAATTGGCTAGGATCATTGAAGAGAAGAATAAAACATTAAATGATAAAAGCCAGTTACAAAAAAGATTAATGAGTTGAAGGAAAGAAGTATAGGAAAAGCTCCTCTACAAGGAGCTAAACATTTAATTTGGGATACATTATCTGTGGAAATCACTAAGTTTAGACACTATTTCAATTTTATTGATGATCAAAGTGCATTAGTCAATTTAGCTACTCAAAGACTGAAGTTGGCAAATGAGACCATGGAAAAGAAGCTTCTAAATACAACTCAGAATGCTTTAAATTTTTTGAATTCTCTAACATATCAAAAGTTGCAGGACATCGGAGTTAAGGACATAGTAGCTATTGTGCTATGGGAGAAGAAATTTATTAACAAACATCAGCTCATGAAGGTAGTACAGGATAAAGCAAATGCAATGTCTTCACAGATAATGGATTTCAATCTTGCTTTCAAGGATCTATTTGAAGACGGCCTCCCTTATTTCTGGGACGATGAAGGAAGATTATTTTCTCAAGAACATTATCACAGTCTGCTAGTACAAAATTGCATGGACTATTCCAAGTTTGAAGATTTGGTTAAAGGGATGACTGGAAAGATCATTGTAGAAAAATTGACAGAGGATTTCGAAGTATTGCAGAAGTTTTTAATCATTAGAAGAGGATTGCCCACAGTATCTTATGAATCCTATGTGGATCTGGAGGTATCCATTAGAGAAATGACAGAATATGACACACCAAATGTGGAACAATGAAGGATCGTGGAAATATTTGGGAAGACCAAGTATATACTTCATCCTTTAAAACAGGTGTTGCGCGTCATGGAGCTTCTCATTTAGGATACCCTGTAGTCGCTAAGTTGATTATAATCAAACGATCTTTTATTAGAATCAAAGCATGTAGTTTTATTCCTAGTTGTTAGGGAAACAATTACAAAAAACTTTGATTAACAGATTATTCGGTTATTGATCTTCTTGGGAAGAAGTTGTCTTTGTATATATTTGAATTTATTTGATGTATTGGGGGTTGGAACCCATATGTTTAGATAGATATTTTTGAGAACTTATGATTTTTGAATGAAATAACAAAGCCAAAATGCAGGTGGATCTTTAGAGATTCCTGTGTCGTTTATGTTACAGTCGGTGCCTTCTTTCCATGTGATTGTCTTCTTAGTGTTTACTTTCCATTTTGTTTTCTTCATATCTGAAAGGTAGTGTTGAATAGTTTTAGAATTCATACTTGTTATGCTCTCGCTATTGTATCAAATATTTCACAAATATTTCTGCTAAAGTTGATATGGAATTCATCTTGTGATGCTCTATATTGATGGATTGTTCATGTTTCTTTATTATTCGCCTGAAAATCAATGAATGACTGTGACTGAATGGTTATCTTGCCTTTGTTGAGATCCCACGTATGAAAGCTTTGTATTATATTTATCTATTTAACTCCATTTCCCAATGGTATATGTGTTGTTTCAACCATCTACTTGATTTAAAATACTGACTTCATATATCTATCCTTGTTAAATTTATATGTGAGAGATCCCTCTCTAGAAAGAAAAGCCAGTTTCTTTCTGAAGTGGTTTTTGTTGTTACCTTGAGATTACCTTCCACAACCTTTGATATATTTTGAGTGCTAACACATATCATTTGAAATTTTTACCTAACATAGTGTATTTGAGATTAGAACGTCTGAAGTGAATTCTGGGAGCATCACCCAACGGAATCTCTCCCGGTTTGATCCAGGTAGATTCTCATGCCCTCCTCTTCCTATGTCATGTAATTTTTTTTTAATTTTCATGGTCCAATTAATTTTTTAAGCCATCCACAATTTTGTGTTTCGGCCCACATGGAAATCGGGGTTTTTTCCACATAAAGGGCTCGCCATACGTAGAAAAAGAACCCAAAACCACGTACATATGCGGTTGTTTTGAGAACAATAGCGTATAGGGCTGAAAACAAGGTTTTGACCTTCCATTACCCCCATTGAAACACTAAATAAGGAACCCTTTGAATATATTGAAGAGGAGAGGAATTAAATAGCAAGAAAACTATAGTCCATTGTTGTCATAGCTTGCTTATACTTGAGTATGCATCCTTTTCTCCCTTGGAGCACTTTGTGTTATTCCTAAGCTTGCCTTTGTTTGTGATATTGCTATTGAGAGATGGAGGATTGAGGTGGTGGAGGCCCAGGTGGAGGACTCAGTTTCTCTGCCTGGGCCTCCACCACCTCAATCCTCCATATCTTGATAGCAAGCTCACAAACAAAGGCAAGCTTGGGTAGAACACAAAGGGTTCCAAGGGACAAAGGGATGCAGACTCAAGTATAAGAAATCTATGGCAACAATGAACTATAGTTTTCTTGCTCTTTAATTCCTATCCCATTCAATGTATCCAAAGGGTTCCTTTTATAGTGCTTCAATGGGGCAATGGAAGGTCAAATCCGAGCAATCTCGAGGCATATGGAAGGCTAAGAGACAAGTGACTCAGATCCACATCAAGGAAAACTCCAAAAATATTTGACCTTTTGCACACATCCTAATATATGTGGGTTTAGGGGTAATATCTGTGTATATACACAAGAAAGGGATTAAAATTCGCGTACAACAAATAATGAGTGTTTCTAGGGATGATATTGGAAACATCAAAGGTACAAAAATAGTCCATGGGTTCCAAAGAGTCTGCAGAGGGATAGGGAAGGCCATAAAAGTGTGATCAACCATGTGTGGTAAAATCAACTATAACAGCCCATATCGAAGTGGACGAAGCTTGTGATGGGGTCATCTGAGCCTATCTTTCTGCAAATGCAACCAAACCTTATCCCCAACTTGGAGCTTGTGTGGAACCTGATGTTGGTCATGTCATTACTTGTATTTAGTGTTGGCCTTCTCCAAAACATCATGGACCTATAGGTGGATGTGATGGATCCATTCAACAAATATGGTGGCCTTATCTACCTTAGCCTGAGTATGGGAATATTTATCCTATGTGGATGCAAGGGGTAGAGCTACATCAATTAGGGCCAATGGTTGAAAACCCAAGCATTCCTGAAAAGGGATGTGACTGGTAGAGCTATGTAGATCTCGGTTATAGCTATGTTGAACATAAGGAAGGATCTCATCCCATGTGTGAGGATGTTTAGAATTGTACATCCTCATAATATGCACAATCATTCGGTGGACTACCTCTATTTGTCCATTAGTATGGGGGTGGAAGCCAGTCGATTTGGTGATTTTGGTATTCATCAGATACCATAGACAAGCCCCGGAATTCCTCAGGAACATGTTGTCCTGATATGAAATGATAGTTTTTGGAAGCCCAAAATGAACCCAAACATGCTCGAAGAATATCTTAGCAGTGGCTTCGAAAGATATACTCTTCTTAGAAGCTATCAGAATGTCCATCTTAGAGAAGTGATCCACAAACACAAACACACAGTCATTACCATGCTTAATTGAAGGCATTCCTAACATGCAATCCATGGAAATGGACTCCCATGGCCCATTTGGAGTGAGAAAGGGGGTGTATAACCCTTTATTTTCAATAGTTGGTTTTGCGATGGCACAGGCAATGTAGGATCTAATATATTGACCAATGCCTTGTCAAAGTTTGGGCCAATAAAAATGCTTCTGCAAAACTTCCACTATCTTCTCAATACCAAAGTGCCCTGCCACTCGACTGTAATGTGCTTCCCAAATCATCTTCGCACGCTTTTTTGAAGGAATAGAGAGATGGACTAGGTGGCATAAAAATCCTTCATGAAGATGAAAGTCTACCACTGGTGTACATGCACATAAGGATTTATAGATAGGAACAAACTCAATATCATTGCCATATAGTAAAGGCCACCCAGAGGTATCGTGGTGGAAAGAGTTGAGAACCATGGTTAATGTCTCCACTAGAGGTCGACTGAGGAAATCAACGACTCGATTGGTGCTGGCCTTCTTATATTTAATGTTCAGGTGGAACTGTTGCAAGCAAGTTGACCACTTCTGGTGGTGTTCATTCTATAACTTTCCTTGGGTATGCATGAACTGCAAGGGATTATGATCAGTGTGGATTACTATTTATTTTCCAAGGATGTAATGCTTCCATTGGTGGCAGGCTTGGACAATGGACTACATTTTCTTGTCATAGGTGCGGTACTTGTGGATTGTATTTGAAAGTTTCTCATTGCGATATTCCATTGGATGGCCATGCTAAGTGAGGACCGCACCAACAACATAGTCCGAAACATCTATCTCGATCTCAAAGGGTTGTTGTATATCTGGTAAGGTAAGGACAGGGTGCAAACATAAGCATTGTTCCATCTCCTCAACTGCATGTTGTTGTGGCCTGGACCAGATTAAATTGGCCTTAGATCCCCCTTTGGTCACATGGCTAATGGACCAATCAAGGTTAGAGAAACCCAACACAAATCTGTGATAGAAGTTTGCAAGGACTAGGAAGCTGCAGAGCTCTTTAAGAGTCGTCGAGGTCGGCTAATCATGGATGACTTGGATCTTGACAGGATATACATGAACACCATTTTCATCCACAATGTATCCTAGATACTGAACCATTTCCATGCCAAATGAGCACTTCTCTATATTGTCATATAACTTGTACTGTCGTAGGGTGTTGAGAACCCTGTGGATATGCTGGATATATTCTGCCCATGTTCTATTATAGATGAGGATATCATCTAGATATATGACCACAAAGGAATTGGTGAATGGCCGTATAATTTCATATGTCATCCTCATGAAGGTTGTTGGAGCATTAGTCAAGGTGAAAGGCATGACCAACAACTCAAAAAGGCCTTCCCGAGATTTGAAGGCAGTCTTCTAGACATCGATCTGCTCAATCAACACTTGATGATAGCCATACTTCAAGTCAATCTTGCTAAAATACTTGTACCCCTTGAGTTGATCGAGGAGTTCATCAATTCAGGGAATGGGATATTGATTTCGAGCTTTGATCTTGTTTAGATCTTGGTACAATGTAGAGTTTCCATGTCCCATCTTTCTTCTGTACCAACATAATTGGGCTCCTACAGGGTGAGGAGGTGGGTCGGATGTGCCCCTTTTGGATTAAATTTTGAATCTATAGTTTGATTTCTTTGTTCTCCATGAGGGAACGCTTGTAGACTATCCCATTAGGTAAAGGAGCACCAAGGATCAAATCAATGGAATGCTTGACCTAATAATGTATAGTAACCCCAACATGTGTGGTGAATATGTCTTTGTCTGCTTCCACGATCTTGTCCACTTATTTCTACTACATAGAGGGATTATGTGTGGAGGTGGTGGATGTTTCTATGATATTTCATTCCCCCTCAGAATGAACCATGAAGAGTACAAATTTCCCTATATAGGAGATTACCTTCCCACACTAATTTGTTCTGATGAGAGAAAATGCAGTAGCAGGAAGTGTCTCTGGTATCCTATAGAGTTTATTTCCCAAAGTAATAATGACACTATGAGGTCTAGACAGACACATAGCATGGTGTTTCCACATATATGGTTTTCCTAAAATAACATCACAAACTTCAAGTGGGGAAACATCACACATTGCCTCATCTTTGAAGGGCTTGATGCCATAGGAGAGGCGACACCGTTGACTGACACGTATGTCTTGTCCATGGCTCATCCAACCAATGTTTTCGGGTTGAGGATGTAGAACTATCGTAATATTCAATATTTTGAAGAACTTGGATGAGATGAGGTTCTTCTGACTGCCATTATCGATAATGAAATGTAGGTGAGTCCCCCTCACCCATAGTTTTCAATGGGAGAGGCGCTCCACTTCCTCTGTTTGCTCTTACTCTTCTGGTTGGATCTTTGTGGTTTCTATGGTGGTACTAGGTTGTGTGCCAATGATCTACTTAGCCCTTTCTTTCCTTGCATTAGTTTCTAAGTCAGATTCTAGATCTAGGGATTTTGTCTCGGCCAATAATGATTGCATTGAATGACATTCATCAGTGTTGTTCTAGGAGATTTTATGGAACTCACACCACTTGCCAGTGTCCTTGTTCGATTTCCTGTTACCCTTCTTTACCTGTGGCTTGGACTAGTTTTCAAGACTTTGTACATCCTTGCTTTGTCATTTGGGTTGTGATTTAGGGACATTTTTTCCTAGATTTTGCTGCTGATTTGCAGACCCAAAATCCTGCTTATTCTTTTGCTTAAACTTTTTATTGATTTTGACAGCGTATCGATAAGCCGCTCTTAGTGAGGATATGTCAAGTAAATCCATCTCTAACTGAATCTACCTATGCCTACCACTACGGTATTTTAAAACCAAGTGTCATTTGTAGTCTCTAATACCCACCTTTGAGCGTAGGGTATGGAATATATTAGTATACTTCAACACTGTTTGGTCTCTTTCTTGGTGCAATGTCATCCACTGGGTGTATTGGTCATCATAGTTTCCGACAAGGAAGAATTCCTCTTTGATGGAATCGAAAAAATATGCCCAAGTGGATTCTATTTTGAATATCTCAGATTCATCCTTTGCATGCCTCTCGGTGTACCCATACCACCAATCTTTGACATGGGGGAGGGACTTAAGGAGCGCAAAAGTGATATTTTCGTTGTCGAAAATTTTTTGAACAGAGAAGTAACCCTCTAACATAATTAACCATTTTTTGAAAGCATCTGCATCTATATTTCCTTTAAATAAGGGTATTTCAAAGTTAACTTGTACCTTGAAGCGAGTCACACCTATGAAATTCCTACTCATTGAAGGTGCATCGGTTGTCGTCAACATTCTTAGAAGGATCTGGGGGAATTTATCCATCATCTCATTCCTCTGTCGCGCGAGGGATTCCTCGAGCAACATTTTAATAGGATCTACTGCTCTATCATCTCTGTTGCACCTAGAAATCTCACATTGCTTATCAGCCTCCATGAGAATTTCACCTTGCCTTTCAACCTCTCAGAAATTATGGCTTGAGTCACCTTGGTCGCTTTTTTCCTACACCTACAAGGGACGATGCCTTCTTATTTTTTGAATGGAGCGTCTCCAACACCTATCCCAATTAAGCAAAAAGTGTTGTTTTCCCTCTTCTTTGGAAAAAACCCTAGATCGATGCTTCTGACAGTTTTCCTAAGAGTGTCAGTGGTCAGTAAATGAGAAAAAAAAAATTCTAGAAGCTTCCATGCGGAAATCTCCATAGGGTTAGTTCCTATATGCTTAGGAGAGGTGGCATTCACCTTCTTCAACTATAGGGATCTCATCCTATCGTTTTTCCAAGTAATCTCTTGAGTTCTTGGCCTATAAATGGAGCCTTCATGAGGAGAGTGAGGGAGACCAAAAAAAATAGCCTTATGATGTTAGTTTGAAGTCTGAATCAGAGGCAAAGTAGAGTTAGCTTATGGTTGGAAAGGTCTTCATAGTCATAGGATATTGTATACATTCTTGTTGAGATCGAATCCATCGACATCAAGGCTTTTGGTTGTACTTCTTTCCCATTCATATATTAATACAAAGACATTTCCCTTTCCTATATTTGATTGTATTGATTGTAATTAGATATTATTGGATTCCTTGATCACCAATATGAATAGTCAATTTATCATGATTCTCTCATCCCTTTTGTATGTCTTGTGATCTATTTTTTAGGTATTGAACTATTGCAAGGACTTTTTGGAAAGAAGACAAATGGATCTAAGGTTGAGGTATACTATATTTCATGTTATTTGATTTGATTATTCAAGGAAAGGATATGGTGCTGTGTCTTTTTGTTCTGTAGTTGTGACTTACATTGCAGAGGAACAAGCAATGTCTACACTGATTGAGAATTCCTGATAACAAAATTGGTGACTCCACTGGGGAAAGCTTAATCCAATAAAATCTATGGAAGATCTAGTTAGATCTGGTGTAGATCCAGTTAGATCTACAAACTTTAGTAACCATTCCATCTATGAAGGTCATTCTCTCTCCTTTTAGTTGTTTCAGTTAACAAGGTAAGCCATCTATCTTATGTTTTTGGTTCTTTTCCTTTGTTCAGAGTAGTTTTACTTTATTCAATCCAGCTCAGTTTTTTCTGCTTCTCCTGCAGGATTTCAGCCTTTCAGATCATTGTTCAGCAGTGTGTTTCCCTTTGGCTAACAGAGCATCGGTTCATCCCAGGGTGTGTTTTCTCATTTTGGACAGATCGTTGACACATCCATCTCCTTTGACTAACAAAGAATCGACAACACTTGTGTACATAAGGATAGGAGTGTTGTAACAGCCTAGGACACCCTGGTGCGGTTCCCTCTAGCGCGTCGAGGTAGGTCTTCAAAAACTGCCTGTTCAAGAAAATTTTGTTCAAAATTTGTAAACTGTCCTATTCCCTGAAGTTTTTGGTGGTTTGCTTGCTTGCTTGCTGTTTGATTTACTAGTTTTTGTGAATTTGATTCTCTGTTTGAGCTCAGATCCAAAATTTTTATCTTTTGCATTGTCATAAATGCAGGTGAAAAGATAGTTCAGTTTTGGTTTTTTTAGCGAAGTGTCTAACAATTTTCTTTTGAAAAGAAATCCTATAGCCTCTTCCTAGAAGATTAGTTTCTTTTTAGAAAATACTGCTTTGTGTGCCTCATATTTTCTAGAAAAATACAAAAAGAATCATTTTATTTTTCTCTTATTTATGCTTGCAAAAATTTCCATTTCCATTTTGCATTTGTGATTCAGAAAAATAGGTCTTTTTGAGATTGTATCAAAAGTTAGTTTTGCATGCATGTTAGAGGCTTATTTCTTACATTTTTAGAAACTTTAGAGTGCTTGTTTGAAAGAGTTTTTGTGTTTGAAAGGACTTCCTATGCATTTCTTTATTGGATCTTGTTTTTTTGTTGAAAACATCTTTCTTTTGGTATATTGTTGAAAAGAAAAGAAAAAGGTTTCTTCCTTACCCTAGTAGTTCTCATCGAAGTCAAAAAGTGCATTTACATTTAGATTAATTTGCATTATTGGATATAACATTCACCTAATCATCCAGATAAAATTAACGGTAGCTTTAGGTCTAAAAATTATATAAAAATTTGAGTGAAAGGTTAGTGACGTGTTCGAGCGTCATAAAGCGTAGGAGCTATCGTTATTTGTCTGTGCTACAACCTGGGACTCATGCAGTTCTTCCACGTACCGTCGGTATATCTAACGGCCTTTCACATACACTTGAGGTATATAGAAAGGTACTTCACATACTCGATTATATATCGGAAGGCCCCTTGTGAACTGTTGTGCATTAGACAACACTACTATCGATTTGAGCTCCCACGTACCTTGCGTATATTGGGAGACCCCACTAAGATACCCTAACCATCTGAGAAAAACCATTTGGTCATCTTGTGTGGAGAAATACACCGAAAAAAAAATTCGGGGATATTACTATGCATGTACCCCTAAGGTGTATCGCGATTTGCACCTACTTGACAATCTTGGTGAGAGACCGACTATTCTGAACCCATCCTATCACTTAAGTTTGCTTGTGACTTTTAGCTCTATGTAGGTTTTGTTTGTGTGCATTTCTCCTTTTTTGACCTACATTAGGTAAATTTGGCCACCACCATGGATGAGAAAATTGCGAGACGTCAATCTCATAGATTGTAGGGTTTACCTCCTGAATCTCCTCCTACCATTGAAGGACAATAAGGGGTAACCATGGAACAACCAGCTTCTTCTAATGTTCCCATAGGAACTGACTTAGCTAGTGAAACACAAGATGATTTTGTTGTTTATACAAATCCTTTGCTTCAATTTCCTCCTATAGCTGATGCTTCTGTGCATTCACTGTTGGAAGGCTGTGTTGATAGTCCTACTACACCAGATTATTGTCTGGATGCTCATTTTTGGAGGACTTCTATGGTCCAAGCTATTTTTGAATTCAGGGCTATTAGACCTTAACCAGGGAACCCTCCTTTAGGATAGGAGGAATTGATAAGAATTAATGCATCTCTCGATCGAGCTCGTAACTTTTCAAAGAAAGTAGAAAGAATCATTGCTCCACCTGTGTCTCGTTATGAAACTAAGTTGGATCATTTAGCTCATAATATAGACCCTTGGCCTTTATCTGAAATTAAACCTTTTCCTGAAGGTCATCCAACCTATTGTGAGACTTCTCACAACCCATGGCCTAAAGGATATCGTTCACTAGCTCAAGTGTTAGGACCTATTGAAGAAGTTTCATTTCAAGGTAATCCAGGTCTGAATGACAATCCTACAGTCTCACATCCTAGCCCTATTACTAGACTATCCATACTAGTCATGGTTGTGTGGAAATCCAAAAATCAAGTTATGTCAACACACTCTAACACCAAGGGGGAAACCCCCCGCATGAGTTACGTCATCTGTTAGTAGAAGCATTACTAGTTCAGGACAAGTTACAACTGTAGCACAACCTACAGTAGTCATCCCTCCTACTAATGCCAATGTCCCCCCCCCCCCCATCTAGTTCAGGACAAACCTTAGGGTTGTAACCTATCAATAATCCATATTCTTAGGGATATACTTATCAAGGAACTCAGCCACCTACAGTTAATAAAGTGTATCAACAACCACCGTTGCTATTTATCCTAGAATGCCCTACCCTGGTAATGCTTTTGTACCTTGGGGACAACCTAATTGGTCCAATGTTCCATCATATGGAGGAAATTTTGTTAATACTGCTGGAGGATATGGGGGACCACCCCCTGAGGACCACTGCATGGACTTGGAGGACCTGGAGGACCCAGAGGACCTGGAGGTCCTAGAGGTCCTGGAGTACCACCACCTAGAGGCCCACCACCACCACCTAGAGGTGGAGTACCACCTCCTGGAGGGCCACCACCACCACCTTCTAGAGGACCCCCTCCCTCGGGTGGCCCACCTCCCCATGGAAATTTTGGAAATCAACAACCTTTTAAACAAGCTTCGGGGGCATCATCCATACCCATCTATCAATTTGCATACGGTCATACTGGCCAGTAAATTCCATACCAATACTACCAGTATCTGCAACCAAATCAACAACTGCCATTTCTAGCTACTTTAGATCTACCAGACTTGTCAAGATTGATAAATGACCCAATCCATCATGACCACTCTTGGCCTACCATTCTAGTAAAGCTACCTTCCGATATACCCAAGTTTGATGGTAAACCCGATGAAGATCCAAAAAACCATGTGATGACATTTCACTTATGGTGTTCATCCAATTCTTTGATGGACAGTTCAATCCGTCTATGGATTTTTTAAAGAACCCTCACTAGTATTGCCATGAAGTGGTACATCAAGTTACCGCAACACTCTTTTTGGGATTTTAATGCACTAGCAATGGATTTTTTAACACACTTTCAATTGCCAATTCGATATGAAACAGGTATAGACCTTTTGACTTCGCTTCTCCAAACCACATCAACTCACATCTCCGATCATATCCATGAATGGAGATGAATATGAAGGTTAATTAAGGCCCCTATTCCTGATTAGTTGCTTGCTAATTGGTTTACAGAGTATTTGCTTCCTCCTATTGCTATAGATGTTTCCATGGGAGGCATTGTTACTGACGAGCAAGCTATTAGCCGCACTCAATACCTAGATTTGGTTATTCCCAATCAGGTACTCTGTATGATTTGATTCCCCATGCTCCTCAACCTACAACAAATCCTTCAAGACCAGCAACTGAACCACCTGCTGATGGCATACTTGGTTCGGTGCAAACACAAATGACAACCAAATCTTCTAAGAAACAAAATCAGACTGCCACTCCATCAAATCAACTAGCACCATCTACCACACCTACACCCTCTCATGTTTCTTCCGCTGAAGTAAATGCAATCCAATCAAATGAATCTTCCAGTAGAAACAAGAAAGGAAAAAATAAATCTAAAAAACCTGATAATCAATAGGAAGGAAACAAAACACAGAACTTAGATGCTGATTCAAAAGGAAAGCGAAAGGTAAATTATCCTTGTTTAATCTGTGGAGGTGGCCATTTTACAGAAGAATATCCTCATTGTGAGGAAGTTAGTAAGTTTTTGAAAACTTCACCCACCCCAATAGTCTTGGAAGATCCTTTCCCTTCCTAACAGCAGTTAATTGATCATAAGTCCTTAAACGAAACGCTTTCATCCACTAATGAAGTTTGAAAGATATCTAGTGAAATGGTTAATTTAAACACAAGATCACATAGTTATGACCCTCTTCCATAAAAGAAACCTAATGATGTTCCATCTAAAAAACCCTCAACTTCCACACCTCCTCCTAATAATGGTCTTCACATTGAAAAACCTATTCCATAAGCAATTTTCCGTCCACTCAAGGGTACTCTACATAAGTCCATAATCAATCCTAACACTTGTGCCACCCAATATTATAATATTGTCAAATATTTGGCTCAAACACCCTGTGCTATGTCGGCTTTAAAGGTACTTCAAACCTGCCCAACTCAACGGAAAAACTTGCTTACTGCCCTTGGAGCTATGGATCATGAGAATAGTAATATCATCATTTTCAAACTGGATGATTTCCAGATTGCTGGAAAGACTGTCTGTCATGCCGTTTTGGACAAGGGTGCCTCTACATCAGTTATATCTTTATCTTGCCACCAAGCCATTGCTTCTCCGAAAATAAATCGTTCACCTACCACTCTTAAGGATTTTGATGGTCGCGGATTTCGATTTCAACCCTATGGATTACTACCTACCATCCATGTTGAATTGGGGTGTAAGTCAGTCTCCATTCACATTGAAGTCATCGACGCTCCTTTGGATTACAACTTACTCCTAGGTCATAATTGGTTTTATCCTATGCAATCTGTAGCATCGACCATCTTTTGGATAGTCCAGTTCCCATTCCAAGGAAAAATTGTTACTATTGATCATTTAGAATACATCACACCTAGTGCCATTACAAATGATGCAAATATTTTTTTGCTCCTAAAAGCCCATAGTATAAGGACATTGGAGTAGGCCTTATCAAAGACTCTTTACACATGGGAGTCTTTCCCTCATCTGATCTTCCTCCTGCTTCACAAACCGCGACTATTAACATGATTTCTACCTCTCATGCAGATAAGGGAAAATCAATAGTTGATGAATCAACATCATTTTCCCCTTTCGAATAAATTTACAATGAAATTCAAGCTACCAGCGATTCCCCCATCAATGAACATTTGTTGGTGGCCTCAGACCGCTATCACATACCATACTAGGAGATGCCTTGGGAAGATTATCATCACCAATCTTCTTTCCTTCCCACTTGCCATATGGTATAAGACCACTTCACATCTATGGCTACATTATCGTGGCTATGGACTATTTTACAAAATGGGTTGAGGCAATTCCCACATATGCCGAAGACGGTAAGACTACTACACCATTCTTATTCAACCATATCATTGTGAGATTCAGGATTCCTAGGGCCATCATGACCGATCATGGATCACATTTTCAAAACAAAATGATGGCAGAGCTCAGTGTAAAATTAGGGTCTCATCACGATAAATTTACACCATACTATCCTTAGGGAAATGGCCAGGTTGAGGCTATAAAAAAAGTATTAAAAACAATGCTTCAGTGAATGATAGGGAAATCCAAGTCAAATTGGAATTTACAGCTTTTCTCTACACTCTGGGCCTATAGGATTACTGTTAAAACTTCCACTAATTTTACACCTTTCCAATTAGTATACGGGATGGAAGCCACTCTCCCGATAGAGTGTGAAATCCCTTCTTTAAATCTTGTTGTGGAACTATTACCCAACACTACTATAGATGAAGAAAGATTCCTGTATCTAAAAAAACTTGATGAAACTCGACGCAATGTTTCTTATCTAATGAGGCACATAAACAAAGAATGAAAGTTCAATATGACAAGACTGTCCAACCCCGTTCCTTTAATGAAGGAGACCTGGTCTTGACTTATGACCAGAAGCATGATATGATGGGGGTAGGAAAATTTGAGTCTGTGTGGCATGGGCCCTATATTGTCGGTCACGTTTTAGAGAAAGGGGCATATGAATTGGTTGATTACGATGGGATACCTTTAGGAGATCCCCAAAATGGGCTCTACCTCAAAAGATACTATGCCTAGGTCATCTAGCATAGGGTCTTTGTAAATATTGTTTATAGTTTTCTGTGTGTCTTAGATTTGAGAAGTGTGTCTTTTGTGTGATTCAAAATGTCTTTTTTCATAAAACCCTACTTATGCATGTCTTTTGTCTGATGGACAGATGACTTCCTTCATTGGTTTTGTTGATAGTCCTCATCGATATACACATAACCTTGCATTAGCAGCTTGGGTAGTGTACTCTCCTACAAGTGATTTGGTGAGTTAAGGGGGTATTCTTTTAGGTCCCTCCACCAACAATCTGGTGGAATATCAAGCCATAATTGGATTGTTGACGAAATCCTTAGTTAGTGATGTAAGGGAAATTAGGGTTTACCTAGACTTTGAGCTAGTTGTCCAACAGCTTAATCGAATCTACACCATCTGAAATCCCATGCTTCTTCATACTTTCCAAAGATTTAGGTTGTTAGAGAGGTCTTTTGAGCATGTTACATATCAACACATTCCAAGACATTTAAATGTTGTGGAAAATTCCCTAGCTAACTATGTCTTAGATTGGCATATTTCTCATTTTTAAAAGTCCATTTGAAACATCAACAACACATATAAATTCATAAGTAGATGATCATTTCACACATCACATTTGCCACACAGACAACTGTAAATATAAAAAAAATTCATATATATATAAAAAGTTGTAGCACCGAGATACAAAATTTGGGTTGAAGCATATCTAACTTTCAGTGCCCGTTCAAGACCATAAAAATTTCAGAATACATATACATAGGGAAAAATATGAAGCTTCGAAGCTTTCAGTAATACATATACAAAAAGTGAAAATCAAGGCAGAACGATCCTCATCATGCTCATGGTAGCATGTAATGGCTTGGGCCACTCTACGTAGTATCCTAGAGAACCGTCCAGAGACACCTATAGTATGGTGTTGATAACACCTAGGTACCTCATCAGTGGTCATGTCAGGGATATGCACAGTCAAGTGCTGTAGGTTCTCCTTGAGATCTACAAGCTCTTCCTCAGATTCAGAGTGGTATACCATCATATCCCTGATACTTGCTCACCTAGCGATAGGTGACATCCTAGCTGGACAAATAGATCCAATGTCTGCATGAAAACGTTTTTATCTTAGTACTACAAAATAAAAAATGAAATAAAGCAAAAATTAAAAACACAATGTCTTTTCCTTAACTCAATCATCCCATACTTCTCCATTAGGTAGAACCAACTTCGGGTCATGTCAGAATTCTACCCCCTCATAGGAATAATCCTCCACCATAAGTAACTAGTTTCTCAACTAGTGAAAGAAGCCTGACCCATAGCTAACTTTAGGCCCTCCACCTCTGAGGTGAGGCATGGTTGTAACCCATGCAAGCATTCTCAGATCCTTAGGATCAAGTCTAGTAATGGTCACCTATGGCCATATGTGAGGTACCCACTGTAAGATAAAGGACACTATCACTGCTCGTAGCCAAATTGATTCAATGTTCCTCTTTTTCACTTGTTTAATTGACTCTTTAGGAACACCAGCATTCCTTCACACTAGTTGAAGATGGTGGGCTCCATGCACTACAAAGCATATAACATATGTGATCTGCTGGTAAGGTGGGAATCCCTAGTTTCAGCCACCTTGACTATAGTATACACCATTGTCCTCAAGGGAATATCTACTAGAGACTTGATCCATAGCTTTCCCGATTGGGACACTGTACCTACTAATCGGTGCTGATCAATAATATCATCCAATGAGCCTTCTCCTCCTTGTGCTCCAGATAGAACTACTCAGCTTCCCCTCATAGACAAACGAGTCAGAAAGTAAATATCCTCAACCTCTATAGGTAGGATATGGACTCCCACCACAAAATTCTCCTGGTCGAGATCCCACATATCTATGATATATTCTAGCAGTCGGATATGTACTTTCATTCTAGGTATCTAGAAATACTTAAGAATCCGACAGCTTTGTAGAGACTCAATGGTGGTTGGATCATTTGCATCCTAGTTGTCCGGGACTTCATGTTTCCTTTCCTTCCAAATTACCATGATGTACCTATAACATGCAATTTTTTTAGTTAGAAAACATGTCATGGTTAAAATGAAGAAAAGTAAATAAAATGACAAATTGCAAAGCAAGAAGGAAACATTGAAAAATTGTTTTTTGGTGGACTAGGGTTTTATCGTTTTCCTCCTACGATGATGCTATCCTTCTCCCATAGAGCACTACGATGCCTTTTCCTGTGGCTTGCAAAGTGTTGGGTTCCTGTCTGCTGTGGACAGAGCGCCTACGGTGCCTCTGTCCCAGCTTGACAGAGCATCATCAAGGGCTCTTCCCGATAGCCAAAGACCTTATGGGAAGAAAACATTTTCCTCCTAATGTGGCCAAAAACCTCAATTGGGATGGTTAATCCCCTACCCTACCATTCCAAAATATAAATCTACCTTCTATCTTGCCTTTTCAACTATCAAAAAATTTTTAGGAACTTGGAATTAAACAATGCAAAAGAATCAAAATAACATTTGGTGAACATGGAGGGGGAAGAAACAAATGCTTACCTCTTCTAAGGAGAATGAAGAACAATGTGGTGAAAAACCCTTGCAAAATCACTGGAGGAAACTCTTGCTATCAAATCCAACTTCCAAAACTCACCAATGGTAAAAATAACTTACCTACCCTTTCTATTTATAGAATAATTTGGAGTTTTCAAAATGCATTATTATTTATTTGATTTTGAAATCCAAATTATTTTGGTAAAAGTGGGTTTTTGTTTTTTACTTCCTATAGTTTTGGAAAAATGGCTTTTCATGGTGTTTTTTGAGCTTTTCAGGTAAAAATTGGGTCAGGGGTACAATGTAAGCTATTTTTGTCTTTTTTGAGTTAGAGAAAAATTTAAAAAGTATTGAGCATCATTTTACACTTTTTACATGCTCATTAAAATTCCAGTAGAAAGGTTTCGAGTATACTTTTTCTCTTTTTCAGAATCATTAAAAGTAGATTATGAAAAAGGAACCTAGTTCGGGAGTTATATTTAAGCTCTTTTCAATCTCCTTAAAACACAAAAAGATTGCCAAGCGAACTTGTTGCGTTCATGCTTTTAAAATAATGAAAATGGTCGAATAGTTGGCGGTAAGTTATCTCTTTTTAGGACCAACTGGACTTATTTACGAAAAATGACCTTTTGGAGTCTTCTTAGTGATTTCAGACTCTCTAAACATGAAATGACAAATGATTTTTCTTTCATCAGACTCAAAATAAAAACGATGAAAGGCCCTATTTGGGAAAGAACCCCTCCTTTATTAGGTTCGTGAAAAGTATGAGAATGGAATCATCATTTGATGAGCTTTAACAAGTGTTTGATACCCTCTTTGGACTCGTAAAAATGAAAAGGGTCACTCACCTTTCAAGGGGGGGGAATTAAAGGGAAGGGTAATGGTTTTCATTTATTTTATGGTAGTCTCTACAGTCCACCTTTGAACATGGCACCTGTTTGCATTTTCATATTTGAACAGTTGGGTTTTCAACTTGTCTCCGAGTCAATCCACTTTTGTGAGTCACCTGACTCCTTTGAGTCAATTCAAAGAATGATTTTTCATATTACTTGCATTGCACTTGGTTTTATTCTCATTAAGTCAATGCTTCCAAGTCATGTGTCGTGCCACCAAATTGTTCAAAGGATGTCTCTCCTAGAAAAATAACTCATCAGTAACTTCACTTGTCCTTAAAATTCAGTCATGTCTAAGTTAGTCCCATTACTTCAAATAAAATTTTATTCCTAGTTACGTGTCATTGATGTGGGAATGATCATGGCCCTCCTGTGACAAGTCTATTCATGTCTACTTCAAATCATTATCCATGAATTAGACATAGAAACCTAGATAGTTCCTTGGGCCTCCATGCCTCAATGGCAGGTTACCTCACTTTCAACATGAGTTTACATCATTGACTCTTGATTGAAATATCTCATCGAGTGCTCGACTTCAATTCCTTTATTACATTCGATGGTATGTACTGAGATACCTTGGGAACCATTGGAATCAGTGGTGATTTCCCTCGCACTTGTTAACAGTTTACATCATTGACTAGTAATCAAGTGGTTTCTACAATGTTCGACGTAAAGACATTGTAATAACATGGTTAGATTCGTATTGTTTGGAGATAGGAATGAAGACCCTGAGTGGTTAGGCTATCATCACTATTTCCTATGCTCAGGTTGCATTTGGATATCATTTAAAGTCATGACACGGATCCACATTGTATGCTTGGTGGTTGTGTTCCGTATTGAGGTTGAGAGGCATGGATCTACTTTGTATATTATGTAGCTATGTCCTATCGCCTATAGCAGTTATTCATGGATCTACAATGTATTATTGGTATCCATGACATGATCATCATCATAGATCTGCAATGTATTGGTCCACAGCTATGATTGGTTTGGATGAGGTCAATTACTGGTCCTGTATGAGTTTGTCTCTCTTTGCCTCTGTATCAAATGAAAAACTTTGCAAACTATTTCACCTATCACCTTCTTATAGCTTCATACTTTGGGGGGAATTTTGTTGCACCTAGAAATCTCACATTGCTTATCAGCCTCCATGAGAATTTCACCTTGCCTTTCAACCTCCCATAAAACCTAGCTCGAGTCACCTTGGTCACTTTTTTCCCAGACCTAGAAGGGATGGCACCTTCTTGTTTTTTGCATAGAGCATCATCGATGCCTATCTTGGTTGAGTAAAAAGCGTCTTTTTCCCTCTTATTTGGAAAAAACCCTACATCGATGCTTCTGACAGTTTTGCTAAGAGCGTCAGTGGTCAGTAAATGAGAAGAAAAAATGTTTTTAGAATATTCCATGTGGAAACCTCCATAGGGTTACTTCCTATATGCTTAGGAGAGGTGGCATTTGCCTTCCTCACCTATAGGGATCTCATCCTATCCTTTTTCCAAGTCATCTCTTGAGTTCTTGGCCTATAAATGGATCCTTCATGAGGAGAGTAAGGGAGGCCAGAAAAAACATCCTTATGTTATTAGTTTGAGGTCTAAATCAGAGGCAAAGTAGAGTTAGCTTATCGTGGGAGAGGTCTTCATAGTCATAGGAGATTGTAGAAATTCTTGTTGAGATCGAAGCCATCAACATCAAGGATTTTGGTTGTACTTCTTTCCCATGCATATATTAATACAAAGACATTTCCCTTTCCTATATTTTATTGTATTGATTGTATTTAGATATTATTGGATTCCTTGATCACCAATATGAATAGTCAATTTATCATGATGCTCTCATCCATTTTGTTTGTCTTGTGATCTATTTTGCAGGTATTGAACTATTGCAAGGACTTTTTGGAAAGAAGACAAATGGATGTAAGGTTTAGGTATATTGTCTTTCATGTTATTTGATTTTATTATTCAAGTAAAGGATATGTTGTTGTGTCTTTTTGTTTTGTAGTTGTGACTTACATTGCAGAGGAAAAAGCAGTGTCCGCACTAATTGAGACTTCCCGATAACAGTCTCTCTTTTCTTCTCCCACCATGTCAGGATACCGGGGATGAAAAGAGGTATTTTTCCCAAGCTCAACTAGTTCGAGACCCAACTCTCAATATTCAGATCTCATGGGGGACATGCACCGAGAAACTATAAGAGCAGAAAGCTCTGATACCATTGATCTGTATTTGTGTGAGAACGAAATGAAAGAGCATATATATTCAAATGCATATATATATATATGGATATAAACATAGTGATATAGTAAACTCGGAATATATTAAATGAATGAAACAAAATAGACTGTAAAACAAAAGAACCTAGAATGGTGGTAGTTGTATCTCTGAGAAGAGATGTGGTGGCTACGCTCACTCGTGAAAATATGAATACAAAAGGAGATCGAAGGGAATTTTATCATAAAGCCTTGAAGAGGCATAAAACCCGAAACCTAAACCTAAGAGATGAATTATCATGAAGTTTCCATCCCCAAGGTGGTTAGTTGAAAAACCAACTTCTCGGGGTCATAACTTGTGCATACGAACTCCTTTTAGGGCGCTCGATATCACATTGGAAAGATCTATCTAATATTTACAAATTTTGACTATCATGAAATGCATTCCAAAGGAATCCATTTGGCCCCCCGAATCACAGAAAAATGTCATTTAAGGCCTTAAAATGGCCCTGGAAGCTTGGGACCCAAAAAACCGTAGAAAATTACAAGAAAATTTTCAACATGAGAAACAATTTTGAGCTAGTGGAATAGGTGGGTGGCCACATATACCCATATGGATCACATCATTCCTTGAACAAAAAGATATTTCTCTTCCACAAAGAGTAAATAATTCTGATGATGGACAACTGACAGAATATCATGATAAGTGCCATGCCTTGAAGGCAGGCCTCTCCCGATCAAAGGCTTACTTGATATATTTTGGAGAATCCAACTACATGGTTTCCTCCAAGGAATACTTCACCACTCTCAATATCTCAGGAGGACCTATTATTCATATGGGTGGTGACTCTTACATCCTAGTAGCAGGAAGAGGTTCTATTAAAATACAACATGGAGAGTTCATAAACGTACTCGATGGGCCCTCCATTGCAACAAATTTATTGTATGTATATAAGATGACTCGCATTGGCTCACCAAAGAAATTAGTATTTGGCCTTGACATAGTAGAGATCATAGATATCTACTCTGGGAAGATTATAGTGAAAGGTATTGCATACCATGCCTCAAAGGCATATGCATTCTCACATTTCATGCCATACTCAGATCCAGTACAACCACAGCTTCTACTTGAAGTAGATAAAGGTATCAAAACTCCTTTACTTCCATTTTCATATACATATTTATTGTCTCACATTTCAGATTCAGATTCAAAAGAAGCGGAAGACCAACATGAATTTGATATTGAGGATCTAGATCTAGATCTAGCATCCACTGTATCTTAGTAGCCTACTATGGTCTTAGCAGATCACTAAAGCAGTTGGGGATGTTGTTAGGGATCCAGATGATAAAAGAAGAATGAGGTCCAAGTATCAGAAAGATTATGTTGCACTATCCCACACAGATCCACTCCTCAATGAGAGGTTCTTCATGATGTTGGGATCAGATCCTCAAACATTCCAAGAATCTTGCGATGAACCAAGGTGTAAAACAACTATGGATGTGTAATTTGACTCACTACAATACAACTATTACACCAAAATCTTCCACTCTTGATCCATGTGTTAACCCTTTTCCTAATCTCCAAGTTTCTCTCTGCTAAAGTTGATTAAGATTGAATATTTTCCTGCTTTTTTCCCTCTTTAGGAAGGTCGGCGCTCTTGTCCTTGATGCTAGGAGCATCGAAGGTGATTTTTCCCTTCATGCTAGTTGCACTGGCATTGGCGCTCTATCTCCCATTGCTAGGAGTGCCAAAAATTATTTTTCCCCTTTTAGAAAGTGCATCGGTCATGTTTTGAGAGAAAAAAATGAAGATTCGAGAACAATCTCGAAGGTGGATGAGGTGGATGTCTATACCTATCATTTAGGTGATGTGGAATTCGGTTCCTAACCTATAGGGAATATCCCTTTGATCCCTCCTCCTAATCCTCAACCTATTCTATCCCTTTAGCCTTATAAATTAAACCCTCTCTCCATTTGGAAGGGAGGAAGGTCTATGGTACTTTTATGCTGGTGGAATTTCTAGGTGGCTTACTATTTTGATTTCGAGGCTTGGATTTGGCTTGGATTGTTGGATGGAAGATTGCAGCATTAAGGCTAGGTTGTGATGTTCTCTCCTATGTAATTCTATGTATCTCCTTGATTACATTAATAGAAATCTCTTTCTGTAAATGTTATTGTGTTGATAATGCTTAGAGCTTTCTTCCTTAACTGTTAGCTTAGATCAGTTATATGTTTGGATACACATATGCTGTTTGCTTGTTTTCACATGCTTTATAGGGTTTTGCTGCTGTAGATCTGAAGATTTTGGAGCTTGGATCAACAAAGATAGAAGAGGATCTACGAATATTAAGTAAGTGATCTATCTATGTCTTTGCATTTCTGATTGATGTAGGAAAGTAGATTGTATTCTGTATTTGATTTGTTCTAGATAAACTTGGACTAGGGAGATATGGCTTGATTCTGATTGAGTATATTTATCTGATAAATACTTTGGCGACTCCACTGGGGAGCTTACATAGATATGATTTCTTTTGTTTTGATTTCACATCTTTTTATTCAATCCTTTTTCCTGCCTCTAGAGACCCTCCTTTCTTCGTATTTTTCCTTTGAAGAGTGTCTTGCATCTTATTAATGCTCTTTGGATCACTATCAAACCTTCTTCCCTTCTTCCATAGGAGATCTAGCTTTTATTATTTTTTGTTTCTCCACTGGAACGCTTGGGCTATGTAGATAGAGCGTCATTGTTTCCATTTTTTAACACTGTAAGTGTTGACTAAATCGGCGCTCTTTTCCTTAGGAGAAAAGGCATCATTGGTGCTTTTACACTATGTTGTAAGTGCACCACTACCCTCATAGCCGCTCTTGTGCATCCTTATAGGAGCGTAGTTCCCCTCATAGGTGCTCTTGTGCATCCTTATAGGAGCGTCGTTCCCCTCATAGGCACTCCAGTGCATAGTTGAAAGCATGTCACCCTTTGAAACTCAATTTTTGGCTCAGATTTCTTTCATTTTTGGGTTTTGGTTTCATGGAATTTTGTTTTTAGGCTGCATGTGATCGTCATAGACCACCTAGACCCAACATTATCTCTTTCTCCCCTTAGTAATTGAGTCTTGGTTGCATTTTGGTTGTTTTGGAGCAATTCTTGATTGTTTTGGAGTTTTTTGGGCGCTTTTCATTTTTCTTTTGATTGTTGAATGATGGAGTGTTTTAGGTATTCTCTTGTTTTCTGTTTATAGATATAAAAAGTGTTTAATTATAAGGTTTCATTTTGATACATACAGTTGGAAAATAGAAGTGCTTCCCTACTTTGTTTTACACATTGTTGAAATGTGTTGCATATTTGATTCCATTTGTGCCTTTTGGACTATTATTGCTGAAATTTAGAGTTATTGCACTCTAGGAAGTATTTTTCCTTTTGTTACTATTCATATTTCTGTTCGTTTGAAAAGAAAACACAATCAAAACATAAGCAAAAAAAAAACAATCCAAAATTGCTTGTGTATGAATTCACAAGTATTTTCAAGAATTGTATTAGATGTTGATCTTTAAAAGATTCATAGTTGCCTTTGAATAGAACTTGGTTTTCTTAGATCTCTGATTTCTATCTTGTTTTAACAGAAATCTCTTTCCCTGCCTTAGATAGTTTTCATTGAAAGAGAAATGTGCATTGTCATGTATCTAGGATTTGCATTTTGTTTTTACATTTCCTGTCTACACATCATGCATCCACTTAACCGCTTAGGATAAAATTAACGCTAGCTTAGGTTTAAAATCATTTAGTAACTATGTGTAAGTTAGTGACGTGTTTGGGTGTCGTAAAATGTAGCATCTATCATTAATTTTTCTACACTACAACCTGGGACTCATGCGGTTCTTCAACGTACCATCGTTATATTGAACGACCTTTCACGTACCCTTGAGGTATATAGAAAGGTACTTCACGTACTCAAGTGTATATCGAAAGGCCCCTTGTGAACGGTTGTGCATTAGACAGCACTACTACAGATTTGAGCTCCCCCGTACCTAGTGTATATTAGGAGACCCTCTTAGGATTCATGTGACCATCTGAGTTATCCTTTTGGCCTGTCCTGTGAGGTTCCTGACTTTTGATCCACTCCTATTCACACAATTTGCTTGTGGCTTTTAGACTTGAGTAGTGTTTGATCTCGTGTGGTAGTTTTAGAGATTCTTAGAGAGTTCATATATGGGAGACTCTCCCGAGACCACCAGCCAAGAGAACCCTTTTCAAGGTATGTCTTTTGTTTCTCCCCCTTGTGGAGATGTTGGTCCTCCCTTCATGTCTACTTTGAACCTTCCTAGATTGACTATAGGATTAGATGTATGGTTATTCTCCAATTCTGTCATACCAAATGAACCATTTGTGTCAGATCTTGGTCCTTTATCGCATGAGAAGCAACCTCATGTGAACCCTTATCCTTCTTCGTTGAATGTTGAATTGACTTCCCTTTCTTCCTCTTCACCTTTTGAAAACTCTAATGTTAGTAAATGGGCTGGTAAGAAGAAGACGAAAAGGAAGGCTAAGAAGAAGAACACTAAGCAGAAGGTCATCGCTCCAACCTCTGACCTTCATGTTGGAAGCCCACCAGCCACTAATCATCATGCTAGGAGTATTGATGTACCTTTTTTTTGCATGCGTAAAGTTAAGTTCCCTTATAGACTTTGCAAGGGTGATCACCTTCTCAAGGACTATCCTAGTCTTTCCCTTGTGTCAAAAGTGTGGTCTACACATCCTGTGTTAGTCTCTAATCATCATGCTAATGATGCCTCATCAACCAGTGACTCTTTGGTTAAGATTCAGAAAGGAAAGGTTAGATATCCTTGCTTTCTATGTAAGGATATGCACCACACTTACCTTTTTCCTCGCATGGATTAAGCTTCAATGTTGTTGGAATATATTACCGTTCCTCAGTAACATCTTCCAACTGGTTATCGTAAGTTGTCCTTTGACATTCCACTAGTTAATCAAGTGGTCAATCCAAGTCCATCCTTGGTCGATCCCACTCTTTCGTTGAAGAGTGAAGTTGAATTGGTCGATCCAAGTCCATCCTTGGTTTATCCCACTCTTCCTTTGGAGAGTGAAGTTAAAGTGGTCAAGTCGATGTCATCTCCACCTGATCCAACTCTTTCATCAGAGAGTGTTGAGACTAAAGTAGTCCTTTCGATAGAGTCTTCGTTTTCTCCCTCTCTTCCACTTGAGAGTGAAAACCATCTTGCTGAAGTTTTCGTATTTAGTTTCGATTGTTCTATGCACGAAGAAGTTTTCTCTCTTTCGACAGAACCTTCTCCAAGTAGTGAGGTTATTTCCTTTGAATGGGGTAACCTAACAAAATATCGTCTTCATTCGAGTGTTCCTTTCCAGATAGCCATCCGAGTTACTGCTAAGAGTATACTTCACACTATTGTTGATGAGGGAGCTTATGTTAGTATTATATCCTCTACTCCTTAGAAATCCATAGGTTCCCCTCTGCTTGTGTCAGCCACCGATTAGATACTGGCCTTTAATCGAAGACCTATAGTGCCTTTAGGGATCCTTCCTCAATTGCCTAATACTTTGGAAGGAAAAACTGCCTGTATCGATGTTATGGTAGTCCAAGGACCCTTAGATTTTAATCTGCTCCTTGGGCATGATTATGTTTATTCCATGAAAGCCGTAGAGTCCACACTCTTTCGAGTGATGTATTTTCCCAATGATGGGAATATTGTGACCATTGATCAGTTTTCCTTTGTTAAACCTGATTATCGTGTGACTCCTAGTCATCAGACTTCCCTGAATGTACCGCATGTTCTTGTGGTTCCTTCCCCTTTGAGTAAGCTTCTTCCCATCATAGGTAAAATGGGGGGCATGGCTCCGCGGCCTCTAGACTTCATACTAGAGTTAATTTGCTAGCTTCTTATGTAAGGGGGAAACCCACCAACCTTTGGACATCATGTTGGCTTAGAAATTTTAGTGAGCATAGTTCTTATCCTATGTCAAGCTCGTTAAAAAATGAAACAGGACCTCGCGAGCATAGTTCCTTTTCTGTGTCAAGCTTGTTAAAAAATGAAACAGGCATTGTGAGCATAGTTCCCATTCTATGTCAAGCTTGTTAAAAAATGAAATAGATGCTAGTGAGCATAGTTCCCTTTCTATTCCAAGCTCGTTAAAAAATGAAACGGATGTCCTCAAGAATAGTTACTCTCTGTTTCAAGCTTGTGTAAAAATGAAACAGCTTCCCATAAGCATAGTTATTTTATGTTTCAAGCTTGTGTAAAAATGAAATAGGCCAGCTTAAGCAGTTTTTATTCTTGGTTCCAAGCTCATTAAAAAATAAAACTGACCTTGAGCAGATTTCCTTTTTCGTGTCAAGCTCGTTTAAAAAATGAAACGAATTCTTCCATTATGTCAAGACTCAATGAAGCTTGGGGGGCATGTACCTTGCCTCTTTATGTTGGAGTTATTCTACTTGACAGTTATATTGGGGGAAAGTACCAACCATTGGACATCATGTTGGGAAACCACCCATCAATGGGAGTCATTTTGAACATACTTTCTTTTTAGTTTTGATCTCATTAAACCATGAAACCACCTTTTGAGCATAGTTCATTTTCTATTTCAAGCTTGTTAAAAAATGAAGTAGGATTCCTTAAGCATAGTTTACCTTTTGGTTTCAAGCTTGCATAAAAATGAAACCATGTTTTGAGCATAGTTCTTATTCGGTTCCAAGCTCATTAAAAAATGAAGTAGATACCCTGAGCATTCTTTCAACTCATCTTCTAGCTCGTTAAAAACAGTAAGATGGTGTTGAGCTTACTTTTCATTTTTCATGCTCTAGTTAAAACATGAAAACTAGTTTGAGCTTACTTTATCACTTTTTCATGCTCTAGATTCAAACATGAAAAAGGTTTCAAGTGCATTTTATACCTTTGGCATGCTCGTTAAAAACTCAGTGAAGAGGTATCGAGTATAGTTTTACTGTTTTTTAGACTTGTTAAAATTGGATTATGAAAAATAACTCGTTCCAGAGTTATATTTAAGCTCTTTTCAATCTCCTTAAAAACACAAAAATATTGCCAAGTGAGCTTGTTACGTTCACGCTTGTAAAAGAATCAGAATGGTCGACTAGCTAGTGGTACGTTATCTTCTTTTTTGGACCGACTAGGCCTATTTTACGAAAAAGGAACCCTCTCAGAGTCTTCTTAGTCATTTCAGACTCTCGAAACATGAAACGACAAATTAGTTTTCTTTCATCAGACTCATAAAATCAAACGATGGACCCTTTTCTGGGAATGAACCTATCATTTCTCGGGTTCATAAAACATATGAGATTGGACTCGTCCAAAGGATGAGCTATATCGAGTGTTTGTTACCCTTTTCTAGCACGTTAAAAAGCAAAGAGGCACTCATCAATCATGATGGGGAAATTAAGGAAAGAGTTTGTATTTTGTTATGGCAATACATAGTCACTCTTGAACATGGAACTCATTTGCATATGCATTTCAGTACTTGGGTAATCCATTTGTCTTTGAGTCTTGCTAATTCCTAGAGTCTTCTTACTCCTTTGAGTTTTCCAAGAATACTCTCACCGTCAGTTGCATTGGGGGATTGGTATCATTATCATGTCAATACTGCCAAGTCATGCCATGCCCATGTTCAAGAGAAGTTTGGTCATCTATTCACTGTCTGGAGTCAGTTTACCTTCTATCATGTTGGTCATCCCTAAGTCATTTTCGTACATCACTCTGTTGTTTGTTTTACTCCAAAACATCTTTGATCATGTTTTTTATCAATGATGGGGGATTCATCATGGCCCTCCTTCGACGATTCTATTTCTATCGACTTTAGATCCTTATCAAATAATTAGACTTAGAAACCAAGTTAAGTACCTTGGGCCTGCATGCCTTAATGGAAGGTTACCTCGCTTTCACCATGAGTTTACATCATTGGCTCTTGATTGACTCCAATTCCTTTATTCACATCCGATGGTATATAATGAGATAGCTTGGGAATCATTGACATCAATGGTGATTTTCCTCACAATTATTAACAGTTTACATTATTGAATGGTAATCAAGTGGCTTCTACCATGTTCGAGGTCAAGACATTGTAATCACATGGTTAGATTCGTATCATTACGGGTTCGACTTGAAGACCCTGGGTTGTCATATATCTTCGCCCAGGTTGCGATGGAGTTTTGTTTTGAGTCATATTACACGGATCCACCTTTGTATTGGTTGTGGCTATGTTATCATCTCATAATGGATCTATGCTTGCATCTAGTAGCCATGATTGTGTTCAATTTGTCTCTACTACCATGGATCTGCTTAGTATTGGTTAGCAGTCATGTTATGATTCATTTGAGATTTGAGTTAGTGGTACTGCAGCAGCTTCCATCCAACATCCTTTCCTTAGATTTATTCACTTTGCAAAGCATTCACCTATCTTATTCCTCTAACGTCATGTTTTGGGGGGCATTCTGTTCCACCAAAATCTTGCACTCTTGATCCATGTGTTAACCCTTTTCCTAGTCCCCAAGTTTCTCTCTAGTAAAGTTGACTAAGATTGAATATTTTCTTGCTTTTTTTCCTCTTTAGGAAGGTCGGTGCTCTTGTTCTTCATGCTAGGAGCGCCAAAGGCACTTTTTCCCTTCATGATAGGTGCATCAGCACCGACACTCTGTCTCCCATTTCTAGGAATTCCGACGATGCTTTTTCCCTTTTTAAAAAATGCACCGGTCGTTTTTTTGAGGGCAAAAAACGAAGATTCGAGAACCTTCTCAAAGGTGGATGAGGTGGATGTCTATCCCTATCATTTAGGTGATGTGTAATTTGGTTACTAACCTATAGGGAAGATCCCTTTGATCCCTCCTCCTAATCCTCAACCTATTCTATCCCTTTAGCCTTATAAATTAAACCCTCTCTCCATTTGGAAGGGAGGAACATCTATGGTACTTTTATGCTGGTGGAATTTCTAGGTGACTTACTATCTTGCTTTGGAGGCTTGGATTTGGCTTGTATTGTTGGATGGAATATTGTAGCGTTAAGGCTAGGTTGTGATGTTCTCTCC
This sequence comes from Pseudotsuga menziesii, assembly GCA_001517045.1. Classification (NCBI taxonomy): domain Eukaryota; kingdom Viridiplantae; phylum Streptophyta; class Pinopsida; order Pinales; family Pinaceae; genus Pseudotsuga; species Pseudotsuga menziesii. Next base: position 352,228 of record LPNX010969404.1, read on the forward strand.
TATGTAATTCAATGTATCTCCTTGATTACATTAATACAAATCTCTTTTCATAAATGTTATTGCGTTGATAATGCTTAGAGATTTCTTCCTTAACTGTTAGCTTATATCAATTATATTTTTGGATACAAATATGTTGTTTTCTTGTTTCCACGTGCTTTACAAGGTTTTGCAGCTGTAGATCTGAATATTCTAGAGCTTGAATCAACAAAGAGAGAAGGGGATCTACGAATATCAGGTAAGTGATCTATCTGTGTCTTTGCATTTCTGATTGATCTAGGAAAGTAGATTGTATTTTGTATTTGGTTTGTTCTAGATCCACTTGGACTAGGGAGATCTGGATTGATTCTGATTCAGTAGATTTATCCAATAAAAACAACAAAACTTGGTAACTTGCCTCCTTACCTCCAAGGAGGAAACTAGTTCAATGCAAATGGGTCTACAAGAACAAGATAGCATCTAATGGAACCACAACCAAGTACAAGGCTCGATTGGTGACCAAATGATCCTCATAGGTTCAAGGTTTGGAATATAATGAGACATTCTCTCTAGTAGCAAGAATGGATTCCATCATACTTGTCTTGGCAATTGCAGCTTCAAAAATGTGGGAGGTACATCACATGGATATAAAAAGTTCCTTCCTCCATGGTAACTTGAAAGAGGAGATTTACATGAAACAACATGAGGGGTAAATTGAGGATTCCTCCTTAGTTTGAAAATTGAGGAAATCATTATATGGGCTCAAACAATCCCCAAGGGCATGGTATTCCAAAATGGATGCCTTCCTCATGTCACGGAGATTTGAAAGATGTAAATCAGATTGCAATGTTTACATGCATAAAAAAGAAGTATCCTTGCTATTGATAGTACTATATGTGGATGAATTTCTCATTACTAACAACTCTGCTACTAGACTGAAAAGCATCAAATCAGCTCTAAACAAAGCATTCACTATGATTGCTCTTGGATTGTTAAGACAGTTCATTGGATTCATTATGCAGCTGGTGCATAACTTGATCTCATAGGCTTCACATATTCAAACTGGGCCGGAGATGGGAATGATAGAAAATCCACTTCAGGATTTTTTTTTATGTTGGGATCTGGTCCAATTTTTTGGTCCAGTAAGAAGCAAGCAACACTTGCACTCTCTTCAGCAAAAGAAAAGTATAGGGGGGTTGTAAATGCAGCCATTCAGGCAGTTTGGATTCATGGAATCTTGAAAATATTTGAGATTCACACTTCACCTTCAGTGGGCATCTACTGTGACAACCAGAGTACCATAAATATATCCATTGACCTAGTTCAAAAGTAGCGGATGAATTATATTGAGATTCACATGCATTATATTTAGGAATTAGTGCATGACAGAACTATTACACTGCATTATGACCCTACAGAGGAGTGGATTGCATATATATTCACCAAGTCCTTCACAGAAAAGAGATTTTTCTTTCTCGTATCTCTTCTCGGTGTAATGGCTTGATCCATTTTTTCCTAATTTACTGCTTTTTTTTAGGGGGGAATTCCCATGAGGTTTTCCCGTTTTCCTTAGTTTATTAAGAAGTTTTATTCTTTTAGATTGTAATCGGTGACTTTTGGAAAATTTCTAGGGCCCAAAGTTGTCCAAGTTATGATTAAGGAGGGGTGTTAGGATTATATAATCCACCCTTCTCCATTTATAGTCTAGTAGATCATTTTTCCTAACTAAATATTCTTTTACTTGAGTTTGGTGCCACTGGTTCCATTGGTGCCACTAGTTCCATTGGTGCCACCGGTGCCATTAGTTCCATTGGTGACATTGGTGCCACTAGTACCAACCACTAGCGTGTGGGGAATGCATATAGAGGTTAACTGCCACTTACTACATGTTCATGCATCAGTTAATGTGACTTTGAGACCAATCCCTACATTTTATGATCCCACTCTGAGTGCCACCAGCAACCTCCATCAGTTGGTTATGGTAGGTAGGTAGTTATGCTAAGTCAGCCTCCAATTATATTTAGTTAGATGTCTTTCACTTGAGCTAGTGCCACTTTTGCATGGATGCATGTGAGTAGGTGCATTTTCTGACCTACCTCATCAATTTAACTGGTTTAACTGATTGTTAGACTAAATTAGACATGTCTCATTTTCCTGTATATCAATAGGTTCACAAATTAAACATCTCAAAGTATGGAAGTTCCCAAATGAGATTTTCTAAACCAAGGAAAATATTTTATGAAAGTACTAAGGATATTTGGGATGCTATATTGCAAATCTATGAACACTCCGATGGTGACCAACTTGAAGCTCATGAATGATGATTCCTCATATACAGTCGATATTACATTATACCGATAGATCATTGGCTCTCTGATGGATTTGACAAATAATTGACCAGATAAATGTTTTGTTGTAAACACACTGAGTTATTATATGGTGGAGCCCCAACATATTCACTTAGTTTCCACAAAACATGTGATGTGGTACCTTAAGGGTACACTAGATTGTGGCCTCAGATATGCAGCAAATGGTGACATTAGACTTCATTGTTATATAGATTCTGATTGGGATGGGAGAATTGATGAGAAAAATAGTACCTTGGGATGTTGTTTCAATTTGGGATCAGGTGTGATTTCATGGCTCAACAGAAAGAAGACTTGTGTTGATCTTAGTACAACATAGGATGAATACATTGCTGCATGTTCATCCTATAGTGAAGCAGTTTGGCTTCACAAGTTGTTGATAGGATTGCTCGATGCAAAGATGGATGTGACTGATATACAATGATAATCATAGTTGCATCAAGATGACAGTGAACCTCATATTTCATGACAAGTCCAAACACATATAGATAAAGTTCCATTATATTCAAGACATGGTGTAGAACGGAGTTTTACAACTTCGATACATTCCTACCAAGGAACAAGTGGTCGATGTATTGACTAAGCCTCTGTCTCATGTCAAGTTTGAATACTTTAAAAACAAGCTTATTGTAGTACATAAGGACCTCCCTCGAAAGAGGGAGTGATGATGTGGATGTGGTAGTGGTGTATATTATAGTGGTGTTGAAACTCATTCTAGTATTGTTGTGTCAACCTAAAAATTCCTGGTTGATCCAATTGGGATTGGTATAACAATACTGATGAGGCCTGGTTGATCCTAGGGGAATTGGTATGTCTAGTTAGGCTTGTTTGGCCCGAAAGGGTTAGTAAGTCAGAAAAGGATTATTTGGTCTTGAGGTAGATCGGTATGTCTGGATAGGCCTGATTATACTGAAAGGATTAGTTATCCAAACAAGTCTAGTTGGGTCTACCAAATTTCCCATCATGATGTTGCTTCATATGGTTCCAACACTATGTGTTGATGATGTGGTTGTGGTTCCAACACTCTATGTGGTTGATGTGGTTGTAGTACCAGCACTTTGTGCTAATTATGTTGATGTGGTTGTGGTCCCAACACTTTGTGCTAGTGATGTTGATGCGGTTGTGGTACCAACACTTTGTGTTGATGATGTTTATGTGGTTGTGGTCCCAACACAAAGTTTCAATGATGTTGATGTGGTTGCAGTTCCAACACTCTGTTTTGATGATGTTGAAGTGGTTGTGGTCCCAACACTCTATGTTGATGTTGTTGTGGTTTTCATAGAATTTTATGCTAATGATGATGGTGTTGTTCCAACATTTATATGTTGATGATGCAGATGATGATCTAGCATTTTGTTTTATGATGTTTTTTTAGCACTAACATTCTAATGATGTTGTTGTTGTTCCAGAATCCATATATTGATGATGTTGCAGATGATGATGACATCCCAGTATTAACATACTAATGATGTTGCATATTTTGATGATGTCCCAATATTTTCATATTGATGATGATGTTCTAGTATTCACATAGTGATGATTATGTCCCAGTATTCATGTACTAATGATGTTGCAGATGATGATGATGTTTTGTGATGATGGTGTTCTACGATGAAGAGGATTCTTATAATGATGTTGTTACAAAACTTCCTATGACATATAGATCCACCATTCAGTTGTACAGCAATAGTTGTGGTTGTTGATGTTGATGTAGAATATCTTCCTTGTTAAGAGGGAGTGCTGAAATAATGTAAGTACATAAGATATTCTAATTATACCTTTTCATAATATTGTTATTATCCATATATTCTATAGGTTGTGTTCCTCCGATTAGGGATTCCATTAATGCAATTGGTCAAGTAAATTCTTGAGGTAAAACCTTTGTTGTAAGTAGGGTCAATATAGTACCCAGAAAAAAGAATTATTAAAATTTATTTTTTTGTCTCCTAGCTCAAGTTGAACCTGTTGAGAAGGTGAAGTTGAACATGTTGGATTATTAAACTTCATAATTGATGTGTATAAATAGATGATGCACCCTTGTCATTTGAATATACTCATAGTTGAAGCAAGTTTGATATAGAGATAAAGAGGAGTCCATCTAGAGGAGGAGACGTATTCTATTTGGTCTTGTGGTATTACACTGTACTTGGTTGGATTCTATATTGAGGAAGTTTTGTTGGTTTTTCTTCCCCACGAGGGTTTCCCATGATAATATTTTTGTTTTCGTTGTCTTTTTATGCTTTTAATTCCTTCATTCATACTCTTCTTATTGTGCATAAAAATTAAAAAAAAACATGTTTGTATCTTCTATCTCTATTTCTTCCTCTTTCATTTGGCTACCCAATTCTTTTGTGCCCGACTACACTAGCGGTCATCGACTCATCCTTAGTTGGATTTGGTCGGCTACTCAATGTAGACTACTTGTTAGGGGTCAAGATTCCCCTACATCATAGAGAGGTGAGGGTTTATCTTTGCAAGAATGTTTAGTGTTAAGGTTTGTAGAGGAATTAGGAATGCATGTTTCCCCTAGGCCTGAGGTGGGATTTCAGTTAGTGACCCTTTGGTATCTCTAGGGGAGAAAGGTTATCATGTTTAGGCATGGGAAAGGGGTCTTCTAAAACCATCACCCTTAAATCTAGTGCACCTACTACATAAGGATTATTATCAAGGAGTTAAGTGGCCATTGGTTCAAGAAGGAGGAAACCATGCAATGATGAGATAAGATAAGAATAAAGATTTAATGTCCAAGAAATGACCACAAATACGTAAAACGTAATTCCAAGAACATAAGTACCAATACAAAGTGGGAGTGCAAAAGCAAATCCTATAAGAACAAGATAAGGAAACTATAATTTATAAGGTCTAATAGATAAGACTAATATAGAAAGCTAGAACACTAACATAGAAAATTGAATAAAGTAGAAACCCAAATCCATGGATGAATCCCTTGTGCAGGGATGCAAGGGAAGGGTAGATCGGGAAAATAAAAATTAATTCCCATTGGGGTTTTCATCTAAAGCTATCATGTCCCCTCATGAATCATCTATGGCCTGAGTTCCTAAACCAATCAATCCATTGGCTTGAGGAGAGGAATTAAATGTCTTGGGATTAATTTTGAAAGTCAAAGCATTAATTAATTAATTAGGATATGTTATTTTCTTTCATAAAGTTTGGAGGATTTTATTGATAGTCAAATTTATAAATTAATACTTAAATTATGGAATAAAAATGGAGAAATATCCTCAAGGCTGCATTAGAGGATAACGTTGACTAAGAGATAGCTTGCACAAGAATAAAATACATGGCAATAAAGATAAAGAAGAAAATATGGCACAAAGTAGAAAAGAGAATACAACTAGAAAATCAAGGATAAAGCAGAAATCAGGCCAAGGTAGAAAAGAAGAATAAAGAAGGATACGACAAGAAAGTAGGATAAGGCAGGATAAGGAAAAAAAGCAGGAAAAAGTAGTGAAAAGCATAGAAAAAGTAGGAAAACGTAGTGAAAAGCATAGAAAAAGAAGGAAAACCTGAGGCAAGAAAGAAAAATCAAGATAAAGCCAAAAACATAGGAAAAATGATGAAAAATAGAGCAAAAGCAGGAAAAACTAAATAAAGAAGGAAAAAAGAAAAGCAGCAAAAGCTAAAGAATGAAAGAAAAGCATATTTATCCATCCATGAAGGCACATTATCCTCTCTAAATTTTGCAACAATTCATCCCTAGTCTATAAAAGAAGGAGTGCACACCACTAGCCCATCTTTTGACGGTCTGTGAATTGATCTGCGAACATTGTGCTACTCAAGACTTGGGAGATGTGTCCATGCTTCCATTGAGAGGATGAAGAAATTTATTCTTTGTGATTAAGCTTATTTTCAGGTTATTTATCAGATCTGATATTGTTCCAGTTAATTGAAGAAGCCAGAGATCCAAATTCTCCACTGAATAGTGTCTCCAATTTCACTATATTTATGTATTGATGTTAAATATGCTTTCCTAAGATATATATGAGATTTATTGCAACTCATTTCTATTGTTTATGATGTAATGAACCTTCTCTGAAATTTAGATGGACGTTTAATTTTTTTATCATTCTTCTTATGATTTAATTCGACCTTGTCTAGATTTGCATGCAATATTGACTAGTTATGTATGAAATATTGACTAGTTTTGTTGTATTGAGCATAAATTAGCCTCACTATAATGATTTCTAATAATTTCATTTATGATAGACTCCTAACACACTGATATAGTTTTTACATTCCTAACCAAGAAATTTGTTTCCCTCTCATACTGTTTCGGAAGGTCATAAGTTGAATCCTAAGACTTATCCACAAAACTAGTTTCACTGGTGCAAACTCTAGAGCTTCCAAAAAATATTCCATACCTACAAAAAATTGTTTATAATGATTAATAACATCATATTAAAAAAATGTAGGTCTCCTTAATCCCAATTCTTTCAGCACTGCTTGTTAGAGAGTGAACTGTAAAGCTTTCATTGGAGGAAATTTCAATTTAAAATGGGCCTTCCAAAAAAAATACAAATTCCATGTCATCATGTATTAGCCAATCAAAATGCTTTAAAATTAAAAAAGGGAGCACCTCTTAAACAATTTTTTAATATAAAGTTGAGGATAGGTATCATAAAAAAAACTACTTTCTTGTTCGTATTTTTGACATATCTCCATGTGTTTTTACTCAAATTCATCATCATGTTTTTTCAGGTCTTCTTGTTTTTGGGGTAGTGGGGCCCATCAAAAGTATGTCGAGTGGGTACTCGTTGGATGCAAAATTTAATTCCACATCCAACGATCTCTCCCAATCGAAATTTGAGTAAAAACACGGGGAGATATGTCGAAAATACGAACAAAAAAGTAGTTTTTTCTTTTCTTCCTCCAAAATTAATAAATATTATTTTATTATTTTAACTATTATTTTATTAATTTTCCTTAGGAGGCCCATTTTGAGTTGAAATTTCCTCTAATTTAGTTTGCATATGTTAGGACTCCCACAAGCCTAGAATTAGGCTTCAGCCTGGCTAATGTTCGAAACCTAAAAGGACCCAACACATTGTGCATAGGAACCTAAACATTCATGATAATTTCCCTACCTTGTTGATCCTCCCAGACTATCTTTTTTCTCACTCTTTTAGCTTGAAACCCACTGCATATTAGCTTGTTTTGAAAATTTCTTGTGCAATAGAGATAATGATATATTGACCTTGATTTGGATTATTACAATGGTATCAGAGCATGGTCCTCTAAAACTAGTCATGTGCTATATCATGAGTCACATAAGAGATCGGTATCCCAAGAAAAAATATCCTTTAGGGGATGAGTCCAATGAGATGAGTTTTGCTGAAGGAAAATTCCAAGGAAAAAGTGAAATTCATGGCATGGGTGGAAATGGTGAGATACAAAATCTGATTTCAAGTATGATTCAAGGATTATGAGAAATGACCTATAACATCATCATGTCCAAATATTAAACCATAGAATTCATTGTTAAGCGTCTAGAGAATAATAATGGTGAAGGGAGCAGCCATGGTTCACAACATGAAGAAAGGAAGAGCCCTAAAGGGTTTGTATTTTCAAGGATTGGGCCTCATAATCAGCCTAATGAATTCATAAAGGAGCCTCCAATTCAATTAAGGCCTATTATTCCCAATTTCCTTGATGAGAAAAGAGATGAATTGGAGATCCATAATGAAAGCATTGCTACAATGGAGGACAAGAATGATGAATGCCTCACACTGAATGAAGATTGTAGGAGGGATTTAACATTCAAATAATTTTTTGATCTCTGATACAAAACCAATACAAGATATAGCTTCTATAATCATAATTAGAATTATGATTTGAATAATGTTATTGGAAAACTTTATCTTCCATACTTTGATGATTCATTAAAGTGCACATCTAGTTTATGGGTGCAGAAGCTAGATACATACTTCCAGTTAAATCCAATGGCGGAGAGAGAAGCTATGAATATGGCCACTCTACACTTAGATGGTGAATAAAATGACTAGTGTTTTCATGGGATAAAGACTCTTGGACATGATCAAGTGACCTATGAAGAATTCACAAGAAGGTTGATAGACATATTTAAAATAAGAGACCATCAAATATATTTCAGAGAGCTTGTGCCTATGAACCAAACTGGGACTCCTAAAGCTTACATATCCGAGTTCTAGAAGTTGTATGTTACAATGACTAATATCTCAAAATCTTGGTTGATCCTCTTTCTCATTGAAGGATTGGAATAACCATTAAAAGGTTTGGTGAAATCCTATAGACCCTCTACTTTGCAAGATGCACTAAATAGAGCAAGATATTTGCAAGATGCTAATCCAAGGACAAGGTTCCCTTCTAGGTTGAATGTTATATCTCAATTGAAGAACCAAATACCACCACCCATGAAGATTCCTTCTGGAAATTTCAAGAGAGACAATTTCTCTAGAGATAGAGATGAATTGAGGAGGATAAAGTTGTGCTTAACCTACCAAGAACCTTGGGTTCCTAGACACAAGTGTGCTAAGGGGAAGGCACACTACATAGTGGTTTTTTCAGAGAGTGCAGCTCAAGATCAAGAATAAAGGCCTCAAATTGATATAGATGTGTCCTATAATACTGTTGATGAAGAACCTTCTTTAGAGGAGAGCAAGATTGTTGTGTTATCAGGAGTTTCTCGCTTCCAGACTCTCATATTCAAGGGATTGGTTCAATGGAAAGTAATTATTGTGTTGGTGGATGGAGGAGCCACCCATAATTTTATTGATTCATCTTTGGTGGAAAGGTGAAAGTTTCCTACTGATAGGTTTGAAGGCTTCACTATCATAATTCCAGGTAATCATTCTATGGACTTCTCTAGATGGATTCCTAAACTACAAGCAACCATAGGATATTACACTGTAACTAACATATTTTATGTGTTAAATGGTTTTTATACTAATATGGTGTTGGGAGTACAATGGTTGTATTCTATTGGGAAGCATGCCATAGATTACACTGTCCCTGATATGATGTTTCAATATATAGGTGGGAAAGAGGTAGTGTTGAGGGGAATCAACACCTACCCAAAACAAGTGATCGGTGCACATAGTATGAGATATTTACTTAGACATGGAGACATTGAATGGGTTGTTTAGTGCACAATATCCTGAAGATATTCAGAAGTTGCTTTGAAAGCATAAGAGGGTATTTGGATACCTTCCACATGGGAGGCCACCTAATCGAGGAGTGGAGGATATAATAGATATGGATATAGGTACATACCATATCAAATTCCATCCTGAAGATATTCAGAAGTTGCTTTGAAAGCATAAGAGTGTATTTGGAGACCTTCCACATGGGATGCCACCTAATCAAGGAGTGGAGCATATAATAGATATGGATATAGGTACATACCCTATCAAATTCCATCCTTACAAACATCCAAAAATTTCAAATATGAGATTGGAATAACTATCAAATAACTCCTTTATTTGGGATTCATAATACCAAGTTCAAGTCCGGTTTCCTCCTCTGTAGTGTTGGAAAAGAAGAAATATGGGACCATCCACATGTGTATAGATTACCAATCTCTCAACAAAAATACAATAAAGAACTGATATCCTATCCCTAGGGTTGATGAGTTGATCAATGAGTTACATGGATCTAAGTATTTTTCCAAGATTAATCTATGTTCCAGTTACCATCAAATCAGGATGAGAGAAGAAGATATTCAGAAAACCACTTTTCGATGTCACTATGGAAACTTATAATCTTGGTCATGCATTTTGGATTGACTAATGCACCTGTAACATTCCATTCATGCATGAATAGGGTGTTCAACAAAGAGCTCCATAAGTTTGTTCTTGTTTTCTTTGATGATATCTTGATATATAATAGGTCTTGGGAGGAGCATTTGCACCATCTGGATGTTGTACTAAGAATATTGGTAGATCAATCCTCTTTTGCTAAGATGTCTAAGTTTGAGTTTGGAATGATTAAGACTCTTTATCTTGGTGTATGTGATTGGACAAGAAGGAGTGAAAATTCACATGGAAAATACTCTTGCTATATTGGATTGGCCAAGTCCTAATAATCTCACTAAGTTGAGGGGGATCATTGAATTGTGGACTCACTATCACTATAAGTTTGTGAAAGGATTCTCCAAGCTGCCATATCCTTTGATAGATATCACAAAGAAAGGAGCCTTTAGTTGTTCAAAAGAAGCAGATAAGGAATTCAAAAGATTGAAAGAGGTAAAGAGTAGTTGTCATGTTCTTTCACTTCCTGATTTTTCTCAACCCTTTGTTCTTGAATGTGATTCCTAGGGAAATGGGATTGGAGTTGTATTCATGAAAAATAAGCATCCAATATCTTATGAAATTTGGAAGTTTCATCCTCATGAGAGGATATATTGATTTTATGACAAAGCAATGTTAGCCATCCTGCATGCACTAGTCAAGTTTAGATAATATCTTGTGGGAAGTAAGTTCATCATCAAAACTCACAATAGCTTGAGACACTTCATATCACAAAAAGAGTTGAATGATAGGCAACATAAATTGGTAATCAAGGTCCAAATATTCGACTTTGACATTGAGTACAAGAAGGTTAAGATGAATCTTTTAGTTGATTCCCTCTCTAGAAAAGCAATACTTGATTTGATGAAGTTTCATGATGATTGGAAGACAAAATTAGGAGTTGAGTATGAAAAGATTTAGTTTTCTTGTGATTTGTTTGATGGAATAATTCATTATGATGCTTTAAATATCTTCAATGATATCACCTCTCATAAGGATAGAATATTTCTAGTTCCAGAATCATCATTGAAGAAGAAGATATTAGAGGTTGCCCATGATGCACCCTTAACTATACATCCAGTATTTGTGAAGACATACAAGAAGGTTGGTGAGGTGGCATATGAGCTAGAAATGCCTCCAGGAGGTAAGATTCATAATTTATTTCATGCGTCTTATTTGACAAAAGTAATAGGGAATAAATTAAAAGTTTCAAAAGAGTTACCTCCCCTAGATGATGAAGGGAACTTCATGTTGGCTCCAAATAAGATCTTGGAGGTTCAAGAAAAGAACTTACGAAGAAGAATATTTAAGGAATATTTGGTGCAATGGGAAGGACTACCTAGTTAGGATGTCACTTGGAAAGGAGAAGACATCTTACAACATCCAGGTTTGAAATTTCATGGGAAAATGAAATATTGGGAGGGGAGGACTATCATGTCAGTTCATGAATGATATAATGCATGAGTTCCTAACCCAATCAATCCCTTGGGTTGAACCAAGCAATTTTAGGAGGGGAGGACTGTCATGTCCCCTCATGAATGATCCGTTGCATGATTTCCTAACCCAATCAATCCCTTGGTTTGAGGAGAGGAATTAAATTTCTTGAGATTAATTTTGAAAGTCAAATAATTAATTAATTAATTAGGAAATGTTATTTTCTTTCATAAAGTTTGGAGGAAATTATTGAAAGTCTAATTTATGAATTAATACTTAATTATGGAATAAAAATGGAGAATTATCCTCAAGGGCGCATTGGAGGATAAGGTTGACTAAGAGATAGCTTGCACATGAAGAAAAGAAAAAACAATAAAGATAAAGAAGAAAAGATGGAACAAAGGAAAAAAGAGAGCAAAATTGGAAAAGCAAGGGTAAAGCAGAAAGCGGGCCAAGGAAGAAAAGAAGACTAAAGCAGGATAAGTCAGGAAAGCAGAATAAAGCATGATAAGGAAGAAAAGAAGGAGAAAGCAATGAAAATCAATGAAAAAGCGGGAAAATATAAGGCAAGAAATAAAAAGCAGGATAAAGCTAGAAAAGAAGGAAAAAACAATGAAAAGCAGAGAAAAAGCAGGAAAAGCTAAAGCAAGAAGGAAAAAATTAAAACATGAAAGCAAAGAAACAAAAGCTAAAGAAAGAAGGGAAAAAGTAAGTAATTAAAGAAAATCATATTTATCCATCCATGAGGGTAAATTAGCTGCTATAAATTTCTCAACAAATCATCCCATGTTTACAAAATAAGCAGTGTGCACCACTAGCCCATCTTTGGACAGTATGTGAATTGATCTGAGAGCATTGTGCTACTCAAAATTTGGGATATGTTCCCCTAGTCAAGATGGGATATGTGCCCCTACTTCCTTAAGAAAAATAACCCGACGATGTGTGCAAGGGCTGGGTTAACCCGTGATGCTAGAACGAACGTGTGGCGATACAACAGCTAAAGACATTCAATATTCATAATTGAACTTCTTTTTTTAGGTTATTGATCAAATCCAGGATTGTTCTAGTTGATTGAAGAATCCATAGATCCAAATTCTCCAATTCTCTAGTGAATAATGTCTCCAATTTTACTATATTGATGTATTGATGTTAAATACTATTTACTAAGCTATCTATGAGATCTATTTCAATTTATTTCTTTTTTTTGTGATTTAAAGAAGCTTCTTTGAAATTTACATGGCAGTTTGAATTGTTTTGACCATCCTCCTTATGATTTAATTCAACCCTATTGTAGCAAGGATTTCTCTCTTGCTACAGGGAAGGAATGGCTACCTTCCATCTATAGGACGGAAGGGTAGGGTTCCTAATGGTAATGCAAGAAAAACAAAACTAGAATGAAGTAAATAACAGAAAGGAAAGAGATGGAAACCCTGCATACAAGGTTAGACTCCAGAACCCTGCATACACTTGTTAGAACATGAAATAAACCTGCAAGCAAACTGAGTTAGACAAAAAACTAAAATGAAAATGATATTAAACAAAAGATTATACCTCTTGGTGGAAATGGGCCACCATGCCCAAGCTTGGAGAAGCACCTCTCTCTTGGAAATGGGGGAGCTATGGCTCAAAGGGAAAATGGATGAGAGGGAGTGTGGGTGGCTTGAGAGGCAAATGGTCTCAAGGCACCCACTCGAGCAGCATAACAGTATGCAAGGGAGGAATGTTTTGAGAGTGACCCCCACCCCTTTATTTATAGCATTTTTAGGTTTTTAAGCCCCTGGTCAGGGCTTTAGCCCCTTTCACTCAATTTTTAGCTCCTTTTAGGGTTTTAGGTTCCTTTGACGGGGTTTAGCCCCTTTTGTTGGCTTTAGCTACTATCAGAGCTATTTAGGCTCTTTTTAGGGGTTTTTAAGCCCTTTTGCCTGTTTTAAAGCCTTCTTGAGGGTGTGGGGGTCAAATGGGGTTAAATGAGGGTCATGCATGGGTGTCCTTGGGTGGTGTCGACCATGTAGAACTGAGTGAGGGATTTTTTGGGTTAACATATTGCCCCTTGATGTGTGAGGGAAGGAGCTCATCGTATGGCTGACGGACATCATAAGATTTTCTGCAGAGAGGTGGTGCTTCCTGAGCTGGGACATGGTGGCGTTTGGTTTTTGTATTAATATGGTTCCCATCAATGGGTGAGATACACATAATGTGTGACATGTATATGGATGAGGAGAGCATCCCCATGCTCGTAAAAATGTCAAAAGATAAATGTAATCTATGCTCTATAATACAAAAGTTGATCATATACAACTGATGATACATAGTGGTTGCCTCCATGAGAGGTTGAATACAATACTGATCTGAAGAACTGCTACATTGGACCCATGGAATTCTCATGGAATGCTATATCTTCATGACTGATGGCCTGTTGGATTTGGAATGGTACATAGCTATATGGACTCACTAATGGAGAGTCAGAGTCTCTGTGGTACAAATATGTTGAATCAATCATAAATCTATATAGAAGCACTGTTGGGAATTTTGAACACTGTTTCCAACGCAACCCAAAAATCACAAGGGACATGAACCTGTTTAGGTCCCTTGAATAGACTCATCAATGTTCTAGAGTTAAGAACCATATGGGGTCTTCAACTAAATACTGCACTGACCAATACCCTGTATGAATCTCAATGGTGCAATGATGTAGTTGGATTCGATCGCGTGAGAAACAACCATCCCGACAGGAATTAAGGACCTCTCTTAAGTGGTCCAAGGAACTCATCAATGAGGTTAATGAAACCAAGATATAGGGAGCTCTGGGTCTATCCTCTGGAATATGTGTGTTGTCGTCGACAGAGGGAGAATTGCCCCTGGTTAAGGCAATGATGTTTCCTTGACCAAAAGCACGAGGGAGATAACCGAAAGGTGTGAGACAATATGAGGACTGCCCTACTGAATTGGGGGAGCAGGGAAAGAGTTGAACAAGGGCAGAGGGAGTGTAGTAGACTCAAATTTCCTTTGTTCATAGTATGATGGTAGGGTAGACTAGGAAACAAATGAAACTGACTCATGGGAATGGGATCATAGCTGTAATACCGGGAATGTCACTGCATATGGGAAATAGTTGGGGGAGGTAGACACTTTTGACATTGATGGGATCCAAGGAAGACACATTGCAAAGTACTCTGAATAAAGGCAACCCAAAGTGGGAATGCTGCCAAACTATTTTTTGTTGGGTGGTGTCAAGAGACACCATTGTGGTACGATCTCGTGGATTTTTGGCGAGCCTGAGAAAGTAAATGCTCAATAGTGCTTTCAATTTTAGAGAGTCTGAAAGCACGAAGAAGACTCCAGTGGGGCTCTTTTTCATTGGTAGTATCCTATTCCCGAAAAAGTATTAAAGTATACACATGAGAGCTTGCCCATCCTTTCCTAGGGTATGGGAGACTTCTTTACCATTGGTAGTCCAATTAGGTCGAAAATGGTTAAACCTATACTGACTGGACAGTCATTCAAATACTTTTACGAGCATGAACGAAACCAAGTTTACTCGACAATATTTTCTTGCTGAGAAGGATGGAAAAGAGCTTAACGACAACCCATGGTGAGATTTTTTGTAAAGTTCAGCCCCTCTGCCTGAGAAAGCATAAAAGTATGCAAAGGGGAATGGTCTTGGCTTGAATTTGCCAAGGTGGTCATTTTCATTTTATGGTCTACATAGTTCACAAAAGGAGATAAACAAGATGATGTAGACGCCCTTTCCTATACTTTAGGAAGCAGCTGCACTCGACAATCTTTTCATTCTTTTAGGAGTCATAAAAGAGCTTAAAAGAAACTCTAGTATGGTCAACTGATTGTGGTGGCACAAGCGATGCCCCATGTCGGGACGGTGGACAGTGGTCCAAAGGTCATCAACGTAGTATGGATGGAGCAGGTGGCTCTTAAACATACCAATACATGCATGGGATAGATCGCGGCAGTACCAATACATGTATGGGATAGATCGTGGCAGTACTAATACATGCATGGGATAGATCGTAGCAGAGGCACGTGAGTCAGTGTGGCAGAGGCATGCAAACAAGGTGGATCTCAGACAGAGGTCAAGAGAGTCATATGTGATTTGTGGAGGATGGACTTGACTATATGTGATGTGAGTGCAATTTTGGAGACAGTTATATGCCAAATACATGTGAAGGAAATGATCTGTTTTTCGAACGATGGTCCGAAGATCCGCATAAGGTGCAGTGGATGGAGTAGACAGCTTAAAAAATAAAAATGATGTTCCTTACGGGCAGTGGCCTAAGAACTCGCATGAGTAGCAGTAGGCGAGTGTGATGCAAGTACAGGTCCACAGACACTTGCGTCACCATAATGTGGCTCGTGAGTCGAGATAACTTCCGGGGAGTGGTACCGAAATTTGCATTAGAGGAAATTTGGGGTCTAAAATGGGCCTTATAAGAAAACGTGCCAAAATAAGTTTTTGTGAGTTGGAATTCAAGAACCAATAGAATTTCAATAAAATAAGTCAACCATAATGGTTGAATTGACATATTTGTCATTAAAAAAAACTACTTTTTTTTGTTCGTATTTTCGACATATCTCCCTGTGCTTTTACTCAAATTTCGATCGGGAGAGCTTGTTGGATGTGAAATTTTATTCCGCATCCAACGAGTACCCACACAGCATACTTTTGATGGAGCCCACTACACCAAAAACAAGAAATACCTGGAAAAAAAAACATGATGATGATGTCATCATCACGTTTTTTCAGGTATTTCTTCTTTTGGGGGTAGAGGTGTCCATCAAAAGTATGCAGTTTGGGTACTCGTTGGATGCAGAATCAAATTCCACATCCAACGAGCTCTCCTGATTGAAATTTGAGTAAAAACACAGGGAGATATGTCGAAAATACGAACACAAAAAGTAGTTTTTTTCTTTCTTCCTCCAAAATTAATCAATATTATTTTATTATTTTAACTATTATTTTATTATTTTAAATATTTTTTTATTATTTTCCTTAGGAGGCCCATTTTAGACCCCAAAATTCCTCTAATGTTTGTTAAACCTGAGACGATGGTCTTATGAGGAGATGGAAATTTGAGCCTGGAGGTGTAAGAGGTGTCTCAAATTGGTTCCGCGTGACTTTGGATTAGCAGCGAATGTTGCTGCCCTTAACTTGTGGTAAAAACGTTGAAAAAGAAGAAAAGAAAATGAAGCGACTCATTGGTGATGTTAAGCGTAAAATCTCTTGAGGTAGAGCTCGATGTGGGGGTTCTCCAAGAGTTGTCCATCAGAGTCAATAAGGGTGTATGCCCCTTTTTCGAGGAAATGGTGCATGACGTATGGGCCATACCACATTGACTCGAAATTTAATTTGCCCAACTTATCGTTGGGTTGGTCATAGACTAGAATGATATTGCCTTCACTAAAGGTGTGAGGGTGGACATGGGAGTCATAGTGGGCCTTTGACCATGTTTTCGCTGCTTCAATGGCTTGGAGGGAAGCTCGACGGTCTTCTATAGTTTGTTCGAGTTGGAGGAGTTGTTCTTCTAAAGTCAAAGTATTAGGGAAGAGTTCTACCATGAGGCAGAGGGATGGTATTTGGTACTCTATAGGGAGTACTGATTCAATGCCATGTACTAGGAAAAAAGGAGTGAAACTAGTTGTGGTTTTTGTGGATGTGCGATAAGCCCATAGGGCGGAAAATAGCATGTGATGCCAGTTTGTTTTATGGTTTCCCACCATCCTTTGGAGCATTGTTTTGATGATTTTGTTGACTGCTTCAACTTGGACATTTCCCTGGGGATATTAGGAAGATGAGTACTGGTATTCAAATTTCAACATGGTTGACAACTCAGCCCAAACAACATCTTGAAAGTGTGCTCCATGGTCTGAGACTAATTGTTTAGGAACACCAAATTGTGAAATAACATGGTTGAAGAAGAAGCGCACTGTTGTTTCACTTTTGTAATCAAATGTGGGCATGGCCTTATCCCACTTAGTGAAGTAATCGACTTCCATAATGATGTATTTATGACCATTGGCCAAGACAGGGTTGATTGTCATGAAGTCAGTTACCCGTTTGCGAAAAGGCCCGACTATAACTATGGGGTGTATCAGTGTAGGGGGGGTTATTGCCTTTGGGGCAAAGAGCTAACAGCTGTGACAATGCTTGACTACCTCTATGTAATCAGTGAAGATAGAAGGCCAGAAGTAGCTGGCACGTAGAATCTTCTGGGCAGTTTCCAGGCCTGAAAGGTGGCCACCACAGGCTCCACTATGATAGTCAATGAGGATGGTCTCGACCTCGTCATGGGTGAGGCAATGACATAGGATGGTATCAATGCCTTGATGATACAAAACATCTCCAATCAGCAAGTGGTGAATGGCTTGATGTTGGATGCGTTGCCTATCCTCATGTTTTAAGTGCGCTGCGAACTTCTATGTTCGTAAATATAGAAGGATGTCCCCATACCATGGGTCTTCCATGGATATGATGAATAGAAAATCATCAGGGAGGTCATCCTTGGGTGGTGATGACGCGTTTAATGGTGGTAAGTTTGTCATGAGCGTGGCTAGCGTGAGTGCCTTTGTTCTTTTTGGGGAAATGAATTCTAAGTCGAATTCCTGGAGAATGATTACCCACTTAGCCATGTGACCTTGTAGGAGGCGACGGCTTAAGAGGTACCGCATTGGGTTTGAATCGGCCACTACATGAGTATGGTTTGCAATGATGTAGTGTCGCAACTTTTGAGCTGAGAAGACGATGGCAAGAACCAATTTCTCCTCGGGTGAATATCATAGTGGGGGGTCTGTTAGCTTCTGACTGATGTAATAAATCACATGCTCATGGCGAGCATCGTCTTCTTGGACCAAGACCCCAGCAATGGAATTGTCCAAGGCCG
This sequence comes from Pseudotsuga menziesii, assembly GCA_001517045.1. Taxonomy (NCBI): domain Eukaryota; kingdom Viridiplantae; phylum Streptophyta; class Pinopsida; order Pinales; family Pinaceae; genus Pseudotsuga; species Pseudotsuga menziesii. The sequence continues at coordinate 370,681 of LPNX010969404.1, forward strand.
ACACATAAAGAATGAAGTCTCGGGTGAAGTCTGGTGCTGAGAGTAATGGTGCAGAAGCCAAGGCTTGCTTGAGTGCATCAAATGATTCTTGTGCTTGTTGATCCCAAACAAAGGGGATTTTTGTGCAGAGCGGGTGGATGAATCCGTAGAATTTTGTTGTATATTTTGGTACAAAGCAATGAAGGAAGTTGGCCTTGTCTTGGAGGCTCTTTAGTTGGTGCCGCATTTTTGGTGAAGGAAGATGAAGGATAGCATGGACTTTGAGGGGGTCTACCGTTATCCCTTTGTGGTATACAATGAACCTGAGTAGACGGCCTTCTGGGACACAGAAAATGCACTTTAGGGGATTCAGGAGAATTTTGTACTTGCGGCAACATAAAAATAATTGCCACAAGTTGTCCATATGTTGTGCTCATTTTGGTGATCGAGCAGTAAGATCGTCAAGGTAGACCAATATGATATGGATTAGATCATTGAAACAATATGTCATGGCATGCTAGAAGGTGGATCCAGGGTTTTTCAGGCCAAAGGGCATTACTTCGATAAGCGAATGTGAACCACGGGGTTGTAAATGCAGTCTTGTAATGATCTTCTTTCTGGATCTGGATTTGGTTATATCCATAAAATCCGTTCATGAAGGAAAAGACCTCATGGCTGACACATGCATCGATAATCTGTTTGATGAAGGGTGTTGGGAAGTTGTCTTTGGGACACTCCCCATTTAGATCATGGAAGTATGTGCAAATGTGGATGGTACCCTGTTTTTAATTCACAGGAACATGATTAGAAATCCCACTGGTGTACGCAATGGGGTAAATGAAGCCGATTGTGCGCAACTTCTCTATCTCAGCTTTGACCATGGCCACTTTGGAAGGATGGATGGGCCATTGTTTTTGGCATACGGGGGCCACATCGGGCCATGTGTTGATGTGGTGTTCAATGATGGATGGATCCAACTCAGGAATTTCAATGTAAAACCAGGCAAAGATGTCGCAGAATCCTTGGAAGAGAGCTTTGTAGGCAACGACTTCTTCCAGGAAGCAGGATGCCCCTAGCTTAATTTCTTCAACAACCTCAGGATTGGTTGAGATGTTGATTTTGATTGTTGGTGAGATGTTAACCATGTTCCCTTCTTCGAAGGCATCTAGTGTTGAAATGGGGTTTTTGAACCAGTCGACTTTCCCATGAATGAAATCTTTGGTTTCCACAAAAAAATGGTTAGACTGCAACACAAGTTCTTCAGGGAGGAAGAACGAGCAATGGTGCATGTCGTCCCATGGGTATTCCAAGGCAGTTAAGGCTTCAAGTATCTCCTCATCATTGTGGAAGCAATGAAGAGACAGGTCTGATGGACCGTCACTGGTGGTGGAGACAAGAGTGTCAGTAGAACTGGACATCATGTAAATGGACATGGTGTCTAAAGAAGGAGGTGGGGGTGAACTTCTTCGATAAGGGTGATCTCAGATTCAAGGGAATGTTTTCGAAGGTCAGCTAAAGCCATTCATAACTCGGACAAGTCTTTGTAGTGGTGAGAATAGTGTACATACAAACCGCAAAGGGCACAAGCATGGTTTGTTCTTAATGACTTGTTTCTCACTATTGGTACACCTGGTAGTTCAACCACATGGAGGTTTTCGGTTGTATCCATGGCATCCAAATGCACATGGATTATAGGAATCTCGGGGCAGTTCTGAGTTGGATGGCCCTATTCTTCATAGACGGTGCAAGGCAGGATCTGTTGAGGTTCTATGGTAGCTTTCACATTCTTGCCCCTAGCCCTTTTTGGGTGGGGCAGTGCGGGTGCGGTTGCGGTGGTTGGTTTTTGTGGGGTAGGTGGAGGATGAGACTCAACCGCAATGGGTTGCACGGGGGTTAAGACTACCTGGGGAATTGGTGGTTGAGTTGGTGGATCAAGATACCACACGGGAATTCCCAATGTAAAGTTGGGTAAGTTTAAGGTGGCCATTACTGGCTTGCTCATGACACCAGGCGGGGGAAAGAGGAAGGGAATTGTATGGACTAAAGAGAAGCCTAGATAACGCCCTGATGGTTGCATGTGGGGATGAGATTGTGGTTACGGCTGCACATAATGCTGCAGCTGTGGATGATATTGTAGCTATGGACGGTGTTGTGGTTGCGGTTGGGGCCATGCCTGCAGTTTTTATTTGGGTGTAGCGGTACTGGATGAGAGCATGCACAAGTCCGCAATCTCATTTGGTGTTGGTGGTGGTGACACTAAGGGGAAAGAAGTCGTCATGGTGGTATCGACAAACAACCCAGGGCCCACATTCAATAATGGGGAGGCTAGTATGTTTTCAACCATGGTTTTGACCGCAAGAATAACATTGGCGTGTGTGGTCATCCCTTGCGGATCAATGGTGTTGATCATAGGCATAACGTTGGTGGGTGCCATTATCCCTTGCGAATTGTGATAAGTCAGTTGGTCAACCGTCATGATTTTCCCTTCGTGGGGGAACACCATGAGATGGAAGACAGTTGATGCTATGGATCTCATGGCGTACATATAACTTCTTCTAAGGAGAAGGTTATAGTCCAATTGAGCATTGACAACCTCTATGTCAATCAGAACTGTCTTCCCGGATAATGTGATGGGGACATGGGAGAGGATTCCTTGGGCTTTAGTGGGATGGCCATCATAAGCACGCAGAGTTGTAGCGGATAGTTGTAGAATTGGGGATCAAAGTTTCTGCCAAACTAGGGTAGACATAACGCACGTGGATGCCCCCTCATCCATTATGCACCGGTGCACGACCAAATTCTGGATAGACACTGGGATTTGAAAGGCAATGGTTGATGGAATTCACGGTTCTCTGTTATCTATGTCGAATGTGATCAAATTGGATTCAGAGGGGTCTATGGCCCCGAGGGCAGCTAGTAAGCCTTTTCGCTGGGTTGGAAAATTTTTGAGTACCTCAAGAGCAGACATGGCGGTAGATGTTTGGGCCAAATCATCCACGATGTTGTAGCTAACAACAGCTCTAGCCATGGCATTATTGGCAACCCGGCGTATGGGGGCTGCGCGAAAGGGGGTAACTGAAGAGGTGCATTGACTAATTTAGATGTAGATGCCATTGATATGTCAGTGGGTTTAGTGTTGTATTCGTACTGATTTGTCTAGTTTGTAGATTGACATCTTCAGTTGTCATAGTTAGCAGGTGGTGGACACCTGTTTCTGCTGTGGGAGGTTCCCTCGGAGCATTGGGGAGGGGGTGCGGTTGCCACCAATCCTTGGACTGGTAATGGGTTTTAGAGCACCATAGGAGGAGGTCCTTGTGGTGGTGGGTTGTATTGGGCTTGGTCAATTGTATTGGTGGCATTTTGAACCTCATTTCTAATGGCTTGTTTAGCACGACCCATGAAGGGACACTCGGATGTGTAGTGCCCATAGACCTCGTATAATGTGCATGGTTGGTTTGTCCGCAATGGAGCGTTGCGTCTCAGTGCATTTGGTAATTGAGTATTTTGGGTTGGCCGATTCACCCCGACATTATTGGGAGGAGTTGGTTGTTGACCGCCTCCCTACGGTTTATTGTTGCCTTGGTTTTGGGGTTGGTTATTCTTGGCTTTCCCTTGTTGGTTATTGGGGGCTAGCTAGTTCAGACGGTTTTGTTTTTCAAACACCTATCCTTATGGAGAAGGTGGAGCAGAGGTGGGGGCTTGAACAACTTGTACTGGTGGTGCATAGTAGACTTGGGTAGGTGTCGGTGCCACAAATGTGGGCATTTGTCCTGTGTATTGTTGTGTTGGCCAAGCTAATGCCTCAGCTTGTTGCAGTGGCGCAGATTGTACATAAGAAGTTGTGGCTCCAAACTGTGACACCATTCTTGCATAGTCCAGAGTTTGGTTTTGGTAAGCAACACTAGGAGTGTTGCTTGGTTGTGGTGGTATTGTAGGTGGTGTCGGACGATTTTGTGGTTGGTGAGAGACAGAACCTATGATGCCATCTACAGCATGGGATGCCCCCGATGCATCCCGGTAGGAGGTGCCTGCATGGGGAGCATCTGGAATGATAGTGTAAAGGTATCCAGACTATGCATAGATCAGATCAAACTACTGGGATTTCAAGATGGCCTACTCTTCGGATTGGGGATGTTCGGATGCAATGTCCTTTGCTATAGTTGGGAGAAAGGTTTTAAGGAACCAATCTAGGAAGATCATGTCATCAAGTTGGATCTTACACAAACTAGGGCATCTTCGCCACTCATGGATGTGGTCAGTTATGTGGGTCACAGTATTCTGGAGTCAAGATAACAAGATCTCCACCCCTTTTTCATATCTGAAGGGGAGTTGGAAATATTGCAGGAACATGAAATCCAGGGAGTTGAAATCCAGGTACTTGGCTTGTGGTAGCTCAATGTACCACTTGGATGCAGCACCTATGAGGGTGCATTGGAATAGTCTTAGCCTGATCAAATAATTTATGATGCTATTTGATGAGCACCATAGATGAAACGTCATGATGTGGTTTTGGAGGCACTCCCCTGCCTTCCCTTCAAACTTGGGTATGTCTAAGGAAATTTTGGTTGGCATCGGAGTCCAGTAAGTTTGATGGCAGATAGGGTCATTTTTTAATCGATCCAAATCAGACAAGTTGAGACATCCCATGAAAGGAAGGTTTGACCCTAGGTTGATGTGAGATGGGGAAGCCATGGTGGTGGGATTTGCAGGTACATGATGCACCTGCATAACTGGGGGTACTTGTGGTACAATTGTGGATGGGCTCATGCCCCCAAGTGTAGTGGGAGGGATAATGTGGGTGGAAGGGCCATTGCCCCCATGTATGACAAGAGAGGTAGTGTAGGTGGAAGGGCCACTATCCCCATGTGTTGCAAGTGGGACAACTTGACTGGTCAATATGGGTGGTGGTAGTTAGATTATAATGGTTTGCATAACCGTGTTGGGGCCACGTCTAGGGTTGTTGGTGATATTTTGTGGTGTGGACATGGGTCCACTAGCAATTACTATGCCGAAAAATGGATCCAGGTTTGCACCAGCCATGGGGCTTGATGGTGCAGTGTGCAGATCTAGTTCAGACTGATATGAGTCTAAATATGAATTAGAGGCTCTGTGGCCTTTTGATGGTGTTGAAGGTCATCAAGAATGTTCTTGACAATGTTGGTTTAATGACCCGTACTATGGTGGTTTGCCTCTTAGGCGTGAGGAAGAGTGTGAGGGATCAATCGTGTCAGATTTGTATGTCAAAATGGAGGTAATGATTTTTAGTCCCTGGTTTCAATGGCTTCCTATTGGCTTCAAGTGGTCACTTGGCCACCTCATGGGAGTGCTAGTCAATTGATAGGGGTCGTTGCCAGTTTCACTTGGAAATTCCTCTCAGCGGCCAGCTACTTTGGGGTTTATGTGGTACTCCTCACAATGAGTTTTTGGGTTGAGCCCAAGTACTTCCCACGGTTAAGGAAGTCAGGGACTTATGTCCTCAAAGGCTACAGACCTTTAACTTAGTGTAAATTGTAAATTTTACTGGCTCACTCAGCGTCATGAACTAAGTTGGGTTGATTTATATGGTATGGTGTGTATGTCTTTTGTTTTTCTGTTATATCTGGTGGCTACTTAAATGGTTTATGAATATTCCGTAGATTTCATAAAATTGTGAATGAAAGTAGTAAATAGTAATTAAAAATTTTATACATTTACCAGTTGTGATCCTGAACTATGATAGTATGACTAGGTGACTACCTTGCACCTATATTTCTCTTCAACCAGGAGAGGGTGTTGGGCTCTCAACACAATGGGACTAAGCCCATCTGTAGATCCATAGGTCACCCTGTGGATGCAAGGTTGGTCAATAGGGAGGACGCTGAGCGCCATGAGAATCCCTCCTTCTCTACCCCCTCTACCTTCCAATTCACCCGTTTTTAGTGGTTTCAAAAAATAATAGGTGAAGTGCCTATTACTATACGAGCTTCACCCTTCGTCTTATCCAAGAATACCCCGAAGGGTGATGATAGGGTAGAGGAGGAAGGACTTGGAAACATGTTGATTTTAATTAAATTTCAATTAAGATATGTTCATTAATCCATTCACCATTGATTTACACTTTGATTTACACATTCTGCAAATCAAATGAACAGAAACAGAAACAGAAACAAAAATAAAAACAGTTTGGATGGACAGAGGTGGCTGAGCCGCACTAACAATCCTTAACTTTTAAAAAATCAAACTCTAAGTGACAGATCACACTTTTTGGGTCAAATGGGGTGAGGGGGTCACCAAATTTTCCTAGAAACAGGTGAGGGGGTCACTCGAAATATGCAAGCAGAAGCGGGCTGGATTCTGGGAGGGGTCGCACCTTTTGGGGCTAAATAGGTGACCTGTTCACACCTGTGAGGCGAGAATGAGTGACCTAGTCCCCTCTCTGGGCCCAATAAGAGCAACCTACTCCAAAAACTGAAATTGTTTTGGTCCTAAGTCAGATCTGGCCGACAGTAACCTGTACTGTGGCCAAATGGACTAGAATTTTCCTTAAGGAGGCTCAAAAATAAATGGAAATGGAAATAAATGGGAATCTAAGTTAGATTTTAACAGAAAATTAAACTAGGGAAAAAAACAGAATTAAAAACTGAAACTTTGAAAAATAAACCCATGGATCCTATGGGATCGACTTGGTATGGTCGCCAATTCTGTAGCAGGAATTTCTCCCTTGCTACAGGGCAGGAATGGCTACATTCCATCTATAGGATGAAAGGGTAGGGTTCGTGATGGTAATGCAAGAAAAATGAAACTAGAATGAAGCAAATAACAGAAAGGAAAGATATGGAAACCCTGCACACAAGGTTAGACTCCAGAACCCTGCATACACTTGTTAGAACATGAAATAAACCTACAAGCAAACTGACTTAGACAAAAACTAAAATGAAAATGACTTTAAAAAAATATTATACCTCTTGCTGGAAATGGACCACCATGCCCTAGCTTGGAGAAGCACCTCTCTCTTGGCAATGGGGGAGCTATTGCTCAAAGGGAAAATGGATGAGAGGGAGTGTGGGTGGCTTGAGAGGAAAATGGTCTCAAGGCATCCACTTGGGCAGCATAATAGTATGCAAGGGAGGAATGTTTTGAGAGTGATCCCCACCCCTCTATTTATAGCCTTTTCAGGGTTTTAAGCCCTTGGTCAGGGCTTTAGCCCCTTTCACTCAATTGTTAGCTCCTTTTAGGGTTTTAGGCTCCTTAGAGGAGTTTTAGCCCCTATGAGAGTTATTTAGGTTCTTTTTAGGGGTTTTTAAGCCCTTTTTCATGTTTTTAAGCCTTCTTGAGTGTGTGGGGGTGGAATGGGGTTAAATGAGGGTCATGCATGGGTGTCCTTAGGTGGTGTAGACCATGTAGAGATGAGTGAGGGATTTTTTGGGTTAACACCTGCCTAAATTTTTATGCAATATTGACTAGTTTTGTTGTATTGAGCATAATCCATCCTCACTATAATGATTTCTATTGATTTCAGTTCTAATAGAATATTGACACACAGATATAGTGATTCCATTCCTAAACAAATCAATGCGTATCCCTCTCGTGCTATTTGGGAAGTCCAAAAATTGAATCCTAGGAGTTGTCCAAAAAGCTAGTTTCACTAGTGCGAACTCCATAGCTTCCCAAAACTATTGCAGACATGAAAAAACTATTTAATGTTGATTATTAACATCATATGAGAGTTTCGTAGGTATCCTTAATCCCAATCCTTTCACCACTGGTTGTTGGAGAGTGAATTTTAAAGGTTTTAGTTTGCATATGTTGGGACTTCGAGGAGCCTGGAATTAGACTTCATCCTAGATGATGTTTGAAACCTAAAAAGACCGAACACATTGTGCATAGGAATCTGAACATTCATGACCATTTCCCTACCTTGTTGATCCTCGTGAACTATCTTTATGCTCACTCTTTTAGCTTGAAACTCCTTGCTTATTAGCTTGTTTTGAAAATTTATTGTGCAACAGAGTTAATGATATATTGAACCTGATTTGGATCATTAAAAAATATCAAGAGGAGAATCCCTAGAATAATATATCTAGTAGTAACTCAAATTCCATGGGAATTTTGAGATTTTCCAAGGAACATATCCAGTAGGAAAGTGGGTAATCTTCTCAATTTAATTCTATTTTCCCTAGATCCAGCCTAATATCAGTGTTTAAAGATGTGGAATGTTGGATTGGTAGCTATATCAATGAGTAGATAAAGAACATGAGGAAAAGAGGCAACCCAATTATATCATAAGAGATAAAAATCAAACCTAACACACATAGAGAAGGGAGAAGACAACAAAACTGATTGCTAGTCCTAAACATGTGGAAGCAGAGCAAAAACAAAGAAAAATCATGAGAATTATAAAAATGGTGGCTTGAATACCCTAATTTTAGCACATGACTAGTCATAGGAGAATTGACACATTTTCCTGATGGAGGGCATATTTTTTCACATTGTAGGACATAAGTTGGGCGTGGAAAATAATATTCCTCCAACACTAGAGATGACATGACAAATATCTAGTATTGAATATCCAATAAGTTACTTATGGCTCATAGTTTGTCTTGATTCTTCACAAGGAACATAATGACTCATATTCTTTAAATCAATATTGTATATGTGCATCTTATTAGGAAGCTACCAATTGTTGCACCACTAGAAAGGTACTCTAAAATATTGTTGGTGTACAAGTAAGGACATTTGAGTTCATGTATGTTGAATTTATGATATTATACCATGTTCAAACACTGACCCATCCCCTGGGATTAAAAAATGTTTAATAGCCCCCCCTCACTAATAAGAGATCTGAAAAAACATGAGCTTAGATATTAAATGCTACAAATAGCAGGACTATGAGAAAAAAACTCCCAAAATAAATTGCTAGTAAAAGTTGTTTTTCCTTTAAGGAATTGGATGATTACCTGAACAAAGTATTATGGGAAAATAGAGGCTACTAGATAATAAGAAATAATTAGAACCTTGCTGAATAACTTGGCAGCATTGAAATAGTAGCATAGACCTGGAGGAAACTACAAGGATTGGATATGAGTTCATCAAGAAAAGTATGAGCAGAGGTCATTAGACAAGAGGAAAGCATTAGGGGCTTAGATAATAACCTCGTAGCATTAAAGAAATTAAAATGGTTGAGGGTAAACTATAGAGGTTGGGTACAAATTCATAAAAATAAATAAATAAATAAAAACAACATACAAATTTAAAGCACAGGGAAATAAACAGGTAGAAGTAATTAGGTCAAAGATAATATATATGGATTTTCTCTATTTTATGGGAGTTTATAATGAAGAAATAAATTTCTTCTATATCCTTGTAGTTGGGGTCAATGGAAGAAAAATGATCATGCAAGGAGTGCCAAGAAGCATTTGAGACAATCATAAAAAAATTTATAACAACCATGATGGGTTGATTATCAAAATAAACATGGGATTGTTCTTTAGGTGGAGATAGGAAATATTTGAAGTTAAGATTCATTGGGAAGTTCTGTAAAGAAGATAGTTTCATCTCTTCATTCCCTCTTTGTTTTTTTACGCACCAATTAATTATTTCATGTTAATGTTGGTTCCCTTTCTCTTAACTAGGCTTACTAGCTAAATTATATTTTTGGTGGTATTTTCTCTCCTTGAATAGTGAAATCTATGTGAACCGGATTTGTTGTTCAAATCACAAAGGTTCATAGTGTTAAGGAATTATATTTGTAGGTTTGGTTTTGAGTGTTTATGATAAGGTTGTTAACATATTGTATTCGTCACTGTAGGGATTGTCTTATCCTGACATGGACATTATAAGTAGGATGGATTGATCTTGTGATATTGAATTAGATCAAATGTCCCATTTGATTCCTCATTTCCATCCAGACAATTTTTTTCATATTTCAACTAACTCCATAGCCCATGGGAAGGCACCACCAACATTTATAGATCCATCCCAAATATTTTGTTGATTTATTTTTCATGAGTTTTCCCTATGTGTTGATATAACTTGTTGTTCTTAAGTTTAATTAGCATATCAGAAGCAATGTTAGGGGATAGTTCCATGGACTTGGCATGAACCAATGCCAAGAAAGAGAGGTGAATCTCAATGTCACAGTGGCCATTATTTATGTGACTTCACTCACAAGTCCTAATTGATATTTTATATTTTGTATTGTACAGTGTACATTTGAGTAATAATAGAATTACAGTAAGAGTTGGGGAAAAATTGAAGCACATCCATAGTTTTGGACCTTCTATGCCATCACAAGCTACAAGCTAAGCTGAAGAAATAATTTTTAAACAAATATTTGTCCAATATATGGGTTTTGTTGTTGGAAAAGCAAGAAAACAAGAGTTCATACAAAGGCCTAAAAATGTTAGGGTTTTGAAGGAGTGGCATGCTTCCAACAACGCTTAGACATCAAGATTTTTCTGGGAGGCATGCATTTATACAAAAAAAATCATTTTTCCATTATCCTAGATTGATCTCCTATTGAATTAGATAAACTATAAAAAATCTCATAAATGGACACTTGAAGTATATTGTGTAGAAAAAAGGATCGCAAAGCAATAACAATAAACAAGATGAAAATATTAAACATATAAACAATACATTACAAGAGAGACACCAGTATAACGTGGTTCACCTAAGATGGGCTATGTCCACACAAAAATTGGCAATCCTTTATTATTATACCGTCCAACAAAATAAAGGGATACAACCTACAACACATCTAATGCACTTCCTCTTCACTTTCTCACAGTCTCTCTTACATAATCACAAAGATAATTTTTCACAATGCTACAATACAATACACAATCTTATTACAATGAATTACCTTTATAAATGGAATACCATGGAAAAACACCACAAGATACCCAAAACTATGGGCCCGTAAATCGCCCATTATTGACCAAATCATGACTATGAAATTACAACATTTTACAAGGCATTTTTTCCTAAATATTTGCTACGAGGGTGCTTCCCCTTAACCCTTTCTAGGGGGGATCCCAAACCAGTCGATTCCCCCCCTAGACCCTCCATGGTGAATTTAATGGGGGGAATATTCCCACACGCCCTGTCATGGTACTGGGGTCCAAACATGGCTCAAACACAAACTCTTGAATCGGGAAGGTCAGCCTCCACAACCAACAAATTGATCATTTTCAAAAGTTGAAGGATAATCTTTGTTCTACCTCAAATCTTGCTCTATTAGGTCTAAAATAGTTCCCAACTTGTAAATACATTGAAACAAAACAAATACTAATTCTCTACTCAAATGAGTTGGATAATAGATGCAAATTTTCTATCGCTAACTAGTATTCAAGATATTAGACTATACACATAAAGCTTTAATTGGTGAATATATGGAACTAACTAGGTTAAAATAGTGATAACTCTAGACACAAATGCCTCTAAATGAAGTGAAAAAAATGTGATATATTAGTAAAATATAAACTCGGTCAATTAACGATAACATTAAAGGAAAATCTATCTCTTAAAATACTCATTTAATTGATTAATCACAAAATATTATCTACATTGAAGTACAAGTTAATATAATCAAATAAACTATGAAAACTAGGAATCAATCACACAAATATCACAATGAACATAGTATTTAAGTGGGGAAACCAATATTTCAGGATGAACCCCACTGCAAAAAGAGGCATAACTAATTAGCTCAAAGATAGGAGTATTGATAATTTTTTGAGCGAAATTAGAGATGCTTGAACTTTAACACTTTTATTAATCAATCTTGAATATATAAATCTCATAAGAAAAATCAACCACATAAATCATTCAATCATAAGAGACAAGATATACCCAGGGAAAACCCTCCAAATATAGAGGATGGAAAACCCAACAATTCTTTGAGTATGATAGGTGGATTAACATATTAACAACTTAATCTCATGATTCACAACTTTGTATAATCAAGAAATATAATCACATGAAAACTTTCAACTTACTAGCAGTGGTTCAAATGTTAGATTTTTATCATTTAAGCTAGCATTATCTTAGGATCTTTAACTGAGAGAATAACAAGCACATCAATCAAACATAAGAGACAATGAACACAAAGTTTTTCCTCGAGGAAACCATAAAGGATAAAACCCCACAACTTCCTCAGAGATAGAATCAACACCAAAATTAAAACCCCAAAATAGTAAGATGATCTCCCAACAACAGTAGTCTCTCTCTCTCTTGTCCCAACAACTTCTTCTCTCTCAGTTATGCACTACAACTGAGTGTGAGTGAATATGTGTTAAATAGAGAGGCTCACTGTCTATTTATACTAATTCTTGACTTGACAATAACTCACAAGGGTTGACTTCTCTAGGAGAGTCTAATAACCCTAGGGCCCCACAACTGCAGGGACTTTAACCCTTGATCAATAGGAGGGTTACCCACAATGACTTGACATTACTTGTTTACATTATAGAATCTCCCAATCAGAACATTGGGACATGACATGACATAATTACATTACAAACACTTCCTGGAATAAACATCGGGGTACAATACATAAGATATACAAGTGAATGCATTCCAAAGTTACAATTACAACAACACTCCCTCTTAACTAGGAAGGTATTCTTTCGACACAATTTATCAGCACAAGTTTTCTTCTCTATATCATCTAGATCATCATCGAGTTCTTATCATATTCATCTTCAAGTCATCTTCACTGGATCTAGATCATCACTTGATATGGATCATCATCATAGGATCTGGATCATCACTAGATCTGGAACATCTCTACCGGATCATCATCATGGGTGCTATATTTTGATTCTTCTCATCACAGGAAGTTCTACAGAACCAACCCTTTTTCATGTTGGTTGTAGGCCTAGCCTCCAAGTAGGTATTCATCTTATTCAGCACTTATATTTGACCATGATAGGAAACTTTATTCAGACAACATGTCAGAAAGGCTCTGCACTTATATCTGACCATGATAGGAAACTTTATTCACACATCATGATAGGAATCTTTATTCACACATCATGATAGGAAAATTTATTCACACATCATGATAGGAAACTTTTATTCACACATCATGTCATAAATCCTCTGCACTTATATCTGACCATGATAAGAAACTTTATTCACACATCATGATAGGACACTTTATTCACACATCATGATAGGAAACTTTTATTTAAACATCATGTTAGAAAGGCTCTCAACCCTAGGCTGAGTGTCAGTCCCAGACTAAATGAATTCCTGGTAACTGACCAGGTGCCTCCATTCTCCCAAAGAATGGCTTTTAGCACTTATAATTGATCATGTAGGAACCAATCCTACAATCACATCAGAATGGATCAGCACTGATATCTGACATGGAAGGAACCAATCCTCTCACCATGAAAGAATGGCTCAGCCCTTACATCTGACCATGGAAGGAACCAATCCTCTCACCATGTCAAAATGGCTCATGGACTCATCAATTCCCCTTGTAGGGAACCTCGATCTGGAGAACACCAAGCTACTCCTTGAAGTACTCAAACTTCACTCTGGCCAATGGCTTAGTCAACACATCAGCTATTTGTCCATCCATCACAACATACTGGAGCTTTACTACTCCTCTCTACCCCATATCCCTGATATAGTGATATTTGATCTCAATATACTTTGACTTGTCATGGAACACCGGGTTCTCTAACAACTTCACACAACTCTGGCCATCGCAATATATGTAAGTAGCATCCAACTGGAGATCAAATAAATAATACAGTAGCTTCCTCAGCCATACTGCATCACAACTAGCTGAACAGGTTGCAACATACTCTACTTCAGCTGTACTTAGTGCCACACAAGATTGTTTCCTGCTAAAACAAGAGATCACACTCGATCCCATATTGAAGCAACACCCTGACGTTCTCTTTGTATCGATGGCACTGCCTTCCCAATTTGAATCAACATAACCTTCAAGGTTAATATTCTGATCAGCCTTATACCTGATCCCATAATCAACTATACCCCTCAGGTACCGTAGAATATGCTTTGCAGCAATCAAGTGAACATGTCTAGGATCTGTTAGGAACTAGCTCAAGGTGTTCACAGCAAATCAAATATATGGTCTTGTATTTTCCAGGTACATCAAGGACCCAATTATCTGATGATACATTGTAGCATCAACTAAATCTGATGAAGCATCGCTCAATAGCTTCACATTTGATGCCATAGGTGTGGTCATGGCCTTGCAATCCATCATATTGAATGTCTTTAGGATCTCTACTATATAATTCCCTTGTCCCAGGTAAATTCCATCTACATTCTGCCACACCTCCATGCCTAGAAAATAGTGCATCATCCCCAAGTCCTTCATTTCGAACTCGGCAACAAGCTTCCTCTTCGTATCAGAAATCAACCCATCCATACCTGTCACAAATAGATCATCTAAATATAGTAGGAGTATCACTGGGTTACCATCTTCAACCTTGAAGTAAAGTTTGGAATCTCCTTTACTCTTGGTAAAGACCAAACTGGATAGAAATCTATCAATTCTTCCGTACCATGTCTTGGGTGCCTGTTTCAAACCGTATAGGGATTTCTTGAATTTACACACATGAGTCTCCCTATCATGTATCTCAAAACCGAGTGGCTCTCCACATACACTTCCTATTCCACTACACCATTCAAGAAAGCAGTATTGACATCCATTTCATGTACCTTCCATTTCATCACTACATCCAGAGCAAGTACTGATTTGATGGAAGTGTATCTGGCTACAGGTGCAAAAGTGTCTTCATAATCTATTCCTTCTTTCTAGGAGAAGCCACAAGCCACAAATATCGCTTTATATTTTTCTATGCTTCTTTCTACAGTGTGCTTGATCTTATAGATCCATTTGGAAGTTACAATAGACTTCCCCTTTGGTATAGGGACAACATCCCAGACATCATTCTTCATGATCGATTGGTACTCTTCAATCATAGCATCCTTCCATTCTTTCCTTTATGTCACTTCTTCATAGTTGGAAGGTTCTTTATCGATGAAGTCACATAACAAGGCTACATACCCGAAGCAGGAACTGGTCCTTTTTCTTTCTCTGTGATTTTCTTCTAGAGCCCCATATCTTTCTGCACCTTGGATAGCTTCTCATAGCCAATCAGCTTTCCTCTTGTGATGATTCTTATCCTGAGGTGGATCTACAGGTTCTTGAGGTTCTTCTAATTCTATATCTTCTTCTTGAATTTCTTCATTCATGGTTGTGTCCTGAATTCTGGGTACTTCTATTTCTTCAGCAGGTATCTTCTTGGATTTGTTGTAAACTGAGATTTTGTCAAATGTTACATCCCTGTTGATGTCGATCTTCTTGAATCCTGGGAAGTATATTCTGTAAGCCTTCAATATTTTAGAGTATCCCACAAATATACCCTTCTTTCCTGAAGGATCTAACTTTGTCCTCTTTTCTTTTGGAATGTGTATGAACAATGGACAGCCGAATATTTTGAGATGGCTGACTTCCAGTTTCTTGCCAGAAAACACTTCTTCAGGTGTCTTGTTCTCGAGTACTCTGTGTGGAGTACGGTTCTGTACATATACCATTATTCTTGCATCTTCTGCCCATAGATGCATGGGATGATCTTGATCATGAAGCATTTATCTCGCAACTTCCATGATCATTCTATTCTTCCTTTCTGCAACCCCATTATGTTGTGGGTTATATGGAGTGGAAAACTCCCTCTTAATCCCTAAATATTTGCATAATTCTTTGAATTCATTTGATGTGAAATCTCTACCATTATCTGATCGAAAGGTCTTGATACTACATCCTAGACATCGTTGTTCATTTTGGATTATTAGAGTGAATCTTGAACTGTCGTCACTTGTTCTTCGGAACAAGTCTCATCCTTATTTTCTTGTAGGCGATTATAAGTGATCTTTCCTACAATTCAAATGCACCAGTTGTATGATTCGAAACATTTCATAATGCATATTCATAATGGTAAAAATTCTTTTGCATCAAGATATATGATTATGCAACTATTTTATCCAATACAACATTCATCCATATCTCTCGGAAACTTTCTACATGCCTTCCATCTCTACCAGGACAACACTGAGATTGTGCACTAATCCAATATTCCAGCAAAGAGGTTTCATTCTAGATAAGTAGCAATGGATAGTTGTCTAGCACCATGAGCTACATACCCATCACATGCATATTAGTAGTATACTGTCATTAATGCAAACATTCTATCATGCATAATACATCAAGCAAATGCATAACAAAAAATAATATCATGAAATGACAATTGAAAAATTATCTTTATTTGTTTCGTGGGTAGACTCCTTGAGTCTTCAACTTCATCATGTTCTACATTATCCACTTCTTCTTCTACTGCTACAAGTTGTTCTTTGATTTGAGAGACCCTCGTAAAGTATGACTGTATGGTCTCTGGATTTTGCATCTTCACATTCTTCAACTGTTTTCTCAAAGTCATATTCTGATTTATGTTATTCCCTTCAAATAGCTTGGTCAAGGAATCGAACATCTATTTTGGTGTCTTTAGGGAAGACACTTGTGGTATAAGGTGATCCTCTATTGAATTGGCAATGATCTTCTTGGCCTGGACCAAGCTCTTCTTGTGTAAGGCTTTTAGCATCACCTCCCTCTGGAACTGGAACCTCTCTACTTATGCAGGTGTCCAATTCATTTTCTTTAGAGAGATCATATACTTCCATGCTTGGAATTTTTCAACTTCAACAAGCTTATCATCAAGCTGGCGTGATATATCAATGAGAACCTCAAATCAAAATACAAAAAGATTAGATCTTACCGATTTGAGGTGTCCATCCTGGTTCCAGAGCTAGCTTGATCTAGGGTTTGTCAATGAAACCCTAATTTTCAAAACTTGGAATCTTTCAGATATGATTGGCTAGAAAGATAGACCTCTTCAGG
The DNA here is from genome assembly GCA_001517045.1 of Pseudotsuga menziesii. Lineage (NCBI taxonomy): Eukaryota > Viridiplantae > Streptophyta > Pinopsida > Pinales > Pinaceae > Pseudotsuga > Pseudotsuga menziesii. The sequence continues at coordinate 387,581 of LPNX010969404.1, forward strand.
GTGAGCTTTCTAGTGGAGGGAAGCTCCCAGAACAGGAATCCCTAGTTTACCAATTTCTTTTGCACAAATGCCTGATACTGTTTTTGTGGTATCTACAAAATTACTACTCCTCATTGTCTGAAACTTCGCACTGAGGTAGCCCCGCTTGTTCCTATTCCAACACCATAGGTTTAATCAGAATTGGTTTCACCAATTTGGACATATGATTGTTTTCCCAAGGTGACCTGTTTCAGTACTGTTCAGCAAAGCGAAGTTGTACGAAATGCCACGTGTCACTGTTGCATCTTCAGGGTCTGAAACTTCTACCACAGAAAGTACAATCTGTTCCCTTTCTTTAAAATATTGATAAATTTAATTTGGACCTTCGTAGCCTGAGATATAGCAAATCTCACCATGTGTCCTATTTAGGGATGAATCCTGGAAGAGGCTAGCACCCTAACGTGGAGGAATCATATCTCCTAGAATATAGAAAATCTGAGGCTGAAACTTGGATACAGTGTACATCAGGATTTATCTTCTCCCTATGAAAGTTTCGGCCCCTGAGACTTTTGCAATCCCGAGATATAGTGATATTACCAAAACTTACCAAGTTTAGTATTTAGGGTTTTTCAGGCCCGAGGTCAAGCTAGGGTTTGACTTTCCCAGAGTTTCACCCAACCAAAAATCTCGACCCAGGTCTCTAAAATTTGATTTTGATGAGGAGATAAATATTATGCCGGTCTCACTCAAAAATTCCTCTTCTATAAAAAGCCCTAATTTTCTGCACCAAAAATTGAAAATGCCCGGAATCAAATTCTGCTTCGACAGAAAGATGCGCCCTTCAATGGAGAGTCAGCCTAGGATACTTTTGTTGATGGATTGTGGAGAGAGAACCAAAAAGTAAGAAACCCTATATTCTGCAACTGCACAATGTCTTCTTCTCAGGTTAGCTCTGATACCATGTTAGATTTTTATCATTTAAGCTAGAATTATCTTAGGATCTTTAACTGAGAGAATAACAAGCGCAACAATCAAACATAAGAGACAATGAACACAAAGTTTTTCCTCAGGGAAACCATAAAGGAGAAAACCCTGCAACTTCCTCAGAGATAGAATTAGCACCAAAAGTAAAACCCCAAAATAGTAAGATGATCTCTCGACAGTAGTAGTCTCTCTCTCTCTTGTCCCAACAACTTCTTCTCTCTCAGTTATGCACTACAAGTGAGTGTGAGTGAATGTGTGTTAAATAGAGAGGCTCACTCTCTATTTATACTAATTCCCGACTTGACAATAAATCACCAGGGCCGACTTCTCTAGGAGAGAATCATAACCCTAGGGCCCCACAACTGTGGAGAATTTAACCCTTGATCAATAGGAGGGTTACCCACAATGACTAGACATGACTTGTTTACATTATAGAATCTCCCAATCAGAACATCAGGGCATGAGATGACTCAATTACATTACAAATACTTCCCAGAATAAACATTGGGGTATAATACATAAGATATACAAGTGAATACATTCCGAAGTTACAATTACAACAACATCAAATAGTTATGTACACATATTAAATTTAATGTTTTGGCATAACCCCATACATATCTCATGTGATGTTTTGCAGCCATATATCAGTTTTATATAAGTCTAAAATTCATATCTTTATGAAAGAAATATGCAGACCCATATTCATATCTCATGAAGCAAGCATGCATCCCTATATGTGATATACTATGAACAAACATGCGTCCCTATGTTCATAACTCATGCAGAATCATGCATCCCTATATGCATATAATAATTTATTCCTTATATGCATCCCTATATAAGTCTATATCATATCTCATAATATGGATTTTTTGAGGTCTACGACATGCCAATAAAAGACATACAACAATTCATATGCTCATCATGTTATAACACAATTTCCAAATCCCATAAATTTAAATTTCTATATGACTGTAATGAAACACATTCAAAACTTTTTAAATCTTATTTTTATAACAGCATATGATAAAAAAATACAAGTACTTATCTTTTATTATTTTGTGAGCTCCCTCTTGATCTCTACTTCCCTGCAAAGCTTCCCAGATACTCTTGGACTTGATCTACTTGCAAATTCCAGTGCTTGCAAAAGTTAGCCAGTCTCTACATGAGGGAATAAGGATCTCATGCACACAAGAGAGAATGCTCTTCCCCACTAAAGGAAACACCCCTTTCAAACATCATTTTCCATTTATGATTTCTTCTGAGATGGTTCATCTTCTTCTATAGTGGTGGATGCATTAATCCTTTCTTATTTATTCTTCCTTGCATGGAACTCGCTTACATAATGGCCCTTCTTTAGACAATATAAGCATTGAATATTTTATTTTTTGAATTCCTTGGTGAGGTCCTTCTTCTTTAAATGAAAAAACTCCTTGGGAGTGAATTGCTTCCACCCTTTCTTCATTCTTTCCGTGAGGGAAATATTCTCCTCCTTAGTGTACACAATCTTTCTTTGTACGTGCCCCTCGTCTTTGAATGCAATCATGACACAAACTCTCGAAGTTTGGGATTCTCTTCTCGGTCATTTAATACAACTAAGAATGTCCAATGCTCTTTCCTTCCATGTTTGCTGTTGGAAGTACCTTCAAGGTGGTCTTCTAGTCGAACGAAGATTGATGTCATGGCTGAAATTTCTTTTCTCTACTCTTCAAGATCTATGTAGGCTTAGATTTTTGCACAAAACTAAACGATGTCATGCTCCATCCTCTGATACCATGTAGATGTTTGAGCAATATATGAACATGCTTGAACTTTGAATATTTTATTAATTAATCACTGCATATATAAAGCTCATAAGAAAAATTAGCCACATCAATAATTCAACCATAAGAGACAAGATATACCTTGGGAAAACCCTTCAAATACAGAGGATAAAAAAGACAACAATTCTTTGAGTATGATAGACAGATTAGCATAGAATGTTTTACAACACATTAGCAGATTTCTCAATAAGAGATATCAACTTGACAAAATTAACAATAGAGAAAAGAGATTCAAAAAACTATGTTATGACCTTTCCAAGTTCCCAACACTTTAATAATAAGTCAAAACATCATCCATGCAATATTTTCCTGACACTAGTTCACACATGCACTTCCATTTCAAATTTACTGGAGGATCATTAACACTGGTGCATGGTATTCTTCTCATGCAAACATTATCTCCCTCCCTAGTACTAGTTCCAAGATGGCACTCAGGATTCTTCATCATGCACAAGATATGTGACCTCCTTTCCTTAACTAGATTTAATTGAATGTTCAATGACTTGAATTGGATGTGAACTAATTGAACTAATTGTGAACTACTAAATTGAACTCAATCTTCAAATGAGTGTATGACCATAAAGTTAGGAGGCTATCTGAATGTCTTTAGTGCTTCGCACTCATTTCCATCCATGCAAAATTTCTATTCTTAAATTTTGCATGGATCTTCCTAGTTAATTGATGCATGCCTTATTGCAACTAAGGCTTTACTAAATCCTTTACAATTTCATATCACTTGGACGCATACATGGGAAATTTGAATCCTTTATTTTTTATCTATGCTTAGATCATTATCATTAATTAATTATTGCATGGTCCACATGTGTTTGAATTATTTATCCATCTTATCATATCATACTCAGAAGAATTTTCACCCATACTGATGAACATATATATTACCCCAGGTCATATAGTCATGATATGCTAAAGTAATTCACTCTAGGGGAAGTTAATCCCTAAAGGGGACTTATAACACTCATTTACTAGGACTAGTAATAGGTAACATAGTATTTCCACTTTACCAAGTAAAATTTTCCTTACCTCAACACATAGAGGTCCACCTGAATGAGTATCGATTCTATGGATGAATTCATTAGGACCATTGCTTGATATAACTCACAAGCCCATATCCAGTTAAGGAGATACATCTCATAGGGTACCATATATGAGAATCAAAATGACTTGATACAAACCAAAAGTCCTAACTTGATAGAAACCACAATTCGAGAGTCTTGATACAAACCACAAAACTTCAGTACTAGCATCCCACCTCAAAACATGAGGATATAGGTAGGACTATAGAAGTCTCAACTTGATACAACACAAGACCTAGAGAATGCATCTTGATGTTGTACAATCGACAAGTATAAGGTACATCCATGGAACAGTAATAACTAGAGTTGATATTCATTATTCATAGATGAAAATCACAATAAGAAAGAAAACATAACCTAATATTCTAATGGCATCCTCTACTTGTAGTAAATTATTACATGACATGGTCAACATAAATAAATAAGTTAAGCATTCACTTTAGTTGGTTTGGATTTATCAAGGCTAGTTACATTAAACTATGTGATACTTATTTACTGGTGGATCTTCATAGTACATCATATTGAACACATTACATTGCTTGATACTTGTTACCACCTAAGTTGTACTTAGTGGTCTTTTAATCAAGTGATCCTGGTGAATTGGACAAGGATAACTTGTTCGGACTTCAAAGAACCTTCAATCTTGCTTCTGGGAAGCTTTTTTGTACTATATCACATGTTCATACCCCATGGGGGAATTGTAATAAATTTTCTAGCATGATAGTGTCTGTAAAAGACTCGGTCTCTTAGACTTTATTTGTCAATCCGATCAGCCCAGGGTGTTTTTTTCCCTTGGTTATTATTGGTTGTTGAATAAACGACTGATAATTTCTGAGTTTTTCACTCCATACCTCCAAAGTTGGGGTGGTTGGCTTGGAATTTAGGCCTATTGAGGTTATTAGAGTCTATGTGTCAATGTATAAGCATGCTAGACATCATGGTCGAGTCATATGAACATGTCTAAGTCCCCCTAGGCTTTTTCAATTTTTAATTTTTTTTAGTTTTTTCAGTGTTTTTTATTAAAAATTTAATTTTTCCAAAACTTAGGCTATTTTTTAATAGTTTAATTGGAAAAATTGATTTTGTAATAAAAGTGGGCCAAATAATCAGTTTCAGTCATGTAGGTGCTCATTTTCAAGCTAAGAGCACCATGTAAACCCATGGACCCACTATTTCCTAGTTTTGAGTGATTTTCCATCACTCAGGTCAGAAAGCCCCAAAAATCAATTATTGATTATTTTAATTAATAAATTGATGAATAATGGAGCAAATCCAAAATCATAGATCAGTGGATTCTCAGCCGAATTGATTGAAATCAGTTAGATATGAAGCAGATTCACTAGATCTGACAAATCCTTGACTGAAGGAGGTGATCAAATCAGATCCAGAGTTGATCTTCAGCATCCTTTATGGGGAATTTCACCCTACCTCTCACCTCCACACGTTTTTGGCTCATCTGGATGAGTTTTGGTGGATGCTTCAGTCAACAGGTTGAGGTGTCAGTCAGATCAGCTCTCCGATTAACAATTGCACTCAGTGAGACTCAGATCTGGCTCAGTTAGACACATATCAAGCATTGATGGACTCTCCATCAGCATATTTGGTCTATCTCCTTGGTATTTGCACCCCCCTAGGCTGGATCTCCCGGTTTTTGTATATATCCAAGCACAACAGCCTCTTCCAAGCTAGTTAGAACTGGGATTGAGGTGCTGCTGCTATTGTACTATTGTAATTCTTCATTTGAAATAAATAAAAGATTTGGAGGCTATACGGTGTTGTGCCATTACATGTGTGGATTATTATTGCCATTATTTTACTGAGGTAACCTATATCTGTATTCATTTTTTGCTAATTGCTTGTAGATCCGTTGTCAAGATTGATAATAGGCTTATTATCATCTTGATAGGAAAGGTGCTTTTCAATAAGTTTATTGACCATCTCCTTCCTTTGATGCATGTTTAGAGATCTAGATTCAACATGTCCTATAAGCTTATATGCATGTTATTTTGAATCTCTGTGTATGTACTAATCAGATCTCACAAGTTTCTTGGCAAGTTCTTTGATTTCAGCTGAGCTACAGGTTCCTACATTGGAAAGGATGCTGATATAGTTTTCTTCTTCATTCTCTTCAAACCTTCCAAAGGCATATTCCCTCGACATTCCACCTGAAATCTCCACTGTGGATCTTCAAGGAAACCGACATTTCTCTCCTCCTCTTCTGCCCTCAAGATCAACTCTTCACCCAATTACCTTTTCATAGCTTTGTTTTGGTTTAGATATATCATATTAAAAGTAATTTCAACATATATCTATCCTCTCAAATATCATATTCCATATCTTAGTTTTGTTTTGCACATAAAGTTCAATTTTAAGAGATCTAGCTAAAATTACCATATTTTCGCAAGCATTTTAGTGAAAATTCGTAGCTTGCTGTTATGGTAGTTTCATTTGCTGTATGAAAAAATTTAATATTCTGCAATATCAGTGCATATTTCATTTTCTCCACAAACATCAAGCCAAGATCCCAAGGAAAGCTTGCTTTCCTTGGTTCCTTTGTCACCTTTTTAGCTAGTTTTAACTCCATCTTTTTTGAGTTAAGGTAGGCTTATCCAAAGGTACTCTTAAATTTATTTTGGGCATATTTTATTCTAACATGCTCACTTTTTTTTATCAGGTGTAACAGAAAATAAAGTAAGCTTCTGTTCGAAAGTGTCTTCATGAGCGTTCAAATCCCCCCAGGGGTCTCCCATTTGACTAAAACCTTTGTTTTTCGCACCTTGTAATCTTTTGATTTCAATCCATATAAGGATCAAGAGGAATTATATCATTTCTATTATATTGTAACCACTGTTAATAAAATTATTTTTGAATAGGCTCTTTCAAGCCCATTCCCCATCCCCCTGGGGGGATTTGCGTCGGTGTCCTTTTTGTTGCTTTTTGCTCATTTCTTTCAAACTAGTATCGATCTAATCTGCAGGGTAGTATAATTTATTTTATTATTAATTTCATATTCCATAGTTTATATTTCAAAGTATTCTTAATACTTACCCCACAACTTCCCGATTGACCCGAAAGGGGAAAGAGATTCGTGGTAGGACTAATTAGAAAAATAGAATTGTGTATCTGTTTTCTTTTGATCATTTGTTTTTTAGATATTCTAAAATTAAACCTTCCTCTATTCCCCGATTGAGATCCACTTGGATCAAAAGAGGTTCCTAGAGGGTTTTCTTTTAAACAAGAACACCGAGTTTAAAACTTACTAAAATTGACAAGACTCCAGTGTGTATGCTCTGCACTTGGCTGCGGTTCATCCAATCAGTCAAGATATATCAAAATCACTTGAGTGACTAGTATAATTAGGACTCACTCACCCAAATTAACAAACCAACAGGTGAAAATCCAACACCTAGATCGAACCATCACGGTGGCAAAATACCCAAAGGAAGCGGGAACTTCTGAAAAGTGACCTCGGGGGGCCAATATCTGTCACACCCTAATGGGTGCGTTATGAACAATAGCCCCAGAGACTCCATTTCATCCCACGTATTCCTTGCGGGTAGCCATGAAGGTTTAGTTTTGGACATACTCCAAGTACTCTAGGGTATATCTGGAGTCCCCCCTTTGCCTAATTTTAATCAACTCACACTTCAATTTTAACTTAAAACATACCAAGAAGCAATCTCAAAACACTCACTCCAAGCACGCGCAAGTACATTATTTCTATTTTTGACTCCATTCTAAGGCACTGGTTATTTTCTTGCTTTATATATTTATTGTGTCTCAACATTGTGCTTTCATGCGTTCATTTTTGTATCTTGTCATCTTTGATTGTCTATAGTTAAATTTCAAACTCCTAAGTAGCTCATTTAAGTTTAACATCACTACACTAAGTAATTATCCTTAGTAACTTAATAGGGTCTACCCCCTTATCGTTAGTATTTGAGCCTAAACGGAGGAGTCAAGAACAAGGTGACAACCTTGACTCGAGACTTGCCCCCAAGGACACACCAAGTGGCTTGAAGATTTCTGCCACGTAACCCAGGTGTGTGAAAGGTGGCAACAATACTATTTGGAATATATTACCAACAAGGGTTGTTCACACACAACACTATCCTAAATTTTCGACAATCATTGAAATTGACACATTGTTCTTAATATGGTGTGGGTGTTATCCTTACATAGGGAGAGAATCCTATAGCCTACCATTTGAAGACCTTGTTTTGGGTGAATTACAACTACAACACTGATGTCAAGGATTTAACACATCATTCTAAACAATACCATAATTAAGGCACTGCATAGTTGTTGAGAAGACTTGTCTATATTGATCATGAACCCCTTCAATCCTCGAATTCATAAATTTAAAAATTGAGGAGTGTCATCATTTAAAATGGAATTCCTACATACAACAATTCCATTTTCTTGTTCACTATAAAAGTGATGTAGGAGTATATTGATCTCCTAAAAAATATTCAAAGTTGACATAGAACATCAGGTCTCAATGTTTGTCTAAGAAGGTGTTTAGTTGAAAAATCTTTGAAAAAAAAACTATGTAAAAATCCATAATTTCTAAGTCTAGGATTAGAAGGTTCTAAATTGATGAGGTATCAAAGTCATGAGTCATAGGGTTAGTAATGAGTCAATGATTGAGATAAACTTGATCTCTATTATTAGAATTAGTTGCAATAATAGAGTATTTGGTCCTATAGTTTAGGAAGTTGCTTAGGGTTTGAAACCTGGAAGCATCGACTTCCTTTGGTACAAATGTGAGCCTATGGGCCAAAAGAGACAAAGAGAGAAAGATGGGAATATAGAGAAGAAGGCCAGGGAATGATATTCCCATACATGTATGAATCAGTCCATGGAAGCTTTGAATAATGGAATTTAATTGTGAGCATCTGTGCCTTTTTCGTTTGTGCTTTGTGCTTTATATGAATTATGTTAGGTTATAATAATTTGTTGGAATTCCTTTAATAATTAAATTGATTCGTGTGTGAGATATATTTTATGCACTTAGGGTTTTGAATGATGAATATAATGATTCTCTCTACTTTTATACAGAAGGTAGGAATGCATAGAACCGATAGATGGTCAAGCTTTAATTAAATTGGTGCAGGGTGGATTTGATTATCTCCCAATCAATTTAAAGATTACTGGCATGGGATCAAAGCACTTAAGCTTCAAAAAGGAGATATGTCATTCACAAAGTGGTAGTGAAAACTATAATCTGTATTAGTGCATAAAAGTTTCCAAATCTGAGTCAAATGCTTTAGGAAAGTAAAAAGGAAGTGTTGTCATGTAATTTTGCATCAATGATTGTTCAAATGGTTTGAAATTCTCCCAGTTATAACATTGATATTCATACCCTCTGCATATAATAGGAAGACCCTTAAAGGAAGGAAACTCATGCATTAAATAAATTTAGTTTTGGGGTTTGAAATTTCCATTGGGAGAACATCTTAGAATTGTTGAGGATGGCTTCATTGATTTTTCTCTATGTTGAGCAATGTTAAAACTTTTAGTTGTCAACATTAAAGGAATGGAGATCTATTATCTTTCAGCTCAAATTTGAAATATAGTTGAAGGTTGCATGAAGTAGTGTGAATGATAATGCACAATCAATAGATGTTTTGTTCATAAGCCATGTGTTCCAATCAAGGAATGAGAATTGCCATCAAAAGGGTATGTATTTCCAAAGTTACATTATCTAGCCTATCACTAGTATTCAGATTACATTGCAATTGAATATTTTTCTATTTGTTTTTAATGGTAATCTTCCACTAATAGTATTAAGACAACTTGAGGTGGTCCTTGAGTACTTGTATGTCGAAGAAATTGAGATTGGTGATGTGTTCACATTCTATGGTTAGCATATCCAACCACCCAAGGAATTATTGTTTGCAGAGGTATAGAAAAACAAATATTGATCGAAAAGAGAATGTTGGATGGTACCAGAATGTTATTACATAGGGAAGCTCAGAGATATGAATATCATGTGATCATTCCAAATTCACATGAATTTCAAAATATAAAATTATTGTGAGAATCAACAACATGTATCAAATTGGAGTCGTGTCTTTGGTGTGAACAACAAGACTGCATATCCAAATATGTAGAATGCATAGTAATTTATGTATTAAGATTGTGGACAATGGAACTGTAGAGTCCACTTATAAGAATGTGGTGGAGGTATGCATATGCCAGAAATAATGTTTGCGTGGTGTTGCTAGGAAAAATGCACCTCTTGCAGGCAAGAGTTGTTCCTCTAGTCTGAATGGTTCATATCTAGAACAAATGAGTTACAACAGAGATGGAAGAATTCCTCTAAACGTTGTGGAGATATAGAATGAGTCCCTTTGATGGAGTGGTGTAGATGTTTCCTATGGTGATGGCTCTTCACAGACATACTTGCATAATCACATGAAACAATAAAACAAGATCAAAAAGCACCAGAATATGATCTGCAATTCTATGTCAGTGACTAAGGAATCCAACAATAAAATACATGATTATAACATAACATACTTTATGGGAAAGGAACCAACTTTGCATTAATAATAAAGAAGAAATCGTACAACCTTCACTTTAGTTTCGTTAGGCTCCTTCTCATGCCAATTCCTTGTCCCGAAAAGCTCCAACTTGCTCCTTCTATGATCACCCTACTGATTTGGACAGAATGTCAATGCAACAGCATAACGTTTATCTCTCTAAACCATGGGGTATGAGCCTAGTTTTATAGGACTCGGGAGGATAGGGATGGTTGATTAAATGGTGGGTGAGGTGGATAGGATATCCCAAAAGGATGGATCCCGGGTCCAAGTGGTCCTCAGGAGTAGGGATGAGGGTTCCATGAAGCCTTCCTTCGAGAAGCTTCCTAAAAAACTCTCTTTTTCACTTTTTACCAAGGGCATCGCTTCTCCTCCACTATGCCGGAGTGGTGATAGGGTAGAACCACACCTTGAATAAGAGGAAAAGGCGTTGGCATTGCTTACTACCAAGAGATGGTAAGCGTTGCTAAAGAAGGTAACACCCCTTGACTTAAAGGTGGAAGTGGTGCTGGACTTTTATATGCAAGATTGAAGTCTAGGCCAGTATTTTTACTTCACAACTTGGGGTTGAGGGAAATAATTGATATTTGGGACCTCATCACATGATGATAACAATATTTATGTGTAACAAAATTCCCCCCAAAGCATGACGCTAGAGGGATACGATAGGTAAGAGCTTTGAAAGAGAAAGCTATCACTTAGAGGAAAGAATTAGCTTGATCGGAGATCATCATCAACCAGGCATCTGCAATACATCAATACTTTTGACTTATGATCAAATGTGTCATCATCATGGTTGCATACCAATACAAGGTAGATCCATGAGAGATATTAACAAACATGGCTACTAAAATATAGCGTAGATCCATGTGATAGAGGACTCAAACTTGGGACATAGCTACCAGAGATACATTGTAGATCTATGTCAAATGAACACAAATTTGAGCACAGCCATGACCATACAAATGTGGATCCATGTTGAGACTCATACAAAATAATCCATCGCAACCTGGGGAAAGCAATGAGTGCTTTTAACAGATACCTAGGGTCTTCGCCTCGTCTTCCACAAATTATGATTCTATCCATGTGATTATAATGATTTGATGTCGAACATGATAGAAACCACTTGATTACCAGTCAATGATGTGAACCGTTAACAAGTGCGAGGGAGATCACCATTGATGTCAATGATTCTCAAGGTACCCTAGTACAATATCCTGACTGTGAATAGATGATTTGATGTCAAACACTCAATCAAATCTATCGATTAAAGGTTAATAATGTGAACCTATGTCGAGAGCGAGAGAATATGTCATTAGGAATACAGATCCCAAAGTACCAAACTTGTTTCTAAGACTAATTCCTGGATGATGAGTTGATGTTGACAGGAATAGTATCGTCGAAGGAGGGCCATGATGAATTTTCACATCCCCTTCTTCCTTATAGGAGAAACAAAACCATTTCTTCTACCTAATCGATGCAGGAGCATCCAACTAGAATTTCAATCTATTCAAGTCTATGTAAATTCTCTAACTTCACAACAACAGAGAAATTGATCCCGTTAGTGATCCATTCGATGATCTAGGAAGAAAAATCTCAGAGGATATCAAACAGTGGATAAATATCGTAGCGTAAATCAACGGTCACAATTTGTTTTGCATCTGGAAATAGATCAACGGCTCAGAATCAACCCGCAAAAATTAATGGTGCGGAATATTGAGTTTGTGGAATCGAGGAAAATATCGAAATTGTGGTCCCATATCCCACATTCCGCGTTCCGCATCCCACATGTGGAATATACCATTGCGGAAATAATTACTTGCATAAATAGAGATCGTGAAGCTACATCCTACATCCCACATGTGGAAAGGAGAGTTGTGGAGGGAAATATGCGGGGAATGGAATTTACGGAAGGATGTTTCCGCATCCCACAAGTTGCAGAAAGAAGAGTTGTGGAAGGAAAATTTAACCTGTTAACTGAAGTCTTGGATAGATTGGGCCCTTCAGTCCATCACTAATTCGGGAAATCTAAGCCCTCATAAAACAAAAACCATAAAAATTCATTGAACATAAAAACGTTTACAGATTCCCAAACCAATCTACAGGGGAAGCAATACACATTCATTCAACGCATTCATGTTGTTCATAACTCATAAAAAAAGAAACATTCATCCTATTCAAGCATTACATATGTTCATGAATAATTTAGAAAGAAAATACATTGCAGGGGTTAAATGCATAAGAATACTTATCTTAAGAAGAACCTTTCCTGCAACTAGCTATGTCACTACAACATTCCACCCAACCATAGGTCAGTGTGCTCCTTAATCTCTCAGCATCACTTCCACCCCCGAGCTAGGCATGATTTCCACAAGGAACTAGGGGACACAGACTCACACACAACAAGGCTATAGATCCACAGTCAATCCAATGATCACATCCAAACATAGTCATCCCAATAACATATGGGTTCTTGGACTTACTTAGCCAAGCCAACACAAGGATGCACTACATAGCAAAATACAAGTTCTGGGTATGGACAAACGTCCTAGGAACCCAAAATCGAATATGGAAAATTAGGAAAACAACCCAAGTAACCCAAATCATTCAGAAAGCATTGGATGGCCTTCAAAAGGAAAAAACGACCTCTGTTCACACCCAAATAGTTCAGAACAAACGAAGAATTCCTACATAGTAATTACAAGTTCTGGGATTGAAGGAAAACATCATGGAATCCAAAACAATAATGGAAATTGGGGAACAATAGCCCTATGACCAAAATCAACTTCACAGAATGTTCAATAGATTTATGTGGGTGAAGATAGCTCAACAACCACTCTAAAATCATGGTTCCCTCTTCAATCTGCTAGGCATGGCCCAAAAAGACTCTCTAGCGATGGGAGAATGAAAACAAATGAAAAATTGTGTAGGGGAAAAACAGGGGATGGAGGACTTAGGAGAAGAAAAATAAGCTGCGTAAGTGCTCCCTGTGAATGAAGGATGGATGATCAAAAACGCCCCGTGGCTCCTCAAAACATGAGGGAAGGCGAAAACGTGCATGCATGAGGAAATGGGCATACATTTTTGGGTGTTTTCTTTTGACACGTGGATTTTCCCCATAGGCTCAAGGTATGAATAATTCCTCCTCCCTATTCCTTGTGAAATCATGCCCCCGTATCTTTAACGTTGCAGTACATAGCTAGTTGTGGTATTCTATTAATTGCATAATTACATGATATTCAAAAATATATATACTGTGGTTGACTTAGCACCATAAACCGTAGGCATCAACCTTGATCACTTATACACTAAACATTAATCAATGGCAGGTCCTTATCCTTGAGCTCCTTTCCATGATTCCATACAATATTTACATTATGTACAGTAAATATACCACGGGGTCAAAATCAAGTTGTTACATTCCCCTCCCCCTTCAATAGCACTATCCTCGGTGCTTTACAATAATTTAACAATTGCTACACTGGCACCTCCCTCAATGCTCTGCAAATTTTAACCAGAAAGGATGTGCCAATCGTATGGAATCCCCCAGCTCCCATGTAGCCTCATCGGGATCATGGTGCTCATTCTGCATTTTCACTTGTCCAATGGTATGATATGGAACTCCTCCTTGGTCCCACTAAGCAGTTGTCTTGCACACGGAGTCCTCCAAGTCCTTCATTGTATGCATCAGCACACACCACCAAACCTTTCTCTGGTCTTGGAGAATCCTTCTTCGCAGCTTGGAAAATTTCCAGTGTCTTTGGCAACAAGCAATACCTACGCTCAAGTCCCAAGCAATGAGTCAATTCCCATGTCAGTATTCATAAGATTTTCCAAAATCATAGATGAATCACATGCATATGTATATTGACATAAAATCAACAAAAATTTGGCAAGTGAACCAAATACTCATCTGCATAAGTAGCTTCTTTTGGTTCCACATGTATCCAACTTGACTTTATACAACCATGGAACTCACAACCCTAACCCCACCCCACACCTGGGTGTGCATTAAAGGGTAGCCAAATTTTTTCAATCCTTGAATCACCTAAAAATACCTCTCAGCTGAGGTCTGACAGCTCTGTTCTTAAGCCCAACACCTCTTCAGGTGCTTCAATAGCGGTTCTGTTCAAGAGCGTACCCCTTCTCTAGCTAATTATCAATCTCAGGTGCTTCCTTTCCAAACACCACAATGAATTTAATTCATATGTCAGATTCATTCCTATAGGATGCAATCTATAACAAGATTTTCAAAACCATGATTGCATCATATATATATATTAAATCAATAACAAAAAAAGTTTGATAAGTAAACCAAATACTTATCTGTATAACATATCTCAACTGAGATATGGTAGCCCTACTCTAGAGCCTAACACCTCTTTGGGTGCTTAATGGAATCTCCAGCTTAAGACCCTAGCACCTCCTCGAGTGCTCTCCAATATTAGGAACTTCCTTTCCAGGCACCATAACAGATTAATTCTCATGTCAGATTCATTTTCGCAAGATTTATTTATTAACAATATTTTCAAAATATAAGCTGATTCATTATGTACATGTGTAATTACAAAAAATT
The DNA here is from genome assembly GCA_001517045.1 of Pseudotsuga menziesii. NCBI lineage: Eukaryota > Viridiplantae > Streptophyta > Pinopsida > Pinales > Pinaceae > Pseudotsuga > Pseudotsuga menziesii. Next base: position 402,588 of record LPNX010969404.1, read on the forward strand.
AACCAGGATTTTCTAAGTAATCCAATACTTATCTGTATAGCATCTCTCAACCGATATCCTATCATCCCCGCTTTAGAGACCAACATCTCCTCCAAGTTCTTACCAATGCTCAAGTGCTTACTTTCCAGAATTCATAATACCTAGGGGTTATTCTCTTCACGGAGCCCCCACTCTTGTGACAGTCCCCCTACGACGTGAATGTGTGTGGAAAGAAGTCTAACTAGATGTCTTACACCTTAGGCATCCCCAATGATGTATACAGGTGCCTAGCTAGCATGGGGGTGAGGCTATGTACTCTTGTACATCCTTCTGTAAGAGTCATCTTTCTCAAACACATCCTCCTGAGAGCTATCTACTCCAAGGTCAAACCACCATCATCTCACCTGCATTACATACAAGCATGCAGTTTATATGAGATGTCATTATAAAAATAATTGCAATTATAGGTTTTCAAACCTATTCTAGGCAGATCCCTCCAAGAAGCTATGTATCCAAGTACATCCTTCCGAGGAGTCATGTACAACCAGTACATGTTGTCATCATCTCGCCTGTGTTACATACAAGCATGCAGTTTATATGAGATGTCATTATAAAAATTTAATCATAGATTTTGAAATCTATTTCATGCCTAGATAATTTTCCAATTATTAAATGATCAATAACATTGATAGTCAAATCAAAATTTGAATTCACAATTATGCTTCCCATAGAAAAATCAGATTTTGCAACCATGAGATCATCCTCATATTTTTTGGCTTTTGCAAGTGGGGATTACTCATCCATGACTTACACATGCTGCCCAAAACCTGGAAATTCACATACAACATGTCATCTTGACACCATTTTAGATAAGACAAACAGTTAATAATATTTAATTAACAATCATCAGCAAAATTTAAAATCTGAAGTTCAAAATCTATTATGTTCAAAAGTTAGATCTCAGTCATGAGATTCTTCTCACAACACATGGCAGTTTCCTTCCTTGGTTTCAGTGGATACCACCAAACTGATCTACTTAGATCATTCTACCAGCAGTCCTTAGGAAGGGCCATTTCCTCATGGAACCACAAGTTCACACGCAGGATTCCTCAGCCCATACATAGACTCAATTTTTCCTGCAAAATATTCTTTAGTGAACCTCCTGTAGTATCCTACAAGTCCCACAAAATATCTTACATCTGTTAATTTTCTTGGACCAGGCCAACTTCTCCTGGAATTAATCTTTTCAAGGTCTACATATATCCCTTTATCTGAGACAATGTGACCCAAATAATGAATTCCATTTTTGTAGAATTTATATTTCCTCAGCCTTGCATACAGTTGATGCTTCCTGAGCAATTTCAAGGTCGGCCTCAATTGTTCCACATGTTTTTCCTCATCCTTTGAATAAGTAAGAATGTCATGAAGGAAAATGAGAACAAACTTCCCAAGTACCTGCTAAAAATATTTTCCCTAAGGCATATAAACGTAGTTGGTACATTTATGAACCCAAATGGTACCAACTCATAATATCCACACCTTGCTCTGAAGGTTGTCTTATGAACATATTCATCCTTGATCCTTACCTGATGGTAATCAGACCCAAAGTCAATATTGGAAAACACATTTGCTCCCCTCCTTTGATCAAAGAGGTCATCAATTCTAGGCAAAGGATATTTGTCTTTCACATTGACTTTGTTCAACTGGCTATAATCAATACACACCCAGAGTGCACCATCTTTCTTTTTCACAAACAGAAATGGTGTTCCCCAATGATACACACTTTGCCTGATATACTTATTTTCTCACAACTCTTGCAGCTGCATCTTTAGCTCTAGCATTTCTGGTATGTTCATCCTATAGGGTGTTTGGGAAACTGGTGTTGCTCCAAGAACAAGCTCAAAGGTGAGATTAATGTCCTTCTTTGGAGGAATCCTTGGAATTTCATCATGAAAAAAATTCTTGACTTCCTATAGCATATGAAATTCCTCCAACCTAGGAGTATCATATTTTGTGCCTCCAAAACATGAGTTACATACCCTCTGCAACCTTTCCCATAGAACTTATTCAACTGCATTGCTAAAGACTTCCCTCTAGAGATCACTTCTGGAAAGCCTTTCACAACTCTTAGGTTTCCTTCATCATCCAAGCACTCAAAAGTTTGTTTGTAACAATAAATATTTTCTCTATGTGCTTCCAACCAATCCATTCCAATGAGGACATCATATGATCCAAGTGGTAGAACATTCAGATCTGCACAGGTGACTAACCCATCCATGACTAGTGGAGATTTAATTACCACTTCACTGACCTTCTTCTTGATTCCAGTGGCTAGTTGGACTAACCATGATCTTCTATACTTTGACTTATTCAAGGTGCACATCTCAACAAATACAGGAGTAATATAGTTGTGAGTCGATCCAGGGTCAATCAAAACAGAAACAGTCTGTACAATGATCTCACCCTCAACTTCCACCACAGTTGAGTTAGGACCAACCTGGTGGTCTTCTAACACTACACAAATTTTAGGAATGGTCCCTGCTTCCTGACCCACAGTTTCAGCATCTTGGGTGCTAGGGACTTGACCCTCATTCTTATTCTCAAGTGGACAATTCCTGTGCATATGGGGTCCTTCACATCCCCAACATTTGATTGGTTTCTTTAGCTTTTCCCTCATCACTCTGGCCGTCTCAGTCACAACTTGTGATAGCTACCTTTGTTGCTTTAGGAGGTGAGAAGGTTTTAAACCTTTCTTCCTTGGTTTAAGCTTCTCATTCTTCTCGTGAGAGTTTCTCACACTCCCTTTTATCTCAATTAATGGATTCCTGGAGTTTATCTACTTTTGGGGATCTACCAAACTATATAGCATGGAGGTAGTTGTTGGCCTAGGTAAGGAGCACAAGGAAGAAGCTCACACGAGAGAAAAGAAGATGTGCGGTGCGTGCAATAGAAACAAAGGAAGATCATGAAGGAAGCAAAGGACCCATGCAGGAAGAATTGAGAGGTGCGCGAAGAAGGAAAGGTAAGTACAGAAGTGCACAAATGATAACGACTGGAAAATGATAGGTCCAAAATCTAGATAATGGTCGTTTATGGCGGCGTAAGCCTGTAGCTACGCATGTAGGAGAGAATATTTGTAAGTCAGGCCAATAGTGCCTCATGTCAAGTCATGATCACCATAGTTGTAGCCTGTGTGCCGGCTGATGGTGACAATTAACTAATTGTCGGTATGCAGTCAGCCCTGTGGGGTCATGTAAAATAGTATAAATAGGAGGGATGCAATAGTTAGAAGGTTCGATTTTAGTGGCTTTTAGTTGCTGATTATTGATGGTGATTATGTTTAGGTCATTTTTCCAGCAATTGTTGCTTATTCAGTGGTAATCCATGGTCAAGGATGCCATTTCTGCTATAAGGTTGTAGAGATTAGAAGAAGAGAAGGCTCAAGAAGAGTCTAGCAATGATAGGAGGCTATTGAGCCATGCGTCTGGCTGCTGTGTACGCGAACCGCTAGGAGTAGATGTAGGGTAGAAGAGCAAAACAGAGATCATGAGAACCATAAGTATGAGTCTTAAAGACATATATTAAGATCATTCTGCATCCCACAAACTACAAGGTGTTGTATCCTTTTCTCATTCCAAATGAAGAGCACCTTGGTGGTTTTTCCCAGATGGGTTTTCACGTTATCTCTCACGTTTGAATGAATGATTGATGTGGTGAATGTTTATGTGAATGGTTGTTATTTTATTTTTGTATAATGCTGAATTTTGCTTAAATCCTTGATGTTATCCTGTAATCAGTAGATGAATGATTGGAACAGCATCATTGAAATGAACATGTATATATCGGCATGTATGCTTCTATCTTGAGTCACGACTTGAGTCGTAGGTCTATTGATATGAGTCAGTTGTGCTACACAGGTTGCGCTAGTTGCGAGGTGGAAAGAAAGGAATATTTGTGTGTGATGGCATGTATTTGTGCTCGATCATGCAATACTGACTCCTCTGTCTAGCCATCCCATTACCTTCATTGAGCTCTTTGGCTGTGAGCCAAGGGACTATAATCCCTCAACAATCACAGAAACATGGTTCTGATGGTTACCCATCGAAGAGATATCTTGGGAGAGAGTGTTCCTGCTTTGTAGGTGCTGCCGACAAGGCTTGCTCTGTCAGCCGGTATCTCGGGTATTTGTTGGGTTAATAGGCTGTGCAGAACCTGGGTCCTGCGAGTTAGGAAAAGTAGCCAACAAATGGTTCCATTGTCAAGACCTTATTGATTAAATAAAGGGAAATGTTGTGGCACCTGACGAAGAAGGATATAGAAGACTGGATGGATTCTAAAACACTGGCATTCGTGCATGAAGAGAGCACGAGAACATGATTGAGCATAGAGAAATGGATAGATGAATATATATACTCTAATATTCATGAGATATTATTTTCTAAGTTCCCCATTTCACTACATGAATGGTTGTTAATATTGGCGACTAAGCAGAGCAATTTCCATGGAAGGGAGGCTGTTGAGTGGAGTGACCAGTTGGTTCATGAGGTAACCAGTCTCAACGATTGAGTCGCGTGAACAATGAAGGAGATATGTTGTGTAGAATTTAGGAATAATATGGAAGGTAGTAAGGAGAAATGTTCCAAGGAAACTTAGAAGACGAGCTAGACGTTGGATTCTTAAGAAGTGGAAGGAGGTTCCGGTTAGGAAAGAGGAGGAAGGTAGCAGGAGGAAAGGGGGATTATAACCTACCCATGGAAGGTGAATGTGGATGGGAGTCACACCTAAACAAAGGGTCCTATGATGAAGAGGAGGAGTATATTCTAATTTCTGAGAGATCAAAATCAAAATATTCTATAGAGATGCTAAGGACAGGACGTGACTATGACAGTCCAGGAAGATCACCTAAAACAAGACCTAGGAATCCCTCACATGAACAAATTGTGAACACTAGTATTCATAGTGTCAAGACTGGTGCACAAGGAAGCCCATTTGTAATCCCAGTAAATCCAGTAAATTTGGGGAATCTAGTGAACAATCCTAGCTCCACACTAATGGCAGGAACAAATGTTAGATTACCCACATTCAATGGGAATGGAATGGAGGAACCAAAGTAGCATTGGTTCATCTATGAAGCCATGTGGATGGTATGTTTATTCCATAACATAAATATAAAGAACACATAGATGATCACAACCTTGAGGGGTCATGCGCTAGTTTGGTTCATGAATTTTTGTGCCGCACCAACCAGAACACTATAGAATACTATTGAGGAGATTCGATGATCAATGATCTCGGAGTTCAGCAATCCCTAATCTGATTCCCAATGTATTACTAAGATCAAGGAGATTAAGCAGGCTCTGGAAAACACAGTATGGGACTTTAATCAGCGGTTCAAAATTTTGATAGCCAAATTTAGCTTCCAGATGTCGGACGTGCAACATAAAGAGTGGTTTATTGTTGTGTTGTTTCCACACATTAGAGGACCACTCATGCAACAGAAGATTGCAACGTAGACGGAGGCACTGGAGTTGGTGACGAAGCTAGAGGCCTCACCTATTGGAGATGGTGCCGCAGAAATGATAGAGATTCAGTTGCAATTAGCTAATCTGACAATTCAACTCCAAGACATAAAAAGGGGAAAGGAGGTGCAGGAAGACCTCTGGTGTATGCAATGCAGGACCAATGGACATACCAAAGATGATTGTCCAGCTTACATGAACTACATCTCGTCTGGCATGTCGAATCCATTGAGTACCCAGGGGCTTCCCTGTTGCACCGTATGCTAGACAAGGGGACACCGTGACATAGATTGCATGTTCCTACAGAAGATGGTATGTACCCTAGCTAATTTATGTTGTAAATTTTGTAGATCTGTAGGCCATGATGAAAAAGAATGTAGGGCCTACCAACTTCTGAGAGAGAAAATGGTAGATCCCTATCTAATGAAGACTTAGGAGCAAATAAATATTGAACAAGCTACACCTCAGCTTCAGGCTATGCCCCAGTTCCACGTTGCACCTCAATTTCCACCTGTGCAGCAGTTTCAAATGGCACCAAAGTTTCAAAATATAGCCCCATATAAATTATACCAACAACAATCCCAGCAACTGCAATACCTGCTGAAACCACCTCAACTTTAGCTAAGGGGGGTGGAAATTACAGGGGCTGAGGAGGAGGAGGATTTGGCTGAGGGAGAGAGCCAGTGGTATGCTACAATTGTGGATTACCAGGCCATTATGCTAGGGACTTCCTTGAACCTGCGATGACTTTTTCATATTGTAGACAAGATCACAATGTGGAGCAATGTTCGTAACTCATCACTTGATGGCAAGCCCGGCCTGTTGGAGCATCTAACCCAACACCAAAACCTGCACCAAATCCTATGCCGAATGCTCCCAACCCGAATACTAATGTCAACATACAGATGATAGTCGTCAAACCATGAGAACCAAATGTAGTAGTGGTAACAAGGGGAGGTGCTGTGATAGGTGCAGACCAAGCTACGCAGACAGAACCTACAACACAAGCGTAACCGCAGGTGTGACCTACCGCACAGAAGAAGGCACCGCTTAATGTCCAAGAACAGAAGAGGATATTCATGGACGTACACCCAGAGTTTGTAGGATCATAACAGCCATCCCTCTCAAGCCAAGTAAAAGATAATCCTGAAAGATTCCAAAATATTTTTGAACAACAAACTATGAATAAAAGTCAAGATAAGGTTAGTAAGCTCAAACCATTCCTGTCAAGTTGTTTGGCACTAATTCAGGACAAGGATGCACTTGTAGAATTGGGAGCGCTTATCGAAATGCTTCCAGAGAAAGACCTGCCAGTAAAGAAAGTTAATAGTGTCAAGACAAAGTTCAAAATGAGATGTGAGCTCAGGATGTCAGCACAAATCAGCGAGTACAACATGGACTATATCATCCTTGAATTGGGATCTGATGTTAACATTCTAATGCACCAAAAATAAAAAATAATAGGCAAGCCACCCCTAGAATGGTCCCCAATTAAATTAATACTTGCTAATCCGATAAAGGTCCTTCCTGTCGATAGACTGAGTTAGGTCCAAGTGGACATTGAAGGATTGCACACTTTTGTGGACTTTGAGGTCATCAATATAGTAGATGATACTAACCCCTATCCCATGCTGCTGGGAATTGATTGGCAAATGGGAAATAAAACTATCATAAACTTCAAAATAAGGACTCTATCATTTGAGGATGACGAGATGAGGGTCGTTGTGCCCGTCGACCCACTAGAAGGACAGAGATACGTCGAACCGGTGTTTAGTGAAGGGCATGGTGATTACCTCGACAACATCTATAATGTCACTACCCTTAAGGAAGACTACATCAATCCTACTACGGATGGTAACCTAAGCTATAGATGCTCTAGTTCATGTACATCAGACTCAAGGGAGGCACTTGAGAACTGGAAGAACTGATTACATAAAGTTTCCACGAGGACATGTGCCAAGATAACAAAGTTTTCCTGGTGAGTGGGAACTCAGTCGCAACTGCTGCCCACATATGAAGGACTGCCTAACCTGGCAACATTCTTGATCTAGTTTGAAGAATTAGTAATAGAGCCACAACGACTATCTGTGCTAGATTTTTCCCTAAAAGCTATGCCCGCACGATGGTGGGGTACACACAAAATATTAATGACTAAATGGCTGCAGTGTAGATGGCATCTAGAAGTATGGTTCGGAGATGAGGTCGCAACTATGGAACAAAGGTATACCATATTATTGGACCCTGTCGAACACTTGGAGCAGTGTTTCGCAACATTCTCAAACTACCCGTGCCAGGAATGGGTTCACCACTTCATCCATACTCTTGAGATGGAACCCAGAAGCTGGTACGCATCGATGGAACTGCGCCAAGAAACAAAAGAATGGGAAAAGGTTGCACATAATTTCACATACACATTCCAGTTCACAGATGAGCAACCAACAATTGATATTGCGTTGAAGACTATTAAGGAGAAGATATTCGCTGAGATCCCTCTAGAGGTTTCATCTTCTCATCCTTGCATTGCGCATTCCAACCTGTGTTGTGAGATAGTTCAGCACTGGATGACTTGCTATAACCTCTCTGGAGACCCATAGGATGATTTGACTAACATCAATATTTCAGAGTGGGAAGGATAGCGCGAAGTAGAAGGAAGCAGCATTTCCAGTGAGCAGTTCATCAAAACACTAAAGATCAAAAGGTTAGCATTGGATCAGAGGAAAATCCAAAATTTGCTAACATTGGAGATTATTGGGATGAAGAGAAAGTAGCCAAAATCACAGATCTATTACATGATTTCCAAGACCTATTCCCGACGAACTTCAAGGAAATGAAGGGAATAGTAGGAGATTTGGGAGAAATGAAAATTACACTCAAACCCGATGCAAGGCTAATAAAACAATGCCCCTATAGACTAAATCCACACTATAAATAAAAAGTGAAAGCAGAACTTGAGTGCATGCTGGAAGCAAGAATCATTGAACCTGTTGAAGAATCAGAGAGGATAATCCCTATAGTGATCCAAGACAAAAAGGTGACAAGCAAGGTCAGAATCTGTGTCGACCTTAGGAAGCTAAACGATGCCTGCTTACAGATGAAGTCTTGGAAAGTGTTGCTGGACAAGAAATGTACTCGTTCACAGATGGATTCTTGGGCTACCATCAAGTCATAATTGCACAAGAGGACCACCACAAAACAACCTTTGTAACAGAATGGAGATGATACCAATACACGGTAATGCCCTTTGGCCTTAAAAATGCCCCTGCTATATTTTCTAGAATAGTAGTTTCTACTTTTAAAGATTTCATTCGTAATTTTATTGAAGTATATTTTGATGACTGGATGGTATTTGGTCTGGTAAGAGACCATATTGAGAATCTGCGCATGATGCTAGAAAGGTGTGGCCAGTATCAAATTGCGTTGAATTTGAGCAAATGTATATTTTGTGCGCCATTTGGTGTACTGATAGGCCATGTGGTATGTCGCGATGGGATCTTGGTAAATCTTACGAAGGTGGCAATTATTTTGTACTTTCCTCTACCTACATTGGTCACACAACTCAGATCCACACTGGGACATACTAGATATTATTGAAAATTTATCAGAGGATACGTAGAGATAACTGCCCCAATGGAGAAACTGTTGAAGAAGGATGCCAAATTTGAGCGGAACGAAGACTGTAGGAAGAGTCTGGATAAGCTGAAGAAAAAAATGGCTACCGAACAAATATTAATATTCCCATATTGGAAAAAGGAGTTCCATCTACATGTTGATGCATCATCAATTGCGCTGGGGATAGTATGAAGCCAACCAGGAGAGGGTGCAATTGACTACCCATTTGCATTTGCAAGCAAGAAACTATCAATGACAAAAAAAAAAATACACCACAACTGAAAGAGAAGGTCTTGCCATGGTCTACGTGCTACAAACGTTTAGACACTATCTATTGGGTGGACACTTCAAAATGTTCACTGATCATTCTACGCTGAAGTACCTAGTCAATAAGATAGTTTTGGGGGGGGGAATCTATCAGTGGCTCCTCCTATTCCAAAAATTTGACTTTGAAGTCATTGTGAAGCCAGGCCGACTAAATGTTGGGCCTAATCACTTGTCGTGTATTGAAAGTGGGGAGGAAACCCACCAATATAGAGGATAATCTACCAGATGTGCAGTTGTTTTCTATTAATGTTGTCGACAAATAATTTGATGCTATTATACACTTATTGAATACAAGCTATGCACATGAAGGTTATTCGACCTAGCAGAAGAAACAACTAGTTGTCAAGGCCTCAGACTACATGCTAATCGTCAGACAACTATATAAGTTGGGAGCAGATGAAATACTACATAGATGTGTCTTTGATTATGGATGGAAATGGGTAATGGCTGAGGTGCATGCGGGTGTTTCAGGAGGACACTACATCGGGAAAGAAACGGCATGCAATATTCTGTAAGCTGGACTCTAGTGGCCAACTGTACATATGGATACAAGAAAATACTGTCGCGATTGTGATAAATGTCAAAGAACAGGGAAACCATCACAACATGATGAAATGCCACTTATGCCACAAATTACACTGTAGGACTTTGATAAATGGGCAGTGTATTTTGTCATCCCTATCAGTCTGCCATGGAAACTGACTAGTGCGCACTTTATTAAAACCGCTATGGATTACTTGACAAGATGGGCAGAAGTGACACCTGTGAAATATTGCACCACCGCAACAGCGGTGAAGTTTCTTTTTGAAAATGTTGTCACAAGGCTTGGTTTCCCGATAATCCTTATCAGTGACCAAAGTACGCATTTTGTAAATAAGCTAATTGTTGAACTAAATGCAGAATTCCAAATCTAGCACAAGAATACAACACCATACCATACCATACCATCCTCAAGCAAATGGAACCATCGAGGCCTTCAACAAGATACTAGAGAATGCTTTTGCTAAGGTCTGTAATGTGCGCAGAGAGGACTAGGACCAGAAAGTCTCAACAGTATTATGGGTCTATAGAACAACATGCAAACAACTGAGTGGATACACTCCTTTCCATTTAGTCTATGGATAAGAAGTAGTTGTGCCTATGGAGCACATTGTTCCAAGTCTGCAAATCGCTACACTCACAGAGACGACTGACACTGACGCCATAGAGGAAAGAATGATTCATTGCGGGCTTCCATCAAAACGTAGAAAAATAGTGGAAAAAAGCATGGCATGACCGCCACATCAGGAAAAAGGAGTTCAAGGTCAATGGACTTGTTCTTATGTATGGCAATAAGTTTCTTAAGTACCCAGGTAAGCTCAAAACACACTGTCTAGGTCCATACGTGGTTGCGCACATTGCTGAAGCAGGCACAGTAAAACTACATAAGCTGGATGGAACACTGGTTGTGGTTATGATCAATGACAGTCAATTAAAACCATACCGCGATGACTATGCCACATCCTCATGAGGTCAGGGCACCCAAAAAAAAAAATGCGATGACTGCGCCAGAAAGGGAAGTTGCGCTAAAAAAGGCTACCCGGTAAAACCTCCTGAATGAACCAGCTAAGAGACAACTGGTGGTGAGATCCAGACAGCTAGAATATATCAACAGACTCTTAAATGCACAAATATTCCAAAAAAGAGTCGGCACTAGTGACAGAGCAGAAAAATTAATTTCGAAAGTCCGATGAGAATGGAGGCAGGATTTTGGTCCCATCCATCGTATTGCCCTTAAATACCCTGACAAATAAATGATGGCACCTAAGTGTGAGAGTAAATCCAACGAAGGAAGAGCCCATATGCTCCATTAGTTGATCCATCATTGTGGCCAGCCACAGCCGGTAAGACTGTTCATCTATAATATGTACTTACCTTTGTCATTGATGCATTTTTTTATCAGGCCAAGAAACTAGAGACCTGAACCCACTGAATGCACCTGAACCATCATGTAGAACTGAAGCCTACTCTCATTGAGTTATCAATTGATATTGAGAATTCCACTATTTCATTAGCCTCATCCTGACTGATTTTGGAAGTACCATATATCCCTAAACCAACTCGGGCAGCCAAAAAGATGAAGAGGACTCAGACTAAGAAGAAAGTACCTTCGAAGCCAAAAATAGTGCAGAAACCACCACAGAGGTCACCGCACCCACCACCACCACGGGGCCAGCTTGCGGAGATTCCTGTAACCCAGCCACCAGTACAAATAGCTAGAGCCCAAATTTTTATAGCCAGAGCCCCATCAAGTGCAGACCTCCCCACTTCCTCTGGCCCCGTAGCAAATATACCAAAGGCCTGCAGAGATGACCCAGTTTCACCAAAACCATCACCTCTAGAAGTAGAGCGGACGGATGCAGAAAATAACTTGCTCCTTCCATATGTATCACCAAGGAAGCCAAGTGTCATAACAATAATGGTGGACATACCATAGCTATTAGAAGAGCCCATTATTCCAGAGGGTGTCACATAGCTGTATAATTCCATCACTCCCAAACTCCAGGAATTAAAGTTTGAGGACTACGACACCAGGAAACAATACATGTCTAGAGATCAATTCATGGTCGTAAAGGCTATTATACCGCCAAATGAAAACGTTGTCTCTGCAATGGAATATGAGTGTGGATTGGAGTAGTAGGTATCTTAAACCTATTCCTTATGCCCCATTTCAGCTGCTATCACCTAGTCAAAATGTATGTCAAGCAGCTGTTGGTATGCTTCCATGGAAGCTACCTCTAGCTGAACAAACCATATGAGGTAACAGTGGACCTAATCTCGGCCATTATAGGTCTTCCATGGAAAGGACTCGACCCGGCCCCATACCTACACAATGAAGGGGAAAAGCTAGACAAAAATGACATGAAGACCAAGTACCATCTTCTTTGTGGTAGAAAGGGCGTCCTCCTTAGCTCCATCGATGATAGTGCTGTAAAAGCTACAACAAAAATCTTGTGCAGTAAGGTCCTGTGCAAGATGAGATCTACTGAGTGCACTGCTGCAACAGTAGAGCTAGCAGAAAAGTGTGTGCAAGGATTGCACATTAACTGGTCCCAGTTCCTCCTGAACGAACTGATGGATGATGCACGCGAAGCACAGGAACATCCCACGGAGAAGTTTCACTTCTCGTGGCTTTTAATTCTAATCTCATTTGCAGTATGGGCTCCACCACAGGATTATCAATCCATGGATATGCCAATAGAGATCCTCAGCATGCCATACCAAAATCTCTGGGACCACAAGGACAATAAGCATAAGAACAAAGCCAGGCTTACATTCTTTCTATAAGGAGAAAGGCTCAGGCAGATTGTGTGCAAGAAATATCGATTGAGACCTGTGACAGTGGCCAGGTATCCATTCATTCACTTCCACACAGGGATACATAACATCATCATGCAATCGTACCATGACCCTAAGAAGTAGGCGCTTGCAAGTTTCTTTATCCTCAGGGACATTGATATCGAACGAGAGATCAAATACTGGCCTAAGGAATGGGTTAGCCAGCATCAGGTGCCTACAGCGCAGCAAGCATCGCAAGGGGATCCACAAAGAAACCCACCAAAGGACCATACCAATACTGATACCTACGAACATTAGGATAAATCCCAAGAAGATGAAGAAGAAGACCAAGACCCACCTAATACCAGTGCCAATGACCCCCCTACTGAAGAGGAGGTGAGCGTCGAAAGAACCAGAAAAAGGAAGGGCAAGTAGCCCATGGAGAAAGACGAAGACATCTTGGGAATCTAGCATAGGAAGAAGAAAAATTCTAATCAATACCAAGTAATGGAAATAGCAGATGAGGATCTAACCCTTCTCACTGAGGCAGTCAACGAACTAGCTGAGAAATATTTGGGTAGCCTCACAAGCAGGAAAACCAACTAGATGACTTTCATCGCTATGAAAGTTAACCGGCTGACTAAGACCTTCGCAGAAGTACGTGACACCATGTAAGATAAAACCTATGCCATTGACTCATAAGACACTCTGGAAATGCTAATGCTACTCCCACCATTAAGAATAGAAATTCTCACACAATTATTTTCTACAGAAGATGCAGAGAAAGAGGCTAATGTCCATAGCTTGGACATGTCAATTCCATACTTTCAGGCTCACCTTGCCACAAATATATTCCATTCAACATGTCGCTACTACAGAGATGAGAATCTGGGAAAATGCGGTTGCATATCAAGCAGCAAAGGAAACTAGGAAAGCAAGGGAGCACAAGCAAATAATCAACCACCAGTGGGAAGAATTCACAGCCCAAACCCAGAAATAGACCTCACTGGAACAAGCTATCAAGGAGGCAGTCGTTGAACTGTTGGATGAGGAGGATGAAGCTAAGGTAGATCCTGTGTTCCAACTAAGATGGTTATCCAAATTGGCCACAAACTTAAAGAAATAAGTTTAGGAAAGGAGAACCAACCAGCAGTTGAGCACGCCCCCTAAAATGTTGTAGCAAAGGAAACAATCAACAAATCAAACTATTTCTCGACTTAGGGAATCCGAGGACATCTACGTAGAAGCAATGGAATCAATTGCCATGACATGGTAACAGCTCATTGACAATGATACTGCCGAACAGCTTGCTGAGCAAGCGTGACAAGAAGACTTACAAATATTGGCAGTAAAGGCAAAGATTAACAAGCTGCCAACTAAGGAATAAATCACCAAAGGTACTGAGCTTAAGCAGTTCCTGGACAAGGAAGGAGCTATGCGCGACCAGGAAAGCATGTGCAACAAGGATATGGTTGAACAACAGACCGAAGTTGAAAGGGTGACAGGGTTAATTCACCCTGTCCAGCAGTGAATCCACGAGTTCACTCAGGCACTAGCCAATACTTCATTAGAACACCCTAGCAATGATAGAGTGCAGGTGCTCGAGCAGCAGATAGATGAAGCTTGACGAGAGATAGAACGGATTACTCCCATTATGGCCCAATTCCAACAAAAGGTTGGAAGTCCAAAATAGCCTACACCGGAAGGTGCAAACTATATTGTGAATGTAGAAGAAAGAAGGGAAGAGAAAAGAGATGAAGAGGAAAAGGAAGACAAAGGTAGGCAGGAGGATGAAGTGGAACAAGAAGAATGCCATCAAGAAGGCCTAGACCATACATAGGAAAAACTGATGGACATAAATATTTCAAAAGAGACTAAAGACAAAATTGCATAACCCCAAGCCTCAAAAAAAAAATGCAAAAGGTGTTGTGCAAATCGCGCCTCCTCATATGTCCCTTGCTTTGTGGCTCGGGATGAGCCACATGTGAGTGTTGGGGAAAGGACCATAAGAAAGACATTCACGAACGAGAAAAGAAGATGTGTTACGTGCACGACAAAAACAAAGGAAGATCGTGAAGGAAGAAAAGGACCCACGCAGGCATAATAGAGAGGTGCGCGGTGAAGGAAAGGTAAACACAAAAGCGCGCAAATGATAACGGATAGAAAGTGATAGGTACAAAATCCATATCATGGCCATTTATGGCGGCGTAATCCTGCAACTATGCATGTATGAGGGGATATTTGTAAGTCAGGTTGATAGTGCCTCGTGTCAAGTCATGATCACCATAGTTGTAGCCTGAGGGGCGATTGATGGTGACAGTTAACTGACTGCCAGTATGCAATCGGCCCTACGGGGTCATGTAAAATAGTATAAATAAGACGGATGCAATAGTTAGAAGGTTGGATTTTAGTGGCTTTTAGTTGCTGATTATTGATGGTAATTATGTTTAGGTCATTTTTCCAGTGATTGTTGGTTAGTCAATGGTAATCCATGGTGAAGGAGGCCATCTCTGCTATAAGGTTGTAGAGATTAGAAGAAGAGAAGGCTCAGGAAGAGTCTAGTGATGATAGGAGGTTGTTGAGCTGTGGGTCTGGCTTTTGTGTGCACAGACCACTAGGAGTAGATGTAGGGTAGAAGAGAAAACCAGAGAGCATGAGAACCATAAGTTTGAGTCTTAAAGACATATATTAATATCAGTCTGCATCCCGCAGATTGCTAGGTGTTGTATCCTTTTCTCATGCCATATGAAGAGCACCTTGGTGTTTTTTCCCAGACGGGTTTCCATGTTATCTCTCGCATTTGAATGAATGATTGATGTGGTGAATTTATGTAAATGGTTGTTATTTTATTTCTGTATAATGCTAAATTTTGCTTAAATCCTTGATGTTATCCTATAATTAATAGACAAATGATTGGAAAGGAGTCATTGAAATGAACATGTATATATCGGTCTGTATGCTTCTGTCTTGAGTCACAACTTGAGTCATAGGTCCGTTGATATGATTCAACTAGACCGCACGAGTTGCGCCAGTTGCGAGGTGGAAAGAAAAGCGCTAGTCACGTGTGATGGCATGTATTTGTGCTCGGTCGTGCATCACTAACTCCTCTGTCCAACCATCATGTTGTTTTTGTTGAGATCCTTGGCTGTGATCCAAGGGACTATAATCCCTCGACAATCATGGAAACATGGTTCCGGTAGTTACCCATCGAAGAGATATCTCGGGTGAGACTGCACCTACTTCGCAAGTGTGTCCAACGGGGCTTGCTCTGTCGGGTCAGTATCTCGGGTATTTGTTGGGTTAATGGGCTACGCAAAAAATGGGTCACGCAAGTTAGGAAAAGTGGCCAACAGTAGTCAACTAGTTTAGCTCTACCAAAGCCTTGACCAACCTTTTATTTTCTTCTTTGAAATCCTGCAACTTTTCCCTCAGGATTCTTATAGTAGCTATAGCATCTAGGGAATCCTCTTGTTCTTACTTCCCAACAGCTTCAGTTCCATGAACTTGGACATTGTAAGCTGGCCTTACATGCCCTTCCCCATGTGGACAAATCTGGCACAAATGGGGTCCTCCACATCTCCAACATTGGAGTGGATTCCTGCCCTCTTGTGGCTCTCTGGGGTTTTCCCCCATAGCATCTTCCTTGTGACCACAAGGATCCTATGCATCATCCATGACGTTAATCTTCTTGGCACTGATATTCTTTGACCCTCTTGGTAGGACCAAGATCAACTTTTCAATCTGCACTATGACTCTGCAAAATGTGTTAACAACAAAATTTGTTAGACACTCTCATAAATCAGAAGAAATTACTTACCAATTGCTTATTGCAGGCATGATCGATCAAGATCGTAGTAGAATTCAGATCACGGTCAGGGTGCATTTTGTTGGATTTGTTAATTTTAGCAATTATGATAAATAGAAATCTTTCTTGTTGTAGTTTTCTTTCTACAACCAATTTTCTCAGCACTTTTATACCAATGCTGCAACCAGCAGCTCTGTCAAATCACAACCTGGGTGTTCTTTTCCATTTTTATTTGTTCAACTTTTAGGCCCTAGTGTTGCAACCAACAACTCTGATACCATACTCTCACGTCCCCTTCCGCCTTAGAGGAGAAACGCAACCATTTCTGCTACCTGACCAATGCTGGAGCATCCAGCTCGAAGTTCAATCTCTTCAAGTCTGTGTAAATTCTCTAACTTCCCAACAATAGAGAAATCAATCTTGTCATCGATCCATTCGAGGATCTACGAAGAAAAATATTAGAGGAGATTGAACGGTGGAGAAATATTGCGGTGGAAATCGATGGTCACAATTCATTCCGCATCTGGAAATAGATCAACAGCTGAGAATCAACCCGCAAAAATGAACGGTGCTAAAGCTTGAGTTTGAGAAATTAGGGAAAATATGGAAATTACGGTACTGCATCCCGTATTCCACATTCTGCAGTCCACATACCACATGCGAAATAGACCATTGTGGAAATAATTAGTTGTGTAAATAGAGATCTTGGAGCCGGATCCCACATCCTGCATTCTTGGATCTTGCATGCGTAAAAGAGAGTTGTGGAGGGAAATCTGTGGGGAATGGAATTTACGGAAGGGTGTTTGCACATCCCACAAGTTATGGAAAGAAGAGTTGTGGAAGCAAAATTTAACCTGTTAACAGAAGTCTTGGATAGATTGGGCCCTTCATTCCATCACCAATCTGGGCAATCTAAGTCCTCATAAAACATAAACCATAAAAATGTTTACATATGCCTAAATAAATCTACATCTGAAGCAATACACATTCATTCAACGCATTCATGTTGTTCATAACACATAAAACAAGCAACACTCATCCTATTCAAGCATTCCACATGTTCGTGAATAATTTACAAAGCAAATACATTGCAGGGGTTAAATGCACAAGAATACTTATATTAAGAAGAAGCTTTACCGCAACTAGCTATGTTGCTATAACGTTCCACCCAACCATAGGCTAGTGTGCTCCTTAATCTCTCAGCATCACTGCCACCCCTGAGTTGGGCATTATTTCCACAAGGAACTAGGGGACATAGACTCCCACATAACAAGGCTATACACCCACAATCAATCCAATGATCACATCCAAACACAGTCATCCCAATAACATATGGGTTCTTGGACTTACTCAGCCAATCCAACACAAGGATACACTACACAACAAAAGAAAAGTTCTGGGTATGGACAAAACGTCCTGGGAACCCAAAATCAAATATGGCAAATGGGGAAAACCACCCAATTGACCTAAATCATTCAGAAAATCTTGGATGGCCTTCCAAAGGAATATTTACCTTTGTTCAGACCCAAATCATTCAGACCAAACAAAGAATTCCTACACAACAAGGCCCAACAGGGAATCAACTACTTCCCACCTGAATGGAAATAGTCTTGCCCCCAAGCTCGACTAAAAGGGATGGTAACAAATCATGAGGCTAGAAACCTCATCCATCGAAATATTTTAAGGTCGTGGGTGACTTTGTAAGTTCAGGAGAAGCAATGACCCTCCAACAGGATACATACAAAACTGAGGTTGAATCTCCCTCATCTAGAACGATCTGATGGACCTTTCTCCCAACTAATCTAATTTCAATTTGAAATGCGAGTTGGTGAGGTAATCTGGATTTATAATTCTCCACATTGAAATGGATTAGTTTGGTGTTATCTAGGTCTAATTCCCCCAAATCCATTAACATGTTTTTACGCTGCATTCGATAGCTTTGGAGTACCTCAAGGGTAGACATCGTACAAGGTGCCTGAGCCAAATCTTCAACAACATTGTATAATTGTGCAGCTCGGGAATTGGGATTAAAAACAGCCTTCCTGAGGGTAGTCTTGCATGGTCATAAAATCAAATCAAGATTAGGTTTCTTGATGATGAGAGGGTCATTAGACAAAGATAGAGAGAAACTAGTAAAAGGAACTTTCTAAAAAGAAGGATTTTCATCCTTCTTCTCTATTGGCTTGTCGTATGAATGACTACGAGTATTCAAATTGATAGTATCTGAGGACATCATTCTGATTTATTCTGTAGAACTAGAGGTCCCTTGATTAGACATATGATCTATCAATTGTTGATGATGATGAGAAGGGATCGGTAAGCACCAATGGTGTAGGGTTACTCTTCAAAAAATTACTAATCTCTACACGACGAGGGAACTCCTTCGTGAAGTGATCACCACCACATAACAAGTAGGGGTACTTGGCCTTTCTCTTTCTTTTATTATCATTCTCTTTGGTCATAGCCTTAGGATTCTCATGTTGGTTTTCAGGTTTTTTATTTTTTCCTTTACCCTTTTTCTTATTGTCAGGTGATTGCATACTTTGGATAGCATTTACCTCAGTAGAAACCGTAGGATTCGAAGGAGTAGTAGAAGAAGCATTTTGCTGCTTGGCACATTTGGCTAATGATGAGGACTAGATTGAACCGACAACCCCATCAACAAGATTTTCTACGGGTATCTTGGTAGGTTCTGTGCTGAGACGAGGAGTTTGAGGTATTAGGTCATACAGAGTTTCAGATTGGGAATATACCAAGTCCATATACTGAGCTCGACTGATAGCCTACTCTTCAGTAATAGCACCACCCATAGCCACATATTGGGTAATGGGAGGTAACAAGGATTTCATGAACCAATCAACTAATATTTGGTCTAGGATGGGAGCTTTAATGAGTCATCTCCACCTTCTCCACTCATGGATATGGTCTGATATATGTGTGTAAGTGTTTTGATGGAGTGAGGTCAAAATTTCTATACTCATTTCATAACGAATGGGTAGCTGAAAGTGTGTGATAAAAATGGTTTCCAATGAGCTAAAATCCACAAACTAATTTTGTGGAAGTTCAATATACCACTTTGCAGTCATACTAGTCAAAGTCCACTGAAAGAGTCTCAAACGAATAGAGTCATCCATCAAGGAGTTCGAAGAACACCATAGATGAAAAGTCATGACATGATTTTTGGGATCATCTCCCTACTTCCCATCAAACTTTGGAATGTCTGATGGTAACTTGACTGCAATAGCAGGCCACGAAGAGTTGTGTTGAATGGGTTCATTAATCAACTTGGAGAAATTGGGCAAGTCCAAAGTTGCTAGGAATGGAAGTTGTCGATTAGGTTCGATGTACTGGTAGTATCAATAAGGCATATGCACACCAGTAGGAGCATAAGTTTATTAATACATAGGATGTTGGGTTGGTCGATAAGTAGATGATCCTCCTGAAGGGGGTGGACCTCCAAGTGGTGGGAACCCAAGTGGTGGACCTCCAAGTGATGGGACCCCAAGTGGTGGACCTCCAAGTGATGGGACCCCAAGTGGTGGACCTCCAAGTGGTGGTCCCCCAGGTGGTCGTCCACCAAAAGGTGGAACCCGAGGTGGTGGACCTCCAGGTGTTGGGACCCCAGGTGGTGGGCCTCCAGGTGCTGGGACCCTAAGTGGTGGGCCTCCAAGTGGTGGTGGACCTATAGGTGGTGGTCCCCCAGGTGGTGGTCCACTAGAAGGTGGAACCACAAGTGGTGGACCTCCCAAAGGTGGGCCTCCAAGTGGTGGTCCTCTTGAAGGTAGGCCTCCTAGTGGTGTTCCTCCTAATGATGGTCCTCTGTAAGGTGGACCTTCACCATGTAGTCCTCCACATGGTGGGCCTCCTCCTTGTGGCCCTCCAAAGGGTGGGCCACCATAAGGTGGCCCTGAAGAACCTCTAGCATTATTAATATGAATTCCTCCCATTGTTGGCATGTAGGACCAATTAGGTTGTCCCCATAGCGTAAACATGCTTCTAGGGTAAGGGATTCCAGGATACATAGTTCTTGTAGATGTAGGTTGATCGTTCATATTTCCTACAGGTAATTGATTCCTTGGGTAACCATAACCTCAACAAGGTAGGTTGACTGTAGGTTGTGCCCCTGAGGGTTGGCTTGAACTTGACGAAGGGTTTACCATATTGGTGTGGGTGGGAGGAAAAACCACTATGGGTTGTCCTACAGCAGAGGTATCTTTAGCACTAGTAGAAACTCCACTAACAGATAAAGTATCTCACGTTGGGGGTTGTCCCCCAGCGTTGGAATGTACTGATACCATTTTAGCTGAGGATTTCCCTCGATCTACAGAGGGTATGGGAGGACTAGAAATAGACCTAGGATTTGAAACTGTAGGGTTAGAGGTTTGGCCTAGATTATGAGGAGTCACACCATGAACTGGAAGATCATCAATAGGAGGAAAAGTCTCGACAAGTGAATCAAATCAAGAAGGCCAAGGATCTGAAAGACGGGGTCAAAAAGCCGACAGAGGTTCTTTGTGAGGTACGGGTGAGGGAATAATTCTTTCCACTCTCTCTTGAAAATTGTGAGCACGATCAAGAGATGCTTGGATCCTTCTATACTAATATTCTCCCAGTGTAGGGTTCTTAAAAGAAGTTATAGTAACCCAAAATTTGGAAAGGGATTGACTTATAGAAGTTCTCCAAAAAGGAGCATTAGGGTCATATTCAGTTTCAACAGAACTATCAGTACGACCTTCCATCAGGGAATGAAAGGAAGTGTCAGCCGTAGGAGGGCGTTGGACCAAGGGATTAACGTAAGAAGTGAATTTTTATCTGCTTTCCACAACTGGGCTTCCTTCCACATGGGAGCCAGTTGCATCTCCTTGATCTGTAGATTCCATTGGGCTCTCCCCTGTAACAAGAGGAAAGTTGTGTGGTAAGCCCTAGTTTCTTCTGGATCGTCTCAACTGAAACTCAACCAGATTATATGGTCACTAAAACCTAACCTAGGGTTTCAAAGCTAGAAAAATCACACAAAACTTCTCCTACACAAACTACAAGCCATAAGAAAACTTAAGTGAAAATAGGGGCTTAATAAGCTGGTTCCTCACTAGGATTGTCAAGTTTTTGCAACTCGCTATATACCACAGGGTCCAACAGTAAAGAGCGGCAAGGAGGATCAATTGTCCCTCACATAAATACCCGACTACCTGGACTACATGTGCGTAGTAATCTCCCAAAGTTTTTTTCTCGGTGTATTGCGCCAACAAGACGACCAAAAGGGATGTTCTCAGATGGTCTCAGTAATCCTAGAAGGGCCTCCCATCACATGCAAGGTACTTGGGAGTTCAAATTTGTAGTAGTGTTTTCTAATGTACAATCGTTCACACGGGTCCTTCCGATATACAATCGAGTACATGAAGGACCTTTCAATATACCTCAAGGGTACGTGAAAGGTCGTTCTATATACTAACAGTACATGGAAGAATCGTGCAGGTCCTGGGTTGCAGTACAGGAAATAAATGAGAGATCCTATGTTTTACGACGTCGAAACACGTCTCTAACCTATCACTCAAGTTACTAAGATTTTTAACCTATAGCTATCATTAATTTTAAGTTGAATGGTTAGGTGAATGCATGGAGTTATGAAAGAAAAGTAAAACCATGCAATTATGATATGCAAATTTCTTCACTTTACCATGCAAAGTATGCCTACTTACAAGAAGAAGAGAGTATTTTCTTTTTCAACTTTGTTTCAAAACTAGAACTTTCCTGAACAGTATAACTAAACAAAACTTTCTGAGAATACAAATAAGCAACACACTTCTAATCTGATCTTTGAAAGCAAGCAAATAAGGCGAGATCTCTTTTCCTAAAAAGAAAGTCAATAATAGTCAAAAGCACACTAAGTCCTTTTTTCAATTTTTCTTCAAAAAATGGAAAGATCAAACTTAAAAATATGATATTTTTTTTCTTTTAATGAGACAAGAGTGTAAAAATAAAGAAGAATATGGAGATATGAAAGCTTATGAGGCTAGTCATAGATCCAATAATTCACCTTTAAGAAAAATTATAACCAAATCTCAACAAAAATAAATCTTTTAAAAATAAAAAAGAAGTATTTTGTAAACTTAATGAAGAATGAAAGCAAAAACTAGTAAGCAAGTATTCCTTTTAAGTCTTATCAAGCAGCAAGAAAAGATATAACTGAGCTAAACTTCCAAGCACTCCTTTCGAAAATGAAAACCAAGCATATAACAAATCAAAATGATGAGTGTAACCTAGCTTTTGAATTCAACCAAAACAATCATTTACCACATTCAGACTTTGAATCTAACTACTCAGATCTCTAAAAAGAAGCCCAAACATTCATAGAACAGAAAGCAAAAATCAAACCAAGTCTTGAAATGACATGCCTTTAGAAGGCCTACCTGGAATTGCTTCTCAAGGGTTGGTGACCAAGCGATTCTATCTCAGCACCGCTTCTCATCCACTGCAACAGAGCGGTGGTGCCTCTTCCTAAATACTGCACATAGGTGGTCGCATCACTTAATGTCCAGTGTGCATGTGTGGTGTTTTGTAGAAATCGAAAAACAAAACAATGGAGTAAAAAGCAAAGTCAGCTACTGTAATACTGGCATTAAAATCATGAATTGACAAGAATATGAAGTATAGAAGGTAAGAATGACTTGGATCTGAATAAATCTCACTATACCCAACCAAGATCTCACTAGATCAGCTAGTAGATTTGGTCAACTAAAACAATATCTCACTAGATCAGCTAGTAGATTTGGTCAACTGAAACAAGATCTCACTAGATCAGCTAGTAGATCTGACCAATGAAATATTGGAGCTTGGATTTCAAACAAGGATTTGAAGACCAAGGAAGATCAAATGTGTTGAAAGCTCTTCCCTAGGGGAGTGACCATATTTGTTTCTAGGAAAAATGCACCTCTTGCTGACAAGAGTTGTTCCTCTAGTGTGAATGGTTCATATCTAGAACAAATGAGTTACAACAGAGATGGAAGACTTCCCCTAGAAGCTGCGAAGATATGGAACGAGTCCCTTTGATGGAGTGGTGTAGTTGTTTCCTATGGTGATGTCTCTTCACAAACGTACCTACACAATCACATGAAACAAGCAAACAAGATAAAAAATCACCAAAATATAATCCACAATTCTATGTCAGTGACTAAGAAATCCAACAATAAAATACATGATTATAACATAACATACTTTATGGGAAAGGAACCATTAACTTTTCATTAATAAAAGAGAAGAAAAATTACAACCTTCACCTTAGTGTCATGATGATCCTTCTCATGCCAATGGCTTGTCCCCAAAAGCTCCAACTTGCTCCTTCTATGCTCACCCTACTGATTTGGCCAGAATGTTAATGCAATAACATAACTTTGCTCTCTCTCAACCATGGGGTATGAGCCTGGTTTTATAGGCCTTAGGAGGATAGGGATGGTTGAGTAAATGGTGGGTGAGGTGGATAGGAGATCCCAAAAGGATGGATCTCAAGTCCAAGTAGTCCTCTAGAGTAGGGATAAGGGTGCCACGAAGCCTTCCTTCGAGAAGCTTTGTGAAAACCTCTTTTTTTCACTTTTTACCAAGGGCACTGCTTCTCCTCCATTAGGACAGAGCGGTGACAGGGTAGAACAATGCCTCGAATAAGAGGAAAAGGTGGTGGTACCTCTTACTACCAAGAGATGGTAGGAGTTTCTGAAGAAGGTAGCACCCCTTACCTTAAGGACAAAAGCGGTGTTGGACTTTTATATGCAAGATTGAAGTCTAGGCCAGTACTTTTACTCCACAACTTGGGATTCAGGGAAATAACTGATGTTTGGGACCTCATCACATGATGATGACAAGATTTATTTGTAACACATGTATTATTAATTTATTGATAATTCCCTACATCAAAAAGGATATGCTCCAACAAGGAGGTTCATTTACTGGACAGATCCTCTGCCAAGGTCCTTCCCACCTTGGATGTGATGTGTGTAGTAATTAGTATCCCATATAAAAGGTTTCCTATGATATCTTATTTTTTGGTCATTGACATAGAAGGTAATAAAATAAACAAATATGTGCATCTAATATCCATAGGTTTTACATTTGATAGATCATTTGGAAGTAATTATCTAAAAATTATATGATTTGGACAGAATTTTGTCATATATTGACCAATTTTGGTCCTATATGGATTCAGTCACATGGTATTTATACTGCTTTGATGATTTTAATTTCCAATCCAACCATTATGTAATATCTATGGACATGGATGTGCATGCTGTTGATTTTTGAGAAATTATTAAGATCTTCGAACTTTAAAAAAACTTATCAATGAATTATTCAACACATGAATCTCTTAATCAAATCAATCACACAAATCATTAATCCACATAAGACAAGATATACCCTAGAAAAAACCCACTTAATATAGAGGATGAAAAACCCAACAATTCTTTATGATTATATTATATAGTTTTGCAAAGAATGGTTTACAACCTAATAACAGATTGCCTGATAAGAGACAACATGGACCAATAGAGAATAATAATAAATTGTAATGAAATTTCCATGTGCTCAACACATTAATAACAATTCATAAACCTAGACATACATAGAATAGAGCATGGTTGCATGACTTTAGTGCATACATGTAGTATAACTTTGAAATTTCCTTCATGGAATACTAATTCCTTACATTAAATATTCATCATGCATAACTAATGCACCATACCTTCCATCAAGAACATTAACTGATAGTTAATTGATATCGGAGTGAATTCAACATCTAATTGGATGTATGTACACTTAGTTAACATGCTAGCTTAAGTGTCTCTGTGCTTTAACTGAAATGTAGTCATGCCATACACTTTATAACTGGAGTGTTATCTTTTGATTAACTTAAATGTCCTCTTAATACTTTAATTAACTAGTCCATTTACATTAACACTTATTTTTCTATTATTAACTTAATCATGTTGATTGATTTAATTTGCATGTATCACTGAAACTTCATAACCGAAATATCTATAACTGAAGCACACATTGTAGCTTAATTGAATCTTACAATTTATAGTTTCACTTAGTCATCATTAGGCAATTTGAATTCTCTTGCATTGCTTATCTATTTATCTTTACTGCATGGTCTAGATGTGTTAACTTTAATTACTCATCATCTCATAATATACTCATAAGAATTATCACATGTTATAATCATACTATATTACTCTAAGACCATATTGCCATGTGCTAAAGTAATTCACTCTAGAGGTGAGCAATTTCTAGAGGAGACTTAATAGCTTTATCCATCTCGAATGACCATGGTTAGTAATATATCACATAAAATTTTGTTCTTCAACATGAAAATCACTTCACCTCTATAACTGGAGGCCCACCTCAATGAGTATCCACTCTCTACATGACACATGAGGATCATTGACTTGATATTAACCACAAGTCTGACTTGATATTAACCACAAGTCTTCAGTATTGATATTATACATAAGAATTTACAATACAACATCACCACCTTAATCATATGAGGATATGTAGGACTTGATATTAACCACAAGTATGGATAATGACTCATGATGTTGTACATTCAACACTCCCTCTCAGTGAGGGAGGCATTCTCTATTATACTTGGCATTTTCTACCATACCCCGCATTTTTACCATACCAAGCTTGTCTTAGAAGTACTCATACTTCACTACATACAGAGGCTTTGTTAACACATCTATATTCTTGCAATATTCTCTTTAGTATCAATGTACTTAATTCTTACCTTACATGACCATGACTCCAATTAAGTGATAATTCATCTTAATGTGTTTCAAATTAGCATGAAACACCAAATTTTCAGAAGGATTGATTACAACACCTAATAACTATAGGCTCAAATACTTCACCCCGATAGGTAGCTTCCCAAGATACACTACTCCTCGACGGGTAGTACTATTTGCAATACACTTTTATTTTGTAGTATTCTTTGGAAAACACCTTACTTATGTAGCACTAGCTACAATACAATTAGATTTTGTAGTAGCAACCACAAAATACATATCTAATCCCAAGATATATAATAGGTATACCATGTATCAATTACAATAACATATTATAATGTACCTCAAAGGTACACAAACATATGCTTACTAGTAAGCATAAAATACAATAGGTTTACTAAGTACATTAAGAGACCAGCAAGCTACTTATTCATGGTAGCATCATCTAGATCCGATCCAGAAAGTAGTTTCCCTAAACTAGAAACTATGGATTTAAAATCCATAAAATTTTACAACACACTAAATGTGTAATATCTTTCAGAAAGGAAAATATATTTTTTCATTTATATCATCAACATTTGTTGATTTCTAGAATCTTATACTATATGGAGAATTTATCTGTGAGCTTGCCATTCTTTATGATGTTCTCCAAGGCCTAATCACTTTCACAGTGATTTCATGTTTCTCTCTTTATACCATAATAACCCTATAAAAAATTATGTGGCTATCTAACCTCTCCAAGAGGTTTGACTAATCCCAACCAGTACAGACTATGACTCCTCTCAAGTATCTGATAGTCTTTGAGACCTTGATTATGTATCTTCTCCTGTGGACTCTCTCCACAATAGAATCTACAATCCCTAGATGTTTGAGTTATATACCATGACTTATCATAGCTATGTGCAACTTATTGGTTTATCTAATGCATGACTATAATGGATCCATGTACCACTACATATCTAGACTGAGCGATATGCACCGATATGGCTAACTAGTGGTTGAGCCATGTATCAATTCATGACTTACGAATGGGGATAATACCTGAGCCATATCCTATATGACTAACTGGAGGGGATTTTATATGCTACTACCTATGGAGACACATCAGTACTCCCTATTCAATTATAGGATTCTTTTTGTATTACATCAAGCTTGTCCTGGACAAGGGATTAGAAAGAACGATGGAAATTATGTTCATCTATGGATATGTGTTTGAGTTGTACTTCACCCTTCTTCACCGTGTCTCAAATATAACTAACTAGGAACCTGTTGAAGATTTTACTGCTTTACAACATGCTCTATATGCAACACAATATTTGATGTGATCTTTATCGATCACTGCACTAGTCAGAATCCATATATCCTTGAAACTTTCTGTTGATCCTAGAATTGTTATCATTTTTGGCAATTAAATTACTTATTTAACCATATGTTTTATTATATTTCTGTATATTTTATGTCACGCAGATTACTATTCAAGTCAGGTATGTATGAATTTAAGGTTTATATGAAATCTATTTATTATTATCATTTTTATGATTTTATTAATTAAAATTGAGATTGTTAATATTAATGTTGTATATTGATCTAGGAACAAAGCATCAATATCATCAAAGATTAATCAACAAATAACTCATGAAATGGTGTAATCGGTCTACAAGAATAGTAGCCGCTCTATATTCACATAAAGAATGAATGATTACAATTACAATGTCATGCTACAGGCATGAATGAATGAGCAATTCGAATCATCAAGGAGGTCATTTGAATTGAATGAGTGAGTCTAGCTTAACTGACTGTAAGCCATAGTCCACACTCAGCTAACCACTGATCAAAACCCTAATTGACTCAATTGAACCCTAACTGAAGTCGGAGTGCAATAAATGACTAAGTCTCAACTGAAAGAGATCAGACACATGTCATAGCAAGCCAACCATCAAGTGCTAGCGCTTCAATGACTCCAATGAACCCCGATGAGGTTAACTAAAGTTGAACTGAACATCAGAAGTTGGTGGAGGCGCCCCTGTTGACTCTAGTTCATTAGTTAATCATTAAATAATCAATTAAATGAAAGGATCCACCTTCATTGACCTGTTTAACTGATTGTAACCACCAGTTAGCAATTAGGAGCATTAATATCACTCAGATCACCCCTAGAGTGCTCTAGTTAGCCTTCTCGAATGTAGGAGAAGGCTAAGTTAGCATCCTTGACTGAAGGTAGGTGTGGGTGTGACTGGATGATGACATTTAATGCTCCACTGATGTCAATTAATGTAAATAATACTTAGGATAGTGGTTTAACTAGGCCAATTTGACCAAAAAGAGTGTGTATGGTGGTAAATGTCTCCAACACCCCCCCTTAAGCTATACTCAGGAGGAGTTAGAAAACACAAATGCATAAATATGCTAGGGCCACAGCAACTAAGGCCATAGGTCACCCTATACAATGCTAAAACTAAAACAATGCTCAAAACCAACTAAGTGAGGAAAAGAGGGAAAACCCAATGGGAAAAACCCCCCCTCAAGCTAAACACTGAAAGTAGTCTAAATCACCCAGATGAACTCAACCCCAACAGTGAACGGAGGTAAGTGAACTTCTTTTCTAAAAAGCTCTTGGTGAAGATGTCTGCAATATGCTCATCAGTCAGGCAGTATTGCAGAATGATGGTCCTATCATGCACTAGCTCCCTGATATAGTGCATGTGGAGCTCTACATGCTTGGTCCTCTGCTTGGTAACTAGATCTGTGGGTATCTTAATAGCACTTTGATTGTCACAAAATAGGAAATTGGACAAAGTACTACCAAGATCAAACTCTGAAAGAATTCCTTGCAACCAAACTGCTTGGATGCAAGCATTCACCGCTCCTCGATACTCAGCCTCTGCTGAAGATAGTGCTATGGAAACCTGCTTTTCGCTTGAACAGAAAATGGGGCCACCACCAAACAAGAATACATATCTGAAAGTATACTTTTTATCAATAGAATCACCCACCCAATCAGAATCTGTGTATCCAACCAGCTCTAGCTCGGAGTCTACACCATAGTGAATGTCGTAGTTCTTGGTTCCCTGAATATACTGGAGGATCCTCTTGGCTGCCTTCCAATGAAGATCATGAGGCTGATGCATGTATATTGATACAACATTCATGGCATAACAAATATCATACCAATAATGTGTCAAGTACAACAAGCTTCCAATCAGCTGTCGATAGATAGTGCAGTCCATGGGAGGTGTGCTTGTTCCTTCTTCAAGGCTGATCCCTGAAAGGAAAGGGAATGGTGCAGGCCTACATTCAGCCATGTTAAAATTGAATAACAGTTATGAAATGTATTTGGACTTAGTGACCATAATCCCATCATATTTTTTCTCAATTTTGAGCCCCAAAAATTGTTTTAGAAGCCCTAAATCACTCATTTCAAAGGCATTGTGGAGAGCAGTTTTGATGGCTGAAATGGAGGCAACTGTGCTACTTGTGATCAATAAGTCATCAAAATATAAAAAAATGATAATTAGATGACCATCATACTACTTTAAATACACATTTGGATCTGATCTACACCTTTGAAAGTTTTGCGAGAGAAGGAAGGCATCCATCTTGGAATACCACTCTCTTGGGGCCTGTTTTAACCCATATAGTAACTTATTTAGCTTGCAAACCAAAGATTTATCAGTGATGTAGCCCTCAGGCTGCATCATGTATATCTCCTCATGAATATATCCATGTAGAAAGGATGACTTAACATCCATGTGATGCACTTCCCAGTTCTTGGATGCTGAAATTGCCAAAACAAGGTAGATGGAGTCCATTTTTGCAACCAGTGCAAAGGTCTCATGGTAGTCCACTCCTTGGACCTGAGAGAAACGTTTTGCCACCATAATTACCTTATATTTTTAGGTTCTTCCATCATCAGAAACATTTTTCTGAAACACCCGCTTGCATTGAACCAATTTCCTTCCCAGAGGAAGAGAAACTAGCTC
Source organism: Pseudotsuga menziesii (assembly GCA_001517045.1). NCBI lineage: Eukaryota > Viridiplantae > Streptophyta > Pinopsida > Pinales > Pinaceae > Pseudotsuga > Pseudotsuga menziesii. The sequence goes on from LPNX010969404.1 coordinate 432,904, forward strand.
CCAAGTAGTGTTTTTCTAAAGAGAATTCATCTCTTCATCCATGGCAACTTGCCATATCGGATCCTTCCGAGAATGGTAGAAGGATTTTGGATCTGAAATAATCATCAAATAGAAATTTTCAGAAATCAAATTATCAGAACAAGAGAGTGCAATACCTGCTCTTTGGAAATCAGACCGGATTCTCCTTGGATCATCCGGATTTCTAATGTTGTCTTCTGCAGAGGAGAGTTTCTGTCGATCCCATGTAGGAAGATGCTTTTGAACTTAATATTATGATTCAGAATTTGATTATTGCTTCACACTGATATCAGAAATCAGAGGATCCAAATCAGGCTCATCACCCCCAATTTCATCATCCAAATAATCAGTAGAATAGGAAGGAAATTCAGCAGTTTTCTCCTTCACTAGTTCCACCTTTTGAAGAGGTTCATCGAACTTGAAACTTCTCTTGATGATGATATGTTTGGTATTGATATCTAGTAGCTTGAAACATTTATATTCATTAGGGTACCCAATAAATAGACATTCTATTCTTTGCGGTTGCAAATCCCTTCTTTTATCAAGCGGAATCCAGGCCCACGCAGTGGACCCAAACGCCCGTAGGTTCGACACATCTGGCTTGTGTCCGAAGTATGATTAGAAATAGGTATTCCCTTTCATGGATGAGTGTGGCACCCTGTTTTGAATGTATTCTGCAGAATGCATGGCCTCAGCCCACAAATTTTTAGCAAGCTTCTTGGATTCCAACATACAGGTGGTCATCTCCTTGAGAGACCGATTCTTCCTTTCCGCTACCCCGTTCTGCTGGGGAGTGTAGAGGATTGAATGTTGGACCTGAATACCACTTTGGGAGAATATGTGCAACAAATAATTACTGACATACTCCCCTCCATTATCAAATCTCAAGATCTTGATCTTAAGCCTAGAGGCATTTTCGATCAAGGCCTTCAATTCAGAAACTTTTTCACATACTTCAGACTTTTTTTTGAGAAAGAAGACCCATGTGTACCTTGAAAAATAATCAATAAAAGTAAGAATATACCTTGATCCATTCATGGATGTGACAGGAATCAGACCGCTGATATCATAATGTATCATCCCCAATATGCATGTAGCTCAGTTTGCCTTCCCCCGATCGAACTTGTGCTCAGGGTGTTTTCCAATCACACAACCCTTGCAAATTCTCATGGTTTCCTTGATGACCAGGAGGCCTTCAACCATGGAGTGTTTTTGTAATTTCTGTAAATATTTGAAATTAAGTTGGCCAAACCTCTCATTCCACATCCTGCTAACCTCATTTCCATGAGTTAGCAGAGCGGTGGGCTTTGCATCTACAACAAAGTGAGAGAACTCATAGGCTTTTGCATGATGATTTTCCTTTAGCAATGAGTTTCCCGGATGCAATTTTTGTTATCTCAACATCATTTGGGATGAAAGAAACTCTCTTTGGCACTCTTGTATGTGTCATTTGATAGACACTAAGGGGATTTGATGCCAGAGACGGTACATACAAAACATTTGAAACAAATCCATTTTCAAGATCAACAGTACCTTGTCCTTCTGAAATGATGGTGGAGTCATATCCCATGTGTATGGGGATGGATTTTCCGGTCTCCAAGGATGAAAAGGAGTATTTTTCAGCCATCATGTAGTCTGAAGCTCCAGAATCAATCAACAGTGATTTGGACTTCGAAGTGCTTTCCATGAGGGCATGACCTTTTTCATGTTGTGGTTCCTGATCTTGGTGATCTCTCCTCCGAAAGCTTTTAGGAATATTGATGTTATTTATCTCAAGGAGAGAGGTAGCTTCATCAAGCTTCTTCTTCATGTAGGAATGTTCAAGGTGGAAGCCCTTCCCATAATAAGAACACTTGACTTTTTCCTTGCCATGGTTCCCTTTTCCTTTGTTCTTCCTTGAGCCGAAAGACTCATCATGCTGTTGGTTTTCAACTCTAGGCTTAGGAACATCAAATTTAGTTTTTGGATTTTTCTGTTGCTTTCCTTTACCCTTTAGATCTTTGGGCCCCGAGACATGAAGGGTTTGATCGCGGGAGGATTTTATGATCCCCATCTAGACAAGCTTGTCATGTTCACATGTTAGGGACTCAATGAAGGCATTGAGTGTAGGCATCTTCCATCCAGGGGTTGTGAGCTTCCCCGCACGAAATGTAGAAACAAAAACTGAATAATCAGCCCCAAGTTGTGAGAGTATGGTGACGATGAGCTAATCATCCTCCTTCTCCACTTTGCATTGCTTCAAGAGTAAAATAGTATGCTTGAACTTTGTGAAAAAGTCATTTAGACTCTCGAAATTGGAGGGCTGGAGAGACATTAATTCATTTTCGAGATGGTAAACTCTCAAGTCATCATGCTTTCCATATATATTTTCCAATTTGTCCCATATTTATTTTGGAGTCTTCAATCCTGCAACATGGAAAAGAAGATCTCAGGAAATAGAGAGGCACAAGAACCTGAAGGCTTCATCCTTCTTGTTCAAGAATCTTGATTTTTCTATGGCAGAACCAGGCTCATCTTCAGTGTCCATGGTGACTCTAAAAAGTCCTCTGGAGAGCAGCTGAATCTCCATATCACCTTTCCATGAGTAGAAATTGTATGGAACCAAGAGATCTACTAAGGAGGCCATCTGGATCTGCTAGAGCGAATGCTTCACCTGTAGAAACCTAAAAATCAAAACAGAAAGGGCAATGTAAGGTCAGACAGCCCGCACATTTTAGGCTTTCATCACACCTAGCATAGTCAATCAAGCAAGCTTGGTCAACAAGTTCTTTACTTGGGGTATTAAGTGGTAAGCCTTGGATTCTGGTGCAGTGCTGGATTTTTGGGCTATTGCTCAAATTTCATGCAGAAATCTATCAAAAAGCTTGCTTTTGAGAGATAGAGCTTTGTCCCGCCGTAAGCTCTGATACCATATTAATCTTGTATATTGATCTAGGAACAAAGCATCAATCTCATCAAAGATTAATCAACAAATAACTCATGAAATGATGTAATCCATCTAAAGGAATAGTAGTCGCTCTATATTCACATAAAGAATGAATGATTACAATTACAATGTCATGCTACAGGCATGAATGAATGAGCAATTCGAATCCTCGAGGAGGTCATTGAAATTGAATGAGTGAGTCTAGCTTAACCAACTGTAAGCCATAGTCCACACTCAGTTAACCACTGATCAAAACCCTAACTAAAGCCGGAGTGCAATAAATGACTGAATCTCAACTGAAAGAGATTAGAAACATGTCATAGCAAGCCAACCATCAAGTGCTAGTGCTTCAATGAATCCAATGAACCCCGATGAGGTTAACTGAAGTTGAACTGAACATCAGAAGTTGGTGGAGGCGCCCCTGTTAACTCCAATTCATTAAGTAATCATTAAATAATCAATTAAATGAAAGAAGTTAACCACCAGTTAGCAAATAGGTGCATTAATATCACTCAGATCACCCCCGGAGTGCTCCAGTTAGCCTCCCCAAATGTAGGAGAAGGCTAAGTTAGCCTCCTTGACTGAAGGTAGGCATGGGTGTGATAGTATGATGAAATTTAATGCTCCACTGATGTCAATTAATGTCAATAATACTTAGGATAGTGGTTTAACAAGGCCAATTTGACCAAAAAGAGTGTGTATGGTGGTAAATGTCTCGAACAATTAAAACACATTTGATGTATTAATTAATTTGTATATTTGTTTGCAGATTTTACAATCTTTTTTTGGACAAATTAATAACAAGAACACATTAAGCCTGCCTTGCGTACAGCACGTCCAGCTTGTCATCCATCCCACTACGTGAAACTCGCTAGTAGTTTGCGAGATGTTGAAATGTGTTTTTGTAAACTATAGTCCTGAAGCACGCCAGTAAACAGAACAGGAATTTTAGATCCTTATACACTACATAATATTCAAAACTATGATCACAGCAAAAATACAAGAAGACCAGTTTTCAAGCCGGACCCTAGGGGTAGGCATCCATTCTAGGACCAGCATCAGAAACCCGAACATAGGAGGTTACCTGGGTACTGGCCGCACCTTAGTGACCACAAATCGCACTGCAATGATGGCTTTTGTTCTCCCTTGGGTGTGCGAATTCCTCCGGCCCCCTTCCCGCTGAATAGAAGGGGATGTTCAGCTTTGCTGCTATAACATCGATTTTTTGGTACATCAGATGGCATTTGTTATTGTGCTCCTTCTAGGCCTTTACGGGTTCTACATCCCCTTCATATTTGGCCTCCCTTGCAATGCAAGAGTGGCCAACCAAACTCATATTCACCTAATACAGCATTAGCAGATAGTCATAGGCGGAGGCTCTTCCCATCATGGAACCAGAGTCAAGGACCCAATCCACCACCTCTTTGTGAAAATCCTCCAAAGACATGGTTTTTACCTCTACCCACAGGTCGCCCACCACCTTTTCCACTTCTAATCTAATTCTCAGTAGCACATGTTCCTTATAAAAATTCGCTGCTTCTTGAGCCTGAACCTGCAGCCTTGTCGCAACCTTCGCTTGAAGCATTATACCCTTCCCCTTTCTGTCCCATATATCAATGACATCACCCGAGCTATGGGTGCTTCACAGGGAGCACTTGGGGGCCATACTGCAAGGTCAAGGGTGGAAAGCCACACATAGAGAGATGAGCTGAAGATCAGCTTGGGGAGTCAGAGACTTTGGGGGAAACTCAAGCAATACGAGAGGATAAAAAACACAGACCATGGTTCGAAGGGAGATGCAAGGTGGCGAGCTCAGCCTAGAATAAAAGGGGGAATAGGCCATGATTTCATCCTCAGGCCAGTACCTCCCTTGTGTCACACCAATCATTCGATCAAATGCCCTCATACCTTCACCTACCTCAGAGATCCTAATGGTCATTAAAACCCAATCCTTCCAACAATCCTGCTCTTCCTTGCCCATCCCTTGCATTCCTACACCACAAACCTTTATGATGGAAAAGGACAGCCACCTCATGGTCTAGCCAATTGGCCATGTGTCTTTGTAATTAATTATGAGCCATCTGGCCAGGCGTTCTCGCACCCCCTGTCATTTCCCATGCCATGATCGTCTAAACGCTCCATCTGTTGGTTGCCATCAAGGTCTCTAGCCGCCACCTACCTACATTGCTAGGCCCATTCATCCGCATTGAATTCCTCCAAGATTCCTATTTGGAACCTCGTGTCCCCCTCGACGTCGATGTTAGACAATAGATCCACTTCCTTATTCGCAGAACGTATGACATGGTAGAAGGAGATGTCTGAGTGGGTGTGAAACATAGTTTTTAATGTATCCATTCTACTAGCTAGGTGCCAGGTCATGGCCACCTTCACACAATCTTTCCTGTTCACCATTTTCTTTTCCATCTGTATCAAGACCCTGGTGTCGCCTTCTATGATAGCCGGGAAGTATACACCTCTGATCAGGATTTCAAAACCATGAATTAGACCTTCCAATTTAGCCGAATTATTGGTGTCCAATCCCAATGAACCAAGGAAGATGGATAGGATCCTTCCACTGTGATCCCTGCATATCCCCTCGTAGCCCGCAGGCCCCTAATTGCGCTTAGAGGACCCATCGAAATTAAGCTTGAACACCTGGGGTGGGAGAGGAGACCAGGAGGAGTGACTAGAAGGCATGCAACTATTCTCCCGACTACACAAACTAGTCATCTGGGTTCTGTCAAGCCCCCAACTCTTTGCTATGTGGGCTTCCTCTGAAGGGATTATCTTATCCTAGTCCTTTGGCATTGCATACTTCAGATTGTTTAGAGTGTATTGTCCCTCACCATTGTCCAAACTGAATCTGTGTCATTTCCTTTATCACGAAAGATACTACCATTCCTCTCTTTCCATATGCACCACATTGCCATGCCTAAGAAAGATTACCACGCCATCTGGATAATTTGGTTATTGAATGCTTTTGACCTCCATTCACTCAACGTTTGGGCTGGTTGTCCTCTCCTCCTGTCACTCCATCGAAAACATATTGTGCCTTTATCCCATATGACAGAAGCAAAGGGGCAGTGGTCAAGGAGGTGGCCTGTGGTTTCCTCCTCTTGATAACAGAGGCAGCACTGAGACAGCCCCTGAAAACCTCGGCGTCAAAGGTTTTCACTGGTAATAATTCTTCCTTTGACCACCAACCAGATGAAGAGGGCAAATTTTGGCCCATGGGTCACTGTCCAAATATTTCTCCATATACCTTCTTCATCCCCCTGTGGGTCGATCTTAAGATTGTAGGCTTCCTTTATACTAAATGAGCCTTGTAACCCCAACTTAAAATGTCCAGGACCTCCTTGACTCTTATGAATCTCTAGTTAAGTTCCTCCCGGAAGGCTCTCCATTCCACTTCACTCATTAGGTCCGGTTTTGTTGTGAATTCCCACTTTTGCTATCCTTCCAAGTTTCGAATTGCCCAAAAATGGATCACCTTCTCCTTTCCCTCTTCAATGGTTTTTTCCTAATATGTCACCATCTTGGGTCCATCCCTAGCTTGGGGAGCTGATTCCAAGAATCCTCCTAGAACTTGGTCATTCCCCCCCCCTCCCCTACCCCCCTTTTCTCCCAAAGGTTATGGTATTACACCAAGTGTCACCCTCTTAAATATTTCAACCAAATGGGAGAGTCCTTTGGCTCCTTGTTGTATCTAATCAATTTCTCTTTTGGCCTATCCTGAGCATATTTGATGTTCTAGAGTCATTCCCATGGTTCCCTTGAGTGATTTTCCTATATCCACCATATCTTTGCTCCCTGGACCTCCACTATGAGTTTTGTATCTCTTAACCCTAGCCCCCCTGCTCCTTTGGTTTGCAGATCCCTTCCCAAATGACCAAGGCTAATTTCGCTTTCTCTTCCCTGCAGCCCCATAGGAAATTCCTTTGCATACCTCAAATAATCCATAGAACTTAATTTGGAGCTAAGAGGATTAAAAAGAGGTATATGGGCATAGCCTACATAACTTCCATTACCAATATTAGACAGCTTGGAAGTTTTAAAGGATGGAGAACCCAACTGGAGAGCTTTTGTTTCATTTTGTCTAGAAGATCCTGCCAAGAAGATTTCTTCAGCTGCCCCATCCCCAGGGGTATTCTGAGATATTTAGAAGGCATTTTCCCTTTGTAGAATCCCGGAATCCTGATAATATTCCTATGGGTGATTCTGTCTATTTTCATGAAGAAAATTTGGGACTTATTGGGATTGACTGTGACGCCCGATGCCCTGGCGAAGAGGGTCAAGCACTTTTTGAAGCTTCTCACTTCTTGGACTGAAGGGTGCCCCATGAGCATGGTAACATCAAAAATTTGTTGATGAGTTTGCGCATCCATACCTTCATGGATTTTTATTCCCCTCAGCTCCTCGTTCTCAGATTGAGTCTTAATGAGACGGCTCAAGCCCTCTCCCATTAGAATGAAGAGGAAGGGTAATACCTTTGGACACCTGGAAAACATAGGTGGGGGAGCCATTTAGGAGAATGCTAAAGAATAGGGTTGTGACCAGGTTCATGACCCATTCTATCCACCCTTGAAAAAAACCATAGGCTTCCAGCATTTTCTCCATGAATTACCAGCTTATTTTGTCGAAATCCTTTGCTATGTCCAACTTTTTCATCATGCCTGGCCTCTTAGAGATTTTCAGTGAGTGGATCACCTCATGAACGAGGATGACTCCATCCAGGATCTATCAACCTTCCATAAACCCATATTGCTATGGGCATACTAGGTTAGGTAGGAGGGGTTTTAACCGGTTGGCTATCACTTTAGATATGATCTTGTAAATTACATTGCAGAGGACAATTGGATGAAATTTGTTTGGACTGTCAGCTCCAGCCTCCTTGGGGATTAGCATGAGGAAGGTTGCATTAAAATATTTTAGAACCCCCTTCTTGTCTCTATATTCTTCTATGATTTCAAAGAGCTCCTCTTTGATCAGATCCCAAAAGTAGTGAAAGAAATTGGAGATAAAACCATCAGGACGAGGAGCTTTCCCCAAGGCCATCTGGTTGACTGCTTCCTCAACCTCCTGCATGGCCACTAGCTTGGTTAGCATCTCATTATTCTCTCTCATTACATATCTTGGAATCAGGTGAGTGATCCTCTCTATATCTCCCCCTCTATCATCTCCGTCTTCGCTGAGGATATCGGAGAAGTGCTAGGTAAGTTCCTCTTCTATCTCTCGTCTGGTCTCTATCCTACTACCATCAGCCTTTATGAGCTTCTAGATTCTCGAGTTACTCCTATTTTGAATGACCGAGTTATGGAAGAACTTTGTTTTTCTCTCTCCCTCTTAAAGTCATTTTACTCTTGCCTTTTGCTTCCAAAATATTCCTTCCTGCCTCTCCCGTGCTTCTAGTTAACCCCATAGGTCCTTTTCTTTGGCCTTCATGTCCTCATTCTAGCCATTCTGAATTCCCTCTCTGTTTATCAGATCCAGTTCACTAATCAACCTCTTTTTATCTTCAAATATATTACCAAACTCTTCCCTATTCCACGTGTGGATTTTGGCTTTTAGGGCTTTAAGCTTCTGCTGGAAACGGTACATAATGGTCCCAAGAGGGGGGACCAACTCCTGCCACCATTGAGTGACTCGATCCTTAAATTCTTTATGTTCCATCTAGAACTGGTCAAACTTGAATGGTTTTCTCTGTTTGGAACTGGACCAATCCCAGATGAGACATATTGGCCAATGATCAGAACCAACCATCAATAGTACATCTGCCATTATTTCTCCTCCACTATGAACAACATTTTCTAAAACCAGGAATCTGTCCAACCACGATGCCACCAGATGTTCCCCTCTTCTCTTATTGTTCCAAGTAAACCATTCGTTGCCCATCTCCAGATCAACTAGGGGGATTCAAGCCAAGAAATCACAGAAATTTTCTTAAAACTTGTCCAGAAATTGTCTCCCCCCCTTCTTTTCCCCCAAGTTAGCTATGATGTTAAAATCCCCTCCTATTATCCAATTCCCAGCCTCGGCTTTCCCTTTGACCCAACCGAGGAAATCTATGAGGGCCTGTTTCTTCGAGAAGAAACTTGCACCATAGATATTCCCTACCGATCCTGTCACACCAGAGTCCAAAATACAGAAGTCGGCCATCAACAAGAATTTGTTAGCCCCCCAACCTGAGAGTTCCACCACTCTAGGTTTCCACAAGATTGCAATACCACCTGCTTGTCCCATAGCATCTAGGGCCATTAACTGGAAACCTTTCTAGCTCATGTTTCTGATCTTCTCTAGACCCTCCAAGCTCCACTTGGTTTCTTGAAGAAACAAGATGTCTAGTTTTTCCTGCATTACCTTCCTATTTAGAGTATTCCACTTCCTCAAGTTACTGCACCCTCTAATATTCCAGGGTATGAGCTTCATTGGCACACCTTACTGACTTCAGAGAAGGTCGCCCGTATTGTGGGATACTGGCCTGATTCTATGAGTTTAACCCCAATTGCAGCTATATGTTGCTTGTTTGTTTTCCTTCCCCTACTGATCTCTTATTTCGGGAATTTCCTTTTGCTGCCCTTTTGCAGATCCGAGTCTATCCCTAGATCTTGATGAGCCCCCGTTCTGATGATAGATTCCTAGAGAAGCTTGATCTGATGTCGCAGTACATATCCCTTTCCCTTATTTCCACATTCTTCCTCGATCGTGTCCAGGTCTAGATCACCCAGTTCCATTTCTTCCCCCTCATCCTCCTCCATAACTTCCATCTGTTGCACTCCATCTCCATCTGAGTCTTTAACTCCTTCTACCTACGGCTTACCATATTCCTTCTCCTTTCCATTACCTAAATCTGGCATTTTCTCCCCTAGCACCTTAAAGGGGTTGGTGGACCGAGGAGTTTTTGTTATTGGTTCCCTCCTAGCTTTGGATGATCCTCCTTCCTTGTTCCTTCACCTGGACTTAACCTGAGTGAAGCCATATTTCTCCCCTTCACCTTCCTGCTTATGACCAGCATTTCTTGCTTTCGTTTTCAATTTAGGGCAGTCCCTTTCAAGGTGACCATATTCGGGGTTGTGCCTGCACTGAAAAGGTAGTTGTTCATAATCTATAGGTTGAATCCATTCCTCATCTTCCCATTTTAGGAAAATGGATTTTGGGAGTTCTTTGGATAGATCCAGGTAAACACAAATCTGAGAAAAAGAAGTATATTATTGAACCCTAGTTTGCTCAGCCACCTTTATAAATTCTCCCAAGGTGTTCCCAATATCCTTCAGGGTCTCCATATCCCAGTATTCACCTGGAAGTGAAAATAGGCGAATCATACTAGGGCTACCGTCATGTCTTCCGTTTCTAGGTTAAAATGCTCTCTCCATGGCCTCAAGTACATACCGGCTGAGAAGAAAAAATATGGACCTCATTCCAAGATTCGATCCCTATCTTCCTGATTGAAGAAGATAATGGTGAAAAAGCCCTTGGATCCAAGCTGTAAGTCATAGTGGACATTCGGGTTCCACACGATGTTGATCCACCGTACCAGATCTCTTTATTTGGGCCATACTCCCACAAATTTGCTGATAAGGGCCTTCTCCTTCCACAGCTCAATCTTGCCTCTCACATGTTCTGATTTGATCTGAATCACTAGGATTGCTGAGGAATTCGGCAGGAAACCCCCCATGCCAGATTTTTCCTTTCTACTCCCTCTCCTTCTCGTTTCCAATCCCCACTCCTCCCTTCCCAAAGGTATTGTTTTGGGGATTTGCATCTACCATGATCAACCCCAGGGGGGCTTACAGGCTGCCTCGCCCTGCGACCTTCCCGTCAATCAGTGCCACCGTCACACTTTCACGCTGACCCGCCAAGAACCCTAACTGTGCTCTCCCAATACCTTATTCTACAATTAAACTTCCCATTTCAATCTTGGTCCCTTATTGGCAGGGATATCTTCCATTTCATTGTTTTCATGGAGGACATGGTGAATATCCTATAGTTAGTGGGGTTTATATTTTGTTTCTTAAGTTTTTTTTTTATTTTGTTTTACTAATGTATTGTTTTTTGTTTATGCTTTTGGATTGATTGATCCTTCGCATGTAAATTTAGTGTTATATGTGTTTTCCTTAGCATGTTTTTACGGTTGCTTCTTTTACATTTTGTTATTGTTGAAAGAACTTGTGGCAGAGATCCTAGATATATTTCTTTATTACATTTTCTATGTAGGAATATATTAAACCCACTCACAACTTAGGATAAAATAATTAATCATTATTTGATTAATTATTCACCCACTAGCTTAATTAGTTGGCACCTTAAAGTCAATGCATGCCATCTATATCCTAGGAATGATTTATTTCTGATTCTGGGTTCATCTAGAATTAGTATACAAGACCTTATAGCAGATTCTGCTTTTTTCTGCTTTTTCTGCTTTTTCTGTTTTTTCCTGCTTTTCTATGGATAAGATAAAAGCTAGTCAACTAGGAAACTAGGAGCTTTTGTTTCCAACCCATCCTCCATTATATTTTCTCCATTTTCTAGGATTAGCATGTTATTTCCATCTCCTTGACAACTCACTCATGATTTTTCCAACTCGTGAGGTCCTTGATAGATTTAGCAAGTGCTTTATCCACCTATGGGGGTTTGCTATATTTTGGTAAATCAGCCTTTTTGAGATTTATGAGTTGTTTCCATACAATTCGACTTCCCCATGAGGGATGTACTATTTATGTACTCTATTATTCATAATTATTCAATGGAAGGATACACACCAATATTCATCTCTTCATTCATGTGATTCAGTCTCTTTTCTTCTCTCTTATTTTCCTGTGTATGTTTGTGAGAATTCTTAGTAGCAAGATCTATTTCTTGTGCTTCTTCTTAGCATCATTGCACATAGCATTGATATATTATTTCTACATGGTATCAGAGCTACAAGGTTGATCTATTATTTCTACAGAGTTGAGGAGTGCTTCCAGTCTCCTATCCCTCTTTGAAGAAGAGCTTCAAGATTTTCTCCTAGTTTGTTTTGCAGGTTGCAGAGATTTTATTCTTGAGCACATCAATTCAGCAATATGGATTCTTCATCAGCTATAATTATTACTTCCTTCAACTACCATGAATGGAAAGCAAAAATCTCCATTCTATTGCGCAGTAGAGGATTATATAGAGTTACACTAGCTTTGGAGAATGAACCCAATGCTGTGATTGAGAAAGCTAAGTGGCATGATAGGTTGGATGAAGCCTATGGATTGCTTTGCCTCTCTATTTATCATGATCTTCTCTTTAATCTATATGGTTTGACCACTCCAAACCAAGTATGGACTCAATTGGAGTCTCTCTTTGGAGTTCAAGATGATCTAAGAGCTCATCAATTGGAGATTGAGTTATTCTCACTGAGTCCAAGCAATTTTGAATCTCTTGAGGGTTTCTTCACCAAGTTCAAGTCACTTGTTCTAATTCTCAAGCAATGTTGGATTGAGAAAGTAGATTATCAATTAATCCTTTCCATTCTTTCAAAATTGGGTCCTGATTACTCAGTTTTTGTGTCTACTTTTCATGCAACTAGGCTTGTTGTTCCTAAGTGGAAAATGCCTTCTTTAAATTCTTTTCTTGATTCACTAACAAAGGAGCAAGATAAATTGATCCATATGGGTGTCCTTAATTCTCCAAATGGAAAGGATCATGCTCTCTTGGTTTAAGGAAGCAAGAAATTCAAATCAAAAGAGAAGCAAATTGTGAAGAAGCCAAAGTCAGAAAGTGAAGATGAAGATTCATATGAAGATTTAATGAAGAAAGTTAAGAAGAAAGGGAGCACATTCAAGTGTTCTTATTGCAGCAAGGGTTTTCATTCAAAGAAGAAGTGTTTCAAGAAGAATATGGACATCATGTCTCAGCTTCTTGAAAAGCACAAGATCAAAGTTTCAGATGAACTAGAGAAGCCTGATGATTCCTCAGAACAATGTCATACTGCGCAGTTCCAAGGTGATATAACTTATGCTTTGAGTGCCAGAGTTCTCTCATTTTATCATGTCTCTGATATAGATTTATTCTCTGATATATCAGAATCAGAAATATCAGAACCTTTCTTTGATGATCCTCCTCTCATTCTACTACATTCATCTCCCAAAAATTGTGATTTTTCACTAGATATTGACTTACCCTTGAGCAGCTCTTCCTCACAAGCTTGTATATCTGATTTAGAAGATTGTTTGCAGGCTGATATGCATGTCATGACATATATAATACCACCATCCATACCATATACCATACCTATGAATAATCCAAAGACTATACAAATCCCAAGATCACCTGTTGATTCCTCATTGGTCTCTTATGCAGTGATATTTATCTTGCATGGTTTGAAGTCTTTCCTATCTTTCATTGGCTGGTTATCCATGTCCTTAGTCATATTTGGACTGATATTAAACATGTTTGGATCTATTCTAAACACTTATGGTTCACATCTTATGCCCATCCATCATTCAGATTTTTACACCTATCAGTTTTCCCCAGTTGTTCATAATTTTCCTAGTCTAGCCCTATATCCTCATGTAGCCACTGAAGCCTTTGTCTTTGCTGTTCCATATGCTAATGTTTCTGATATATCAGTGCTTTATCAGCCTCACATCAGATCTATACAGGTGCTATAGCAGATTGGAATATTTACATGTGATTCACATCACAATTTTGCAGCTATTCAGGGAATTGGGTGTGAAATAAATTGCCTTATTTTTTGTACTCTTTGGGAAGGAGTATGCACAGATCTCTTTTCCATTTCAGGTTATGTTTGCAGATCAGAGTTTGACAGCAGCAAGAAGCATTCAGATAATACTCCCACTTCATTAGATGATGAGATACAAGGACTCTCTCCTCTTCCTTCTTGAAGGTTCTACACTCCAGCACATGATCATGGAGTTCATGATTTCTTCAACAAGTCTTCCATCCAAAAGAAGTTCACCCAGCTGATTCAAGTGAAGATAAGGATATGTTGAAGACATAGATATTTCAAATTTTGTGTCTTGTCCTATCTTGAGGGAGGATTTTCCCCATGTGGTTTTGCCTCTTTCCTCACTTTTCTGGACATAATAATTGTAAAAGGGTGACCATAGCCTTGTTGCTGGGCCCTATATGCATCTATATTTTTTGTCATACCATCATAAATTCAGACTTATAGGGGGGTGTAGGAATATATTAAACCCACTCACAACTTAGGATAAAATAATTAATCATTATTTGATTAATTATTCACCCACTAGCTTAATTACTTGGCACCTTAAAGTCAATGCATGCCATCTATATCCTAGGAATGATTTATTTCTGATTTTGGGTTCATCTAGAATTAGTATACAGGACCTTATAGTAGATTCTGTTTTTTTCTGTTTTTTGTGCTTTTTCCTGCTTTTCTATGGATAAGATAAAAGCTAGTCAACTAGGAAACTGGGAGCTTTTGTTTCCAACCCATCCTCCATTAGTTTTTCTCCATTTTCTAGGATTAGCATGTTATTTCCATCTCCTTGACAACTCACTCATGCTTTTGCCAACTCGTGAGGTCCTTGATAGATTTAGCAAGTGCTTTATCCACCTATGGGGGTTTGCTATATTTGGGTAAGTCGGCCTTTTTGAGCTTTATGAGTTGTTTCCATACAATTCGACTTTCCTATGAGGGAAGATCTATTTATGTACTCTATTATTCATAATTATTCAATGGAAGGATACACACCATTATTCATCTCTTCATTCATGTGATTCAGTCTCTTTTCTTTTCTCTTATTTTTCTGTGTATGCTTGTGAGAATTCTTAGTAGCAAGATCTATTTCCTGTGCTTCTTCTTAGCATCATTGCACATAGCATTGATCTATTATTTCTACATTCTACTTCTTTCTTTAATTAAGTTTTATACTTGCTTCTTTTATTAATTTTTCTTTATTAAGTTTTCTATTTGCTTCTCTTATTAAGTTTTCTACTTGCTTATAAGTTAAGTCTTCCTTGCACCCTAGTTTCCCATTTGAATATTTGGTTGTTGATTGTATATTTTCTAGTTTAAAGTTATAAAATAAACTATCAATTGTTTAGTTTATTATTTTGGCTCAGTTTAATTACCTTAATAATTCAATTCTTAGGATTTTGACTCTGTTTTTCATTTTGAAATATATTTCGATCTTTTATTTGTTAAAATATTTACACGACACCCTCTACCTTCGCATATATTTTGTTTCAAATCTAATCCTACCAAGCCCAGTTGATAGTTAAAGATCAAGTCAATTAATTTAGACATTATAACACCCAATACTTTCTTTCACTGAACGAGACATGTATAAATCTACATTTACTCCTACCAAGTGGGTAATACAACACATGCCATTAGAGGAAATTTCAACTCAAAATGGGCCTCCTAAAATGAACTAATTAAATAATAGTTAAAATGTCATGCCCCGATGTTCCGATTAGGAGTTTCTATAATGTAAACAAGTCATGTCAAGTCATTATGTGTAACCGTCCTATTGTTCAAGGGTTAAATTCCTCGCAGTTGCGGGGCCCTAGGGTTATTAGACTCTCGTAGTGAAGTCATCCCTAGTGAGTTATTGTCAAGTTGGGAATTAGTATAAATAGAGAGTGAGCCTCTCTATTTATCACACACTCAGTTGTAGCGCGTAGCTGAGGGAGAAGAAGTTGTTGGGGCTACAAAGAAAGAGGCTACTACTGTCAGGAGATCATCTTACTTTTTTGGGGTTTTACTTTTGGTGTTGATTCTATCTCTGAGGAAGTTTTAGGGTTTTCTCCATTTATGGTTTCCCCAAGGAAAAACACTGTGTTCATTGTCTCTTGTGTTTGATTTATGTGCTTGTTATTCTCTCAGTTAAATATCCTAATATAATGCTCACTTAAATGTTAAAAATCTAACATGGTATCAAAGCTAACCTGAGAAGAAGACATTGTGCAGCTGCGAGAACTAGGGCTTCCTACTTTTTGGATCTCTCTCCACATATTTTCGGCAAAATAAGGTTGGGATGAATCTCCTCCCTAGGGCGCATCTTTCTATCGAAGCAGAATCTGATTCTGAGCATTTTCAGTTTTTGACCCGACACTACTACCAGAAATTAGGGCTTTCCACATAAGTGGAAATTTTGAGTGAGCCCAGGTGTGGATTGATATCCTCCTCAAAATCAAAGTTTAGATATTAATATCAAAGCATTTGGTTGGACAAAACTTTGGGAAAGTCAAACCCTAATCTACTCCTGAACCAGCACTGCAGAAATTCAGCTCCAAATCTAGATCCGACATCTTGACCTGGTAAAATCTAAATCTTGTTTACTTCCATCTGAGGTTCTCAATTAAGATGTCTCATCATACCAAGCTTGATGAAAAGCTTGAGTAAGTTGAAAGCTTCTGAGCCTGGAAGTGTAGGATCTCCCTGGTCTTGGAAAAAATGAATTGGACTCCTACATCAATGAGGAGGTTCTAGTTCCAGAGGAATATGAGGCTAAGGAGTTACAGAAGAAGAAGTTGGTTATGGCTAAGAGGATTATTGCTTATTCAATCAAGGATCACCTCATACCACAAGTGTCCTCCCTCAAGACACCTAAAGCTATGTTTGATGCCATAAAC
Source organism: Pseudotsuga menziesii (assembly GCA_001517045.1). Classification (NCBI taxonomy): domain Eukaryota; kingdom Viridiplantae; phylum Streptophyta; class Pinopsida; order Pinales; family Pinaceae; genus Pseudotsuga; species Pseudotsuga menziesii. Next base: position 449,441 of record LPNX010969404.1, read on the forward strand.
AAACTGTTTGAAGGGAAGAACATAAACCAGAAGATGACTTTGAGGAACCAGTGTTAGGATATTTAGATACTTAGGAGTTAGTTAAGATCAACTTGTGTAATATATCCGTTAGGTAAAAGTGTGTTTCTATAGTATGCATTAGTATGCATTTGTAAATATTCTAATCCGACGGTCACGATATGTTCTAGACATAGAGTGATCCAATGGTTCAACTTCTCTTAGACCATACCTAACATTGATCCATGGCTTAACACCCGATTGGTCCATGATCTCTATTTAAAGAGCATGGAGGGTCCTTGGCTAGTTGATCGATTATGAGAAGCTCATGTAACTTTCTTTCTTTTGCATAATAAATTGCTCCAAGTAGCTATTTGACTGGGGTCATGGACTATTTCCCTCTCAAGGGTTTTAACCACGTGACAAACATTGATGTGTTGATCTGTGATCTAGTTGTGTGAAGAGGTTGCTCAAGGTGTTCGGTCTTTTGGGAGTACCCTATGTACCTGAACATGGTATCAGAGCGTTTATGAATAGCCGCTTTCGGTTTTGATAAAGATCTGGAACCGATGTTGCTGAAACTTTGAAAGGGTTTCTATTTCTGGATTTTCTATGCATTTATGGCCTATGGGAGCTATTCCATTGCATCTAGAGCACCATTTCCATTGGGAAATAGTTTTTGTTTCATTTAAAACTGTTTCTGTTTGTTCTAGAAACACCCATTTCAGCAAATGTGAAAGTATAATGTTACAATGATGGATTTGTTTTATTTATTTTTTAAATCTTTCATATTTTATCAGTTTTATTATTAAATCTTTACTGTTTTAGTCTCAGACCGTTGCCTTCCGTGGCTGTGTATGCTCTTTGTCGTGCACCTTGCGCGATCGCGGCGAATCAAAAACAGTAAGGGAAAGTTTTTTTTTCTTATCTTCTCGGCTACGTATGTTCTTTGCCGTGCACCTTGTGCGATCACGGCAAATCAGAAACAGCGAGAAAACTTGAAAACGTAGACTTTCTAGGTAAGCTAATGAAGATCTAACCCCATTGTGTGGAAAAAGTTTTTTTTTTCGTTTTTTTTGTGATTTGCAGGAAAAGAAGGCAAGCACGGAGAACAAGAGAGAAGAGTAAAAAAAAAAAACCCTTCCTCTTTCCATTATTTTACGTACCTTTTAAACTTAGCTCACTTGGTCCAAAGTTGCTTTATTCCTTAATAGGTCTTATTAAGCTACTTTTTAGTCCATGCAATTTTTATTTTCAAGTTACTTTATTGTAAAAGTGCATCTCACATAAATAAAATAAATAAAAAGTGAGTCACTTAAGTCTTTTAATTTATTGCCGCACTATTTAAAAATAACATTATTGTAAAAGTGAACATCACTTATTTTACAAGAAGTGATTCACTTAAAAGCAACTTTATTGTAAAGTGATTGTCAAAGGTTGATATTCGGAAAAGGGGGGTTCTTTTTTTAGTTGGTCAAGTTAATATCTACCATGTCACTATTGGGGACATCTTCAACATTTTCTTTAATCAAGCATAACTTCATCATCCAGAATCAGTTTTCAATGCTGTTTTTTTAAAACCGCATATTTTTTTGAGCTCTTTGCATCCAAATAGTTTTAGTTCTTTCAGCCATTATTTTATAGTATGGATTCCCCTTGTGATATTATACTTACAAGTTCTAACTATTTTTGATGGAAATCTCGTATGGAGGATGTTCTACAAAGTAGGGGACTTTTCAGGATAACCTCAGGGAAAGAAACAAAACCCACTGATGATGATAAGAAAATTAAGTGGGAAAATAGATGTGATGAAGCTCGTGGATTTATTGGGATGTCAATCTTTACTGATTTGCGATTCCACATATCTGGAATTGATGAACCTGATATAGCTTGGGAAAAGTTGGAATCTGTGTTTGGTAAACACAATGAAATTTAGGGTAATCAGCTTGAGAATGAGTTGCTTTCCTTGAATCCAAATGATTTTTCATGCATTCAAGACTATTTATCTAAGTATAAAACTCTTAGACTCTTATGTGCAGCATGCAAGATTAAGAAAGAAGACAAACAATGTATTTATCATATTCTTTCCAAACTTGGACCTGGATATTCTATTTTTGTATCTACATTCTACTCCATGAAAGAATCCTTGACTGTAGCTAGCTATCAAGAGCCTAGTCTTGAATCCTTTTGTGATTCCTTAATTAGAGAGCAAGATAATCTCATTCGTCTTGGAATAATCAAGAATGCAGATACATCTGGGAAAGCCTTATTGTCCCAATAGAAATAGAAACAAAAAATTCCAAGCCTCCCAAGAAACAGAATTTTCGCAATAATAAGCCAAACAACAAGCGGCCCAAACCCTCTCAGTCAACTCCTTCTTTAAAAAATGACAAAGAATCCAATCCAAAAGGAAAGAAGACTGAGCGTCATTGCAATTTTTGTGGGAAAGATAATCATGATGAATCTAAGTGTTTCAAGAAGATGGCAGCCTTGGAAGCAGCAATGAAGAAGCACCACATCATCCTAGATTCGTCTTCAGAATCTAACTCTCATGGACATGCACTTTGTGCTTCTAGTTACTCTTATACTGCATCTTCTTCTTCTACTTCAAATGAATGGCTCATTGAATCTGGAGCATCTTATCATATGGCTAAGGATCAAGCCATCTTTTCTACTATGCATGAATGTAGCACCAAACAAATATTTGTTGGTGACGATAGATCTCTAAGTGTTGTAGGATCTGGAATAGTTCCAGTAGAAAATGGTCATTTCAATGATGTACTATGTGTTCCAAAAATTTCCTGCACTTTGTTATCAGTCTATCAAATTACTCATTCAAGTGAAGGTAAACTATGATGTTTACACCTCACCAAGTTGTAATCAAGGATTTTAAAAATCCTCAAAATGTCCTTGCTACTAGAACTGTTGATGATATTACCAAGTTGTACAAATTTAACAACTTTGGGTCATCACCTTTTTCCTTCAGTTTTTGTTTTTCATAGTGATAAGTTGAGCAAACTTTGGCATGAGCAATTTGGTCACTTAAATTACCGCTCATTCCAACAACTATGTAAAGACAATATGGTGACTGGTCTTCTTATGGTATCTTGCAAGGATGGTGTTTGTTCTGGTTGTGTACTCGAAAAACATCATTGGGACGGTTTTGACAAACGTACCTCTTGGCACGCCTCAATTCCCTTGGAGCTTGTGCATAGTGACTTGTGTGGTCCTCTTCCATCTGCTTCCTTTTCTAGTTTCAAATATTTCTTAACTTTCATTGATGACTACTCCAGATGCACTTGGGTTTACTTCCTAAAACTTAAGAGCAAAGTATTTAACATGTTCTTGGACTACAAGGCCCTTGTTGAAAAACAATTTGGTCATAAAATTATTAAGTTAAGATATGACAATGGAGGAGAATATGTTAACAACAATTTCACTACTTTCTACTCTGAACAAGGAATCCAACAATAGCACAATGTTCCATATACACCACAACAAAATGGTGTAGCTGAACGAAAGAACCACACTTTAAAAGAAATGGCTAATTGTATGATCCAATCTAAGGGACTAAGTCTTCAATATTGGGCTGAGGCCATAACTTGTGCAAATTACATAGTTAATCGCACACCCACTAAAGTTTTACAAGGTATAACACCAGAAGAAGCATGGAGTAAAATTAAACCAGATGTAAGTCACTTTCGTGTGTTTGGTTGTGAAGCATGGGCTCACATTCCGGATGAAAAATGGAAAGCATTGCAGCCTAAAAGTGAAAAGTGCCGATTTGTTGGATATTCTAATGATGTAAAAGGTTATAGACTTCTTCAGCCCCATTCACATGATATAATCATTAGAAGAGATGTTAAATTTGATGAAAATCTCTTGGCCTGCAAGCCTAACTTGGCGGGTGTGCCATCTTTGGCCTGCAAGACTGATTCAACAATTGTGCCTTCTTCTTCTTTTTCCAACTTCCTTGACAAGTTTCCAACTCTAGTTTCTGATGATGACAGTGACGATGAAAATCCACCTCCACCTGCTCATGTTCCTTCAATTGCACCAGCACCAATGCTTCCTCGATGGGTTCATTCAACATGTGAAGCAGTTGGTGATCTTGTCGGCGATCGTAGAGATCAACATCGAACATGTTCTCATTTTCAGTGAGCCTCTTCCCTTTTGGCTCAAGTTTCCAAGAATCATGATCTAGAAACTTTTGCAGAAGCTTCAGGAAATCCAGATTGGGATGCAGCTATGAATGAAGAATATCATTCCTTAATGGTGAACGATACTTAGGATCTTGTTCCTCTTCCAAAAGGAAGAAAACTTATCAGATGTAAATGGGTCTACAAAACTAAGTATGCATCAAATGGAAGTGTTGAAAGACTTAAGGCAAGGTTAGTTTCCAAAGGTTTTTCCCAAGTTGAAGGGATTGACTACAATGAAACCTTTTCTCCTGTCACAAAAATGAATTCCATCTTCCTTGTTCTTTCCCTTGCAACCTTGCATAACTGGGAAGTCCATCAAATGGATGTCAAGTCTACCTTTTTACATGGTGATTTATAGGAGGAAATTTACATGGAACAACCTCCTGGATATGTTCAGGATAACTCTAACCTTGTCTGTCTCCTTAAGAAATACTTATATGGCCTTAAGCAAGCTCTTAGAGCTTGGTATGCAAAAATGGATAGTTTTCTCCTTAACAATGGTTTTTCTAGATGCCATTCTGACCCCAATGTCTATACCAAGAAAGTAGGAAACCATCTCATCATACTTGTTCTTTATGTTGATGATCTTATCCTTACTGGTAGTGACCCTAAACTTATAACCCATGTGAAATCTATTCTTAAGAAAAAATTTGAAATGTCAAACTTAGGACATTTGCATTATTTTCTTGGTCTCCAAGTATTGCAAACCAAAGAAGGAATCTTTCTTTCCTAGTCTAAGTATGCTTGTGACCTTCTTCGTCGCTTCCACATGGAAGATTGTAAACTAGCCCCTTCTCCCTTCCAGTCTAGAGTCAAACTTTCTGCCACTTGTACTTCCCCTGAAGTAGATGCCACCTTGTATCGTCAGCTTGTTGGTAGTCTTTTATACTTAACTCATTCCCATCCTGACCTTTCCTTTGCCATTGTTCGTGTTGCTCGTTATATGAAAACTCCTCATGAAATTCACTGGAAAGCAGCAAAAAGAATACTTCAATATAGTCGAGGTAGAATTCAGTTTGGGATTCATTATAGTACAGGGGGGAAACCTTTGTTGGTTGGTTTCACTGATTCAGATTGGGTCGTCGATCCTGATGAATAAAAGTCTACTGCAGGTTATGTTTTTAGTCTGGGGTCTGGACCTATCAATTCACGGGGGTGTCACCTAGGGACCAATATGATATCACGTCCGTTCATATTGGGGTGGTTAAAATTAAAAAATTAAAAATCAATATATTGGGGGTATATTAGGGGTAAAAAGGGTTTTTTTTAATATTTAAATATCCAATATGCTGGGGTATATTTTATTCAACATTCCTACCCGTGCCATTCACCAATCCTTCAATCCTGCGAGGTGCCTGCGAGCGAGATGAGTTTGCTTGTGGTCTGAGTGCACCTGCAGCAAGCCTGTGACGTGCCTTCGAGCTGCATCTGCTTGTGGTTTGAGTGCACTTGCATATCCTGCGTAGCTTTTTCAAGTAGTTTTCTCCATCGTTTTGTTGGGTTTTCTGGATAACAAGGGCGTGTTTGTCCTTGTGTTTTCTCCATAATTTTTTTGGGTTTTCTGGATAACAAGGGCATGTTGCTCCTTGGGTTTTATGTGGGTTTTCTCCACGTTTTCTCCATCATGTTTTCTGGCTGGATAACAGGGTGTTTTTTCAAATCGTAGCAGTGTTTTCTGGAAAACCAGGGCGTTCATTCATCGTTTTCTGGTCGTGGGTTTGTGGTGGGTTTCTCTGGTGCTGGAGGAGGCACGTTGGAGAGCCATTGCATAGCATTCTTGGAGGTATGCTATAGTGTGTTTAATATCTGATGAAAAATGCCTTCGATTGAATGAAAAGTTATCCATCCGGGTCTCGAACTTGCATTTTTCTTTAGTAAACTTGAGTAAATTAAGAAATCCCATAGCCTTTGGCCTGTGCGCTTGAATCTTCAACTAGACTTTCAACTCTGAGGTGGATGGGGCTTTACGACTACAGTCTGTCTATCCATCTTTCTGTTTGTCTTATGCCTATACTCCGAAGGTTGGTTCAATTTTTTTTTAAGATTTATAGGCAGGGAACCTACAGTAGAAGAGCAGATAGTTAGCGAAGACCTAATTTTAGGCATTGAGAGAGCTTAGAACTTGGTAGCGTAGTCCACCAAAGATGAGGTACAACGACGGTTCTTCCTGACCCTACTCAAGCATGCCCCTACTGTTGCAAAGACTTGGTGAAGATCCAAGTAAAGAGTCACTTTTTTCTGTGCATGAACATTATCTACTTTTCTGGTGGTTGGTATTATATTTTTCTATGCATGAACAGTAGAAGCTCTAGATTTCCTTAGTTATACTTCTGATTTATTTGTTAGAAAAAGTGACTTGTAAGTCTGCAGTTTCCCATTGCTTTTTCTTTTTTCCCTTCCATGCAAGATAGCTTTTTTCTGCCTAATCCCTATGGAGATTTTGTTTCCCACTAGATTGATTGCTTTGTACAGCCTACGGCCTTTTATTGTTGGGCAGTGTCCATGCTTTAAGCATATGTTATTTGGGTTGCTTATTAGTTGCTTATTAGCTTCCAGCACGATATTTTGAGGTAGCCAGTGCACTGCCTTGTTTACCTAGTTCGGGATTGTAGGAACAACGCTTCCATCCAAATGAATGTACTACACTTCTTGGAACAAATGGAAATGCCTTCAGAGATCTCCTAGGTAACAAATTTCTAGCAAACAAAAGTCCAAACAAAAATTCGCATGTAATTGGACGACAACTGACCTGCCCTAATTTGTGCACAAAAGTCACAGGTATTTGTAATCTCCTAGGAGCATTTTTCTGGGAACAAATGTGCAACTTTTTGGGTTTTATCATTTATATATATTATAAACATTAAAAACTGATAAAAAAGAAACATTTAAAATATTTGATATTGCAAAATGATCATACCTTTCTAGAACAGAACCACAAACTTGTACAGAATCTATTCAAAATTATTTCAAAAATGGTAATCATTCTAAGTTATAATTTAGAGAAGACCATTCTCGGCCAGAAAGGTTTTAAGTTTATTGGAAAATCCAGTCCTAAGAGTGTCATAATTATAAGCTCAATTCTAAACATTAATGCAAACAATTATGAATTATAAATACTATAAAATCCCAACTCCCATGTGGTCGTGTCCTATTAAGAGGTGGATTGCAAGTTTTCATTTCAGGATTTCAGTAGTGTATCAATTTTATTTTTGATTGGGAAATATATGTGAAGTAGCTAGCTATATATTCTTGAAGTAGAAAGCCTAGTCAGGGTTATTAAATAGCTTTACAAGTCTGAATGTTGTTGGTTCTTAAGTTTGTGTAAGGAAAGTTTTGTATGTTTATGTAATCATATCTGAGACAGGCCAGACAGAACATAGATTGGCAACATCAGGCCAGACAGAATATAGATTGGCAACATCATGCCAAATATCTGGGATGAACTTTTTGGAGCTTTTTGGTGTATTTGGTCATAGAAATGATTGTTTCACTTATTTTCAGCATCAAATTATGTTATTACTAAACCTTGATCTATTCCATCTGATGTCTATGGCTATGGCTTTCAAACTGAACTCAATTCTTACTTACAGCAATTAGTCTATTCAGTATTATTCTCTTGTTTGCTTATGCATTTGGCAAATCAGACCATGCACTCAAAGTGGTCTTATCCTTTTGGCAAATCATACCATGCACTCAAGGTGGTCTTAGGAGCTAATTCTGAATTTTCTCAGTCACACTCACACTAGACAGACCATCTGGCATCACACTTATCTTCCCCTCTCTAATGAAGCATGTAGGTTTTATATCTATTTCTTATGATGTTAAACTATGTGATATGTTGGTATGCCTATGGATGGTAGGTAGTGGGTTAAATTCCAGAAGCATGCATACCTTAAACCTAAGGTGGGTTATACTGCAGGAATCACCACTTCATTCTATGTAACTATGTATTCATCTTCTATTTGTGTTTAATGCATCAATTAAAGAGTTAAATGTAAGTGAAAACTAATTTATATAATGGTGAGTTTAATTTGTGTTGTAAAATGATGGTAATTGGTCAGTTGTCAAACAAAATTTTATGAAGGCTGGCATTAATGGAATTTGACAATGCATGTAGGATCAAGGGCATCACATTTTTTAACCTATTGATATGCCAAATTGAGTCCTGAAATCCCACATGTAACCTTCTCCATGACAAGAATGTAGGTCGTTATTTACAATTCGATGGCCTGATATTATATATATATGTGTGTATATATATATATATGAGAGAGAGAACATACCTGAAGGGGAGTCTTACAAACAATGAGCATATCAAGAGTTTTGATAGTCTTAGAAACAATGAGCATATCTAACTTTTAACCACGCCATCACACAAAGGGCATATCTAACATTTAACCACGCAGGCACACATCTTGCAAATGCCACAGGACAACGGGGAGGTAAACTAAGAAAGTCTCCTTACAGAATTCTATCAAATTGATATGTTAAAACTACTCAACTCGACCTTAGTGAAACTAAACAGTTTTAGTTTTTCATATATTTAAAGACCGAGTTATGGTCTTGGGACTCCTTAACAATGAATTGCTATTGCGATTCTAAGCCATCACCCCCCTTTTTGAGAACTTGAAAAGGACCATTGTTGCATTCCAATATGTGCCTAGAATTCATGATTTGGGGTTTTTATTTTGAACATAATTCTCTTTTGTCCTCCTTTAACATTGAAAAGTTCCCAGCATTGCTTATTGCATTCTCATAATTACTCATACTATGACCAGAACTACTTCGCATTGATTGTGAGGAGGGTAATCCTACCCATATGCAGGAACCAAATAATGGCTTATGGATGTTTACTTGCTAAGATTGCACAAATTTACTTGGAATGTGCCCAAAATGCTAATAAGTCATGCCTAGAACTTATACATTATGGGACAGGTCCTTCTGATTGTTATTCACATTACATTTACCTCAAAATGCTTCTTCTTATGCTCAAACTTGTGAGAAACTTATTAAGTTCTAATATCAACACACAATAGATTTTTAGAAAATGAGTCAAATTGCAATGATTTGGGGCATCATCATTGTTTTCTGTTGCTTTTTTTTTCTCTTAATGTTAATTTGAAAATATATATTCCTAAGAATATATTTTTTCACATTTCAAGTTGACTCAAAGGAGAAGTTGGATCCATTGATGTAAGCATGTAGTGACCTTGGAGTAGCTACTAAACAAAAACATATTCATGAAGTAGGCATTATTCCTCTATTTTCCTGGTACCATCAGGTATTGTGTTGTTTCCATGTTTTTCAATGTTAAGTTTCTATTTAATGTAGAAACTCAAGCTCTACAACAATAAATATTTTCAATTGTTCTGATATTAAGTATTTTTTTCACTAAAATGCTTTGGACTCTTGTGCAAAGCTTTGATAGAGAGTGGAATAAAACTAATTTACGGATTATGTCCTTAGACATGATGATCATCTTACCTTATATGGATTTGGTTTGTTGTTTGTTAGAGTGGGAGAAAAATCACATGTCTGGTGCAGGATCATTATTGTTTTTCCAAGCTAGTCTTGAATTTAAATTCTACACTAAAGTCTTATATATGGATTGTCTAGTATCTTGAAAGAACATGTTAGAATGTCCCATTATGGTTTTCAATAAGAGATTTATGTTTATGATAAATTTAGATTGTAATTTAGAGATGTATTAAAATCACATATATTAACTTGGATTGCTCCCAAGTTTGAGTTTTTTTGTGTTGTTATCTTATGAGGCGTCCTTTGCATCCTTAGAACAAGATGTTGGTTGGGAATTAATTTTGGCTCCTATAGGTCATTGATAAGTGATTTTAATAAATCTCACACAAATGTCCCCTATTTTGCAGCATGTTCCTCTACCTTAGTTCCCTTCAAGTGTGAGTATTGAAAAGGACTATTCAATACCCAATCTGAAATAAATATTCATATGATTTTAATCTGTTATAACCCCTGGTACTGTTTGTCAATTGAGTAATGGTTTTTTAGTGTCTTGTTTGAATTCATTCTTCTTCTTCTCTTTTAGAATTAGGTCTGTGCATGATGAAATTGGCCCCTAAATATATCAATATATCAAACTCTTAAGGCTGAATAATCAGAAAAAAATTTATCTGCCCTTGGCAACTTAGTTAGAAATACTAGTTACTATACTATGCCTGTTTGCAAATTGAAGGAAAAAAGCATCTGCAAATTTTTTTAGTAATTAGTATAAAGTATTATCTAATTACTAGTAGTAACCGGGGAAGTTACCCTCTTTTCATTGAAGTTTCATATCTATCATCTATAGTTATCAGATTTCATATATCATGACCTATATATTGTTATAAATATAAATGAAATGCTTACCTCTAAGATCAGAAAATATTTCACGTTTCTTGAATTCTTTTTCAAATTGGTTTTGAGCCTCGACATGCTTGTCTAGTGATATTTGGTAAAGGAGGATGCAACTTCAAGCATGATTCTGACAATTTTATTTTGAACTCGTCAGAATATGGGAATTGAAGAATCAAATCCATAGTGCCCACTACTCTCTGCCAGAAATGTGGAGAGTACTCCTTCAAAATCAGTGAAAAAATCTAATAAAACCAACAAAGAGTTAAGTAAAGCTCAGGCTTCTGAATTCTGAGGAGAGATTAAGGAAAAAAGGCAGTGGGAGACATTGAAAGATGGAAGTAGTTATCCAACCAAAAGATCTTCGAGGAGAAAGCAGGGAAGTAAGGATCAGTCCAATAATGGTTTAGCCCGCAGAAGTAAAATCCTAGGTGAAGAAAATATGGATGGTACTAAGACATAAGATGAAGAAAACCTTCTTAACTCTCATGCTAAAACAGAGCTTAAGAAAAATCATTTCCTATTTTCCAACACACATGTCAATGAAATCATTTCTCCACTAGCAGATGGCAATAGTTAAAAACATAGCTTATCAAAATTCTGAGTCTGTTCTATTTAAAAGGTAGTTGGATTTAAGTTTTGTTTTGATCACATTGTTGTTTCTGGCATTCCATATTCAATCCAAGTTGGTGTAGCCTATCAAAATGCCTTCAGTATATCCTGGCATAATGGTAGGCAAGATCTGTCAGTTACCCTCTATTTATATGTATATTTGGATCCAGCCAAGCCAAAATTAATTTATATGACCAATTGGGACCAATTTTTTAATATAAACAAAAAAGGCATAGACATGGATAGAGAGATGAATGGATTAAATGCACATTGTTAGAGTGAAAACAAGGGAGGCATGGGGATGTACTCATGCATAACTCAAACGATAAGCCTGTTACCATAGAGAAGTAAATAAACATTACTACAAGTATTTACCTGAGACCATGGAAGTAAACTTTAAATATAAATGACAGAAACATAAATCTCGATATATAATCCCAAAATAAATTCATGCAGTTAGTAGTCAGTCTCTACAGCTTTGGCACAGGCAATTTTCCAAAGCTGTTAATACAAAAAAAAAGGATTACTAGTCAAGTCTCAGTTATATTGCTTATATGTCACAATCAACTCTTACTTATATTGACCAGAGGTTATGCACCTCAACTCATTTTCATGCTCTCTCCCATAACCAACGATTATGTGGCTGGTGCTACAGGACCCAAGTTTTAGATCTCTTCATACAGAGGAAAATTAGCATAGTTCAAAACCCTCCAAACCTCCACCCTGCACTGGGAGGAATTAAATCCTTTGCCTTGCTTATCTAAAATCTCATTGCCACCCAATTGGCAATAATACCTCACAAGCTATCAAATTATTAAATTTGTTATTAGCCATCCTGCTTTATTACAATGATTCTCAAAGGACCACCAAAACCGTTGGGAAATTAATAGGGTTGGATGTCTTAAAAATATTGAGTGAACCTTGTATATGGGTTTGACAGGAAATCATCTCCATTACATAATGGGGAAAAATACAAACTCAACATATCCCAAAGGGACTTCAGAGTTCATGCAAGACGACTAAGAGAGTGTTATCTGCCCTCATCTCTACGAAAACCAGGACCAACATTAAAAAATTAGGAGAGTGAGAAAATGAACAATGAACATTTTATCTGTTTCAAAAATCCATTGATAGTGACAAATTATAAAACCCAGATTCACAAAATTGTCTTAGTGGGAAGTTCTACAGGAATACCCAAAGTGCAGGAGTTGCTTAAAGATTTCTTCCATGGAGAAAAGGAGTACTATAAAGCCATCCAATCTAATGAGGTAAACCTCATACTTTGAGAAGTCGCTCACCTTAGTCCAGAAGTATTCCAACAATATCTAACCATACCTTCATATTCAAGGAAACTATTAGATATAATCCTTAGAAGTTGAGATAAGATAGAATTTATGAGATAATCATGTCATGTGTATAGAATTCATGAGCTTTGGCACTAATTGTGGATAAGCTGAAAGATTAGCTCAAATGCAATATATGAAAGACTAACTTTTGTAGAAATACTCGAGTAAATGTGAGCAATTGAGGAATGAAATGTATGTGTGAGATCTTCCATTTGGAATACCATCTAGATTTCATTTACTATCTTTGTCATCAACACCTTGGTGTGTTCCATGTTCTGCCTCTGAATGTAATGGAATAGGATGCAAATGCAAATTAACATTCCCTACCTTTTTTTCTGAAAAATACATCCTATATTCTCAAAAAAATATTTACAAAAAGAAATGTAGAAAATGACTAAAGAATAAATAACTTGTAAGCAACTATGTAGCATATAAATTGCACTCTTGACATCTTTGTGAGCCAACATGGCATTCTTCTACCTTTACAAGCTGTGGGAGAGAGCTGTCAATCATGGAGACTATAGTTTGCCTCTAGAAATGATATCCTTTTTTTAAGAATACTTGATTTAAATAAATTTGTGACATAAGATGATAAAAAGGAAAAATAAAGTATGACAAGTTTGTTCTAGTGAAGTAAAGAAGAGCACCTTTGCTGAATCTGTGCCTTTAAAGGGGACAACCATCAAAACTTCCTTTCCATGTGTTGGATTAAACCCAAAGTGAGGGGAGTAGTTGCTTTGGTGACAATGATAACTCTTCTCAAGAATCTGGAATATGGATGGTGTCAAAATATCAGGAATCTCGAATCATCCTTTCTTTCCCTTGATTTTGCTCATGTCTACAGAGAATACAACAAGAACGCAGATGGCTTATCCAATGAGGCACTCTCTATGGCATCTAGCCCCTTACAGTTCACTGAAATATGTGAAGGTGAAATAGTGGGGAATGGATTGATGAAGCTCTTTTAATTTGAGCTTGACCTACTGTCTTTGACATCTTTGATGTTTATTTTTTCAAGAGTGACATAATTTAGATTTTTTACATCCTTTGGATGTCTGAGGCAGATGTTGATCACCTGTTGTATTAGTTTCATGGTAGGTCCATAAGTGCCTCCCTGGATAAGCCATGATTGGGTTCTTCTTGTAATCCCTTGTAGACATATTTTGAAGTCAAGATGAAGATGGGATGTATTCCTTGGTATTTTGATCTTGGTGGTGAAGTTGGTTATTTGACCTCTCGATGTAGCTGTCTGGAAGAGTCTCTGAACTAGATGTCTTTATATGAAGTTTGATAATTCGTTTTTGGCATATTATAACCTTAAAAACACATTTTATGCATCCTATTATATGCCCCTTGCATACAACCTAAAAGGTGACCAATCCAATGTTGACAAAGAATATTTCATTGCATATCTTCTACATAGCTAAATTATTTAATAGAAGAAGAGTAATTTCAGAACTATATTTAATACTAATTGTTGTTACATGAAGTTTGATAATTCATTTTTTCAAATTATATAACATTTATAAAACATGTTATGCCTTCTATAGTATATGTGCCTTGTTTACCAAAAGGTGACCAGTCGAATGCTATGTTAACAAAGGATGTGTAATCACATATCTTCTACATAGCTAAAAACTTGTGTAAGAGTAATTGCAGCAATGTCTACATCAATTTGACTAGATCTACAATGTTGATGATAAAAGGAGTATGCATATTAAGATTATGATGTGAAATTAAATGCCTCCCTTCCAAAATATTTTTGATTTCTCTTTGTTACCTGTCATTAGAGCTACAATACCTATTCACACTAATGTTAGAGATTTAAGTCGCTTAAAGTGTTATGGCTGCAATTTCATTGTGTTGTTGAGCTATGGAAGCTCTACCAACTACGTAATCTTCACCATTTGGATGCAAAATTGATCTCAAAGATCTAGTGAGTGAATTTAAGAGTTGCTGCATTTATGTAGGAAGTTTCCAAAATGGTTTACTTGAGCTTTGTGTGTGACTATTGAACAAATTTATCTCTCCTTGGACCATTCTTCATTTAGTACGCGAGTTCACTTATTACTAAGTTTTTTTCTCACCCCAACGCCAAACACCATGTAGAATAGGGATTAGGCTTGCAGGTTGGGAATATTAGTCAATTAATATGTTTTTATCATTTCCTAGAGTGGATTGTAATGCTTGGGGCATTTCCATCAAAAAGAACAAGACTAAATTCCAAAAAGAACAAAGACCTTTGATCACCTCTATGTTTTTTCATCTCTTGTTTTGATCACCTTTTGATCTTTTGCAGGTACATTGAAGCTGACTCTTCAGTTTGGGGAGGGCTATTTGAATAAGCCACTAACAATACATTTTGCTTCAAGGCGTTTCATCCCGATAGTAATATTTCTTCATCCTTTTTAGATATTTGAATTGAAAGTGCATACCTTGCTTTCTAGCTCTTTGTTTTATTAATGAACTTATATGCATGTGTAAATTTGAATTACTTTTTGTTTTTCATTTATTTATGGATGCACTCACCTCATTTCGTAGCCTTATTATATCCAAAATTTTGAAAAAATGTTATAATTTTATTCATTTCTTATGATGGATCCACTATGTTGTGGACTTTGGAATTTTTATTGGTGAAGAGAATTGTCCCCTTGGCACAGTCAAGTGTCAAAAAGGTTGTACATATGCTGATATCTGTTCTAAAATTCTGAATGATGAAGTCATCCAATATCCTTTTGAATTTATTATTATCTCAACTAGATGTCCTTTAAATGCATTGCAAGAGGAAAGAAGGAAACCTACAACAACAAATGTAGGCATTAAGAGGAAAGTATGCACGATGGTTGCTGATACATTGGAGTCAAATGTAATGGAGGGAACGTCGATCTCTGAAAACATTGAAGGGAATGTGGAGGAACCTATGCATAAACAACCAAGAGTTAGTAATGTGTCCGAGTCAGTGGAACAAGTTGTGGTTGATCCTAATGTATTGGCATATTGGCAACATAAAGTGAACAGTTTAATGGAAGAGTTTCTCAAGGAGAATCTAACACTAAAGGTATATTTAGAAAATGGAAAACCTAATATAAAGATCCGTTGTGAAATCTGTGGCATTGATTATGGAATGGGGGAAGTATCCTTGGCAGCATGAACAATTCGTAACTTCAAAAACAATCATATGAAAACAGGGTCCCATCAATGTCAAATTTCAATGTTGGGAATTAATGAAATGTGTGAAATTCCTTTAGGTAACAAAGAAAAGAAGACAACAGTGGCTAGAGATCAACTTGAGATTGATCAAGCAATCAAACTTCTACATGATTTCAACCAAACGCAAGAGCCTAATTTGTTCAAGGTGGTGGAAGCAACATTTGCAAACTACAAGGACAAGAAAAAAGTAAGAGTGGACTGTACACGATGCAATAGATGGTTCTCTTTGGTGCTGGCAAGTGGTAATATTGTTAGTTCTCTAAATGAACACATGAAATCAAAGAAGCACACTAATAATACTACAGTTGAGGCTTCACATGATATAGTTGTGTTGAGGAGTGGAACAGTTGGGAGACCGAAGAACCCTACCAATGAAAAGTCCCAACAAAGTTTGTCTAAGTTCTTGATCCCATCACTACCATCACCATTACATGGGGCTTCTACACGTCCACGGCCTTCTACTTCAGGCATGGAAATTACCCAAGTTTTAATTTAATTTGAATTTGAATATGCACATTACTTTATTTATTATTACTTGTTAGTAGCAGTTAGTAGATCATTAACCAATGTGTTTTTTATGATCTTGTTCTAGGACAAATACCTCCCTCAATATTATTATGTTGGTGGTATTGGGATCCCTATCTTGAGAGAAGAGGGGAGAGATTGGACACCAAGGTTCTAATGGATGACCAATGTGGTGGAAAACTGTGGGCCATAGAGAAACATACCAGGAGAACACTAAATTATCATGGTATTGAATGAAATATTAATGGTACATACAGAAATATTCATTGCAAGAGGGTTTATGAAACAGGAATACCTTTTGATTCATTGACATGCAATTTTTGTAATATTATACCTAATTGTGATGACTTTCGAATGAGATTATATCACGAATCAAGGAGCAACATGAAAAGACATGGGAGAGATACAGGGAAAAAGAGAAGGTTGGACCATTTGACTCAAACTGAACTCAAAATTGTTGCAAGAGAAGCAAATGCTACACATAGGTTAACAATGCGATCTATTTCATGGGAGAGGACAAAGGTTGCTACATTGTCTATAAGAATAAGGTCTCTAAGGGAAAAGTTGTTCGAAACTGTAGGAAGGAAGGATGTGTTCAGGTTTTGCAAGGATGTGTGTGAGGCTCATAAGCAAGGAAAATTACAACGTAAAGATGCAGTTTGGGAATTTGTTCAATATATATTTCACAACCTAGTTCGTTCAAAGTCAGGTAGAAGGTATAGTGCATCCACTCAATCCATTTATGAGATGATTAAGTTATGGGGAGGTCCTAGATTACATAGCTTTATTAGCTTGAATCTGGATGGCCCTTAAATATCTACGACTTTAAGGCAAGTTAGAAAATCATTGACATATATCCCATGGGAGCAAGAGTACATTTTTGAGACAATTGGAAAATTTTATGCTTCCTATAAAACCAAACATGGTATAGAAGGCCCAATTCCCGTATGCCTTGCTGAAGATGAAACTGTTGTGAAAAAATATGTAAGGTGGGTAGCAAAAAGTGATACATTGGTGGGTTTTTGTGGTAAGAAAGAAAGAACATAAGTGCCAATCACATTTCTTGGTGACAGTTGGTGAGGGCGCTGCAAACTATGAAATTATTACAGATTCCTTCAAGAATTGTGTGATTGGCCATTATGCACGTGTTATTATTGCAAACCCTTTACATGATAAGCTTCCTCATTTGGTTGTGATTGTTCATCCAACGTGCAACAGGTTTGATGCAAATTTTGTCCATCGACAATGGGAAAAAGTAGAAGACCTATGGAAGAAACATGTGGAATATTTTTTAGGACCTATTATTGGTCATTCCTCAGATGGGGATAGTAGGAGAAGAATGCTTATTCTGAAGGATTATTACTCAACGATAGGCATGAGATATAAAATTCCTTGGGAAGGGTGGAGACTAACTGGGTTTAATGATGGCTTTAAAGTAACAGGGCTTCACGACCAGGATTACATCCACAATGGAAAAAAGCTAGTGAATCCTTTGTTTAGTGGTCAACGAGATCTGATTGTTGGAAAAGAGTTGATTAGTTTTAACCATGTAAGAATGGTTTATAACAATTTTAAAGTGGATGACCACAAGATTAAAGTTGAGGATATAGAGAGGATTGATCGCCAAAACTAGAGTTCAACACATTGCATTGCTTCAAGGCATGTCCAGAGGTGCTTGAAGGAAATGAAATGTACAGGTGGCAGGACAGAGAGGACATCGGGTACAGAGACCTATCTAGCAATCGTTGTTGACTATATTGATATTTTTTTGTCTCCTAGTTTAAATCTTTTGGAAAGAGTGCGAAATTCTTCAAGAGTCCATCATTTCCTCACCTTATGGCTATGTTGGGTCAGAGAACAGGAAAATACTAATGTCAACATTAATTTCATTAGTAGAGAGGCATATCAAGATGTGAAAATTTCTTGCCACTTTGCGGTTTTGTTGATGAGATTATTTCGTGATCAATACTCTAACTTACCATGTACATTGCACCTGACTGGGTCAGATGTATGTGAGAACTTCTTTAGAAAAGTCAGTGGCATGGTTGGAGTAGAGAGGGCATATGATTTTGCTGACTTACTTCATGCTATTGGAACCCTTAATAGAGTTGCTGAAGAAGAATCGAATCCCAAAGGGCTTCGTTTCAATAAATCTCATAAGAAACAAATGAGTATCTGGAACAAATTGCATCAACAAACAGTAGAGGAAGGTGATGTCTTGTCACAATATGATTCCCTTTCCACCGATAATAAAATTATAGAATCTCTCAAGATAGGATTGGAGGATGCACAGGGAATTTTACAAGGTCTTGGCATGCAACCAAAAAGACACACAGAAGATTCTTGGTGGTTTAAACCATGGATAGAGGATCACAATGTTCCAACATTTGAATATGTGGATGAAGTAGTTGATAATTCTCCACTGGGTCATTCGACATCCATATTCCAATCTTCGTCTTTTATGGTACTCAATGACAGTGAATTGCAAACGATGGAAAGTGAGTGGAGGCATGAGTTGGATGGAATTTTAGATTCTGTTGATGAAAATGTAAACATATCTTCCAAACCAGTGGTGGAGCTCGATGGAAAGGACATGTACAAATATTGTTTCATTAGTCAATTGAATGGAAACCCGACATTATCGAAAGATAGATTGACTAAAGTGAGGAATGGAGTATACTTCAGGAGAGATGAGAGGGCCCCCAAAAAGGGTGCTGCAATTGGTTTTGGAATTGGATCAGATTGTGCGGTGTTGTTTGAGAGCGATTCTATAGCTGTAGCTGAACGTACTACAATAAAAGGTGTATCTCAAAGTACAAAGAACGACTTTTATACTAGGACTTGGTACATTGGAATAGTTCAAAGAATAAGAAAGACTCAATGGTAATAGGGTGTTTGATTACCATAATGACATTGATCTTTTGGATAGGCCTGAAGGTGTTGAGCTTCAATGTTGTTGGTACAATAGAATAAAGGGGCAACGGATGTACAAGTATGATTCAACAGATCATCTATTCATACAACTTGAATTTGTTATAGCAACGACAAACCTATCATACAATATCAAGAAAGACACATACAAGTTAAAAGAAGGTGACCACATAATTTTTGAGGATTTCATTAAAAATTTAAATAGGGTGAAGTTTTCAAACCATTCTAATTTATCTTATCTTTTGTACTACTATATTATAACTTATTTATGAAGTAGTATTTTTTGTATTATTGTTGATTCGATTGTATAAATTTCATACTCATTTTATACTCATTTTAATTTATCTTATCTTCAGGTGCGGTGAATGGTTCAAATGTCGAACGGTTGGGATAATTCTATGTGAAGTTATCGATTGTCAAATATTTCTCTATGCATTCTTGAAGCATGGTTCTTGAGGGTTGCTGAACTGTTCACTAGTTCAACAATTCTGTTTAATATTACTTTCAAAAGGATGAAACTAGTTTTTGTTTGTCAAATTTTGGTACCCATGCCCATGTTTCTACTTCAACACTTAAATGGAATATTACTTAATGTGTGTTTCTTGAAATGTGTTTTCTAAATTTTTTCTTAAATGGCATATCATGTTCTTTAATTTCGTCATGTTTGTGTGGAGTGCATATTAACTCATTAGGAAATTGTGATTGTTGTTGATTCGAAAGATGGCTATGGTGTGGAAATCTCTTGTTATAAAACTCATTGTTGTGCACCTGTTGTGGTATGGTGTGGGTATGATTGGTTCTACTTTCTATAACCAATAAATCTTATACAATGATGACAAAAATATATAAAACAATGTACCTTGAGAGAGAGAACATATTATTGGTCTTGTTGGTCCTATAAAGGAGTTGCATGTCCACCTTATATGGTTCACCTTGAACTTTTGGTTTTGTTGTTTGTTTTGTTGTGGCCACCTGGGTTGACTCATGATCACCTCATGATCCTTTATCTTACTTTGTCCATAGGTGATGTTTATTAATGTTTTGATACTTTACCTTAAGGAGCATTACTGAACTCTCTCCCTCTGCATGATCTTTGCACAATCTTTGTTGATGCTCCATGTGATATCTTGCTACACCATCCCCGTGACTGGGCTTTCCTTATTGCACCTTCCATGTGGTCACTTTGCACCAGCATGACCGTCAATCTCTTGGATTTTGGGTCCTCCCCCAGCGTGACCGTGGCCTGTTTCTTGGGTGGACCTTGGGTTCTTCCACAGTGTAACCATGAGTCTATTTCTTGGTGGAATGTGGCTCCTTCACCAGCGTGACCGTGATTTGTTTCTTTACACTTTCTTGGTGTACTATGGGTCCTTCAACAAGGCCAAAAAACATGTTCCTTAGTGATACCTTGAGAAGTCCTTCTCCAGCATGACTATGATCTGTTTTATTGGGTGGAATTTGGGTCATTCACCAGCGTGAAAGTGATCTGTTTCTTGGTGGAGTGTGGGTGCTTCACCAACATGACTGTGATCTGTTTTCTTGAGAGGACTATGGGTCCTTCCCCAATGTGACCGTGATCTATTTTCTTGGTGGACTATGTGTCCTTCTCCAGTATGATCATGATCTGTTTTCTCAGGTGGACTATGGGTCCTTCCCTAGCGTGACCATGAGGTGACCATGAGCCTGTTTTCTTGTGTGGACTGTGGGATCTTCCTCAGTGTGACATTGAGTTTCACTTTGTGGGTAGACTATGTTTTTTCAAGCATGACTGTGCAAAGTATGCTTGTGTGTCTCTGCAGTATGTGACTACATCCTTACCCAGCATGACTTTGTTGACCGATTGACTGTACTGGGTATGAATGTGCTTGTTGACTAAGAATTCTGGGTCAGTATGTTATCGGTATGCTTATCCTTTAACCCTCTATGGATCTCTCACAAGGTACATAAATTGTTTGTCTATATTGACTTGTCCCTTCGGTGACAAGATCAAATCTAAAAAATCTGAGTATATGCTTGATTCAAATATTGGTTATGATTGTTTAATGTTGATATCTACTGTACATTACCTTATCATGTTGTTATTGTACATGGCATTTGATGATTCTCGAGGACCAATTTTAACGCAGTGAATAATGGAGCGTTAAGTTGAAAGAGATGAAAATTATGTTTGTTTGTTTTTATTGAAAAGTATTGGTTTTCTTGAAAAGTATAGGAAGCTTACTTTATAATTCTCTTTCCCATTTACTTTATAATTTTCTTGAAAAATACTTGCAGGTCTCAAGGAGAACAATGAGGTTCTTTTACGGTGGATATGACCCATGTATTAAAGTATATGCAAATGGATATTTAAACAGGGTTGATGTTCAAGAAGCTCTTCATGCAAATGTTACAAGGATTCCATTCAAATGGGCAATCTGCAAGTGGGTATCTGTATTCTAATCTCTAATAAGGTCATGTTATTTGTGATTCTAGATCATGTTAACTCTGGATATATTGGGATAGAAAATGTTTGAGGGGCAAATATCTTCACTCTTTATACTGTCTGGGTAGCAGACCTTGGTCATGTGATGTGGTTAGGGAAGGGTAGCTCATTTTCCAAATCCTCTAAATTTCTCAAATCCTCTTATTGTGAGGGACTTTGAGCCAAATTCTTGTACATGGGCATATGGCATGAATATATTTGACTTGCAAGAATGGAAAAAGCAAGACATGACAAGGATCTATCATAAATGCAAAAACCTGGTAAGTATACATTGACATTTTGCTTTTGTTATCCTGGTGCTTTATTTGTGGTTTCTGTAATGAAGTGACATTAGCATTTGGTTTTGTCTAAAAATGACTGTGATGCTTTTTATCTTAGAACAAGGACAGATAACTATGGAAACTAGGAAGCCTGCCACTTGGGTTGATCACCTTTTACAACCCTAATTATGCACTAGGATAACCCCTAATATTTAATGCCCTGGTGACATTCAACTTGAGAAATGGAAAAAATTGCATAAAAACTATCAGCATCAAACTTAGGGATGAGGGCTATAGAAGTGGACATGAAATCTATCAGCATCTTACCAGAAACCCTAGATTGCTTGAGAACCCTTAAGAGATTTTCCTACCAACACCTCATAAAATCTTAGAAAAACTCTATTGGCCATCCATCTAGGCTGGGGTTTTTGTCTTTTTTAAAGAATACAAAATCTCCTGAAGCTCATCTTTTGTTACCTTCTCTAGAAAAGTTACAATGTCCTCCTCAGAGACAAAGCTAGGGAACAGAGTTGCCATTTTACAACTTCTGCTATTGTAGCTTTATTCTAATGTTGAAATTATTTAGATAATCATTGCTTCTTGAAAATCTTGTTTAATTTCTTTCCATGTATGAATGGTTTGACCTCGAAGTCCCATGAGCCATCTCAATGTTGTTGCTTGCATTCTTCAATGTGGCAAGAAGTAATAGGGTTGTTCAAAACCAAAAAGATCTACTAGGAAAAGTTTGCAGTCATATTTAGTGCTCTTCCAGCCCATATTTACTACTGAAAACATCCTTGTTTTGCTTCCAATCTGCTACCAGTTTATAGGCCTCCAGAAATGTAAGAAGTCATGATGTAGATGGGTATTTGTAGGCTTTGAGTCTTGCATAAATCCAAGGAATAGAACACTTATAGACATGTCTGAAAAGGCATCATCAATCTGCTCTGTCACTGCTATTTTGTCCAAAATTTTATGGAGCAAAACATAAAAACATCCTTGTAGTTGCTGCCCTTAATGTCCTCTCTACAATGTGCCACATTTAGTATTTCTTTCCCAGACTGCTATCTTCAAGCCGTAAATCAACTCTATTATGTTAGTATGAGTGATTAATTAGGGCTCCAGATGTGACGTCCCAGTTTTGACCCCGTTTGCATGTTGTATATAATGTAATTAATCATGGTGAGGAGCTAAAGGCAAAAGCCCCACCATCGATTTGGTTGTGTATGTTTCAGCAATAGGGATAGTTTTCGATGGTTTGTTGTGCTATCCGGCACCTTACAATTAGACATCATGTAAATATGCACATCGAACAAAATAAACCACAACCAGCTACGGCAGTGCAACGTTGAATGAAAAGGGCATGATTCCAAAGGATACGGGGTGGGGGATGTCAAACCTTGGTCTATGGGGAAAACCCATGTGTTACCACCTTGTTTGAATTGCCATCTTTCCTTACCTCACCCAACCGTCTTAATGTCTTGATTTTTTTAGTTGGAGTAGTTATTGCATGAGGAAACGTGGGCATGGGGAGACGTCGGTTTTGGCAGGCTACTGTCAGTTCGGACGGTACGTATTCCCAGCGGTGGAAGCCATCGTTTTTCCTCACACATGGCTGGTTCACTCTCATGGCTGGTCTTCACCTTCATGGTTATGGTTTTGGTCTGGGGATTCCTCACAGAGGGGTGGTCTGTTCATTTCCCCACGAGGGTCTGATCATCCGCGTGCTTAGGCCGTTGTCTGTTCATGCCCATGCAGGGCCGTTGTCTATTGTGGACGGGCTATCATTTCACATACCTTGCTGGCCACACCCTTTCTTCTCATGCACGGGAGTTCTACGTTGTTTTTCCTCATGCAGAGAGCAGGTGAAATCGTGGTTGTCACTCAGGATTTGCGGGTGCAAGAGCCATTTCTACACTCGGGCTGTGTGTAAGTTTCCTTACTGATTTGTGGCCCGTGCATATGTTTTCCTCTTTGTTTTGGGTCTGGTGCAAGTTGATCTCACGCACAGATCACAGAGTCATTTTCCATGTTGTGAGCCGTGCTCACTAATTACGTTTTGGGACCGTTGTCTTCCCTATGTTTTGTTGGCTGTGGTTCTCAAATTCTTTTTGGGCCACTGTGGATTTCCAAATCTGTTGGTGGATTTTCCCTCTGTCCATGCTGGGAGTTGGATTCTCCTTTATTTGGGACCATGTAAGTCACCCAGCCGTTACCTTGAGGAATTGTGTGTGTCCTGGCTGTTGATTTCCACAACCGTTGGCTGAGTTTTCCCCATTTTGGAACTGTGGATTGCTGCTATCATTCATTGTGGGGTTATGTTGTTGATGCACCCTGGTTTGGGTTGTTGCTGATTTGTTTTGTCCACGCTAGGGCCAAGAACAACTCTGTGTTTCCTTGTGGGCTTGAGTTGTGCTCATCGTTTGTTTGGGATTATCCCTGGTTGTCTTTGCCTTCTTCACGGGGCTATGAAGGGATTTTGTTGTTGCGGTAGACAGTGGTTGGTCTTCAGACAGCGTTGGATTGGCCGATTGTTGAAGGCCTGGTAAACCCAGCGGTGTTGGTTTGGCTGATTGTGTCCCTCAGCTATGTGTAAGCCTGCATTGACCCTTATCCTTAGAGGAATCATGCCCAGCTCAGGGGTGGTAGCGTTACTGAGAGATTGATGAGCGCGCTGGCCTATGGTTGGGTGGAACGTTGCAGTGACGTAGCTGGTTGTGGGGTGAATTCTTCATCAAAAGATAAGTGCTGTTGGTTACGTTATCTCTGCAATTTATATCTATTGTTTTATGAATTATGATGAACATGTGAATGTTGGAATGTATGTGTGTTGCTTCCGTTGATTATTGAGTAACTCTGTATGAATGAAGAATTATGCATCTGTGCATCCTCTTATGGATCATGTTAAGTTTCTTATTTTCAGCATTGATGATTTGTACATGTTCATGCGGCTGTTTTCCCATATGCTTCGGTGATGGTCGCGTCCTCTTCGCCAGTCTGAGGGATGGGGACGTGACACCAGAATGCATACTTGAATTACATCCTAAACTCTATAAAGAGGCTTACAATGTCATCATATCCACATAAGTTAGCCAAATTCTTAGGGACAAGGGTGCCGTCCAAACCATCCCTCAAACACCAATACACCATAAGCAATCCAAATCATCCCTCAAACACCAATACAACATGAAAACCAGCCATGCCTTTCAATAATTTTGAGTGTATGTTATCCAAAATACCATATCAGCTCAAAAGGCTAGGGCACTCTATCAATGTCGCATAAGAAAATATGTACAAGAAGAAAGTTATCGAGATATAACTTCAAGACAATCATCCAGATGAGAATATATTGATATTGAAGCATCAAGCAAAAACAACATTCCATGGCTACTAGTGTGAAGATCTATCAATGCCAGAACATCATCAATCACTAGGGCACCATCACATAGAAGCAAGGATCTAACATCGAAGAACATAGGCCACCCAAATCTCCATCAACATGTCACTCCTTGCTGAATCATGTGAAAAAATTCACGTGTGGACTCCCATGCAAAATGGGGTGTAACACCTGGCATGGAGCAGGAAATTCTCAGTAACCTTGGTGCTTGCTAAGTTTGTATTCTATAGGTGACAGGTGGTTTCTGTTAAAAACCTTTTGCGTCTATACTTGAAGCTATATGACCCAAATTCCAATGTATTTGATTCTCCTGTGACTTTTCTATTCTTTGCTTAATCTTTTAGCACTTGAGGCAAAATCTCAAAGTTGTTTGATGATGAAACTTTTTTAGCAATTGGAGAAAAGGAAGTATGCATCTGATGTAAGGTTCCAATCCTGAGTAGTCTCTGCCTCATTTTTCTGTACATGACCAACTTTAAACTTAACTGACATATCTCCACTGAGTAGACTATTTCTGATCTCCTTATCAGAAATAGCCAATGCATCTCCTGTGTCTTTTCTGTTCTTGCCTTAGTCCGTTAGGACTTGATGAAAATATCCCTAAGCCTTGTAATGATGAACCCTTTTAGTAATTGGCAAAAGGGGCCCACAGGAGTGTGGTCTAGTGGCAAGTAGCAAGGTAATCGGGCTTGTATTAACGTGGAGACCTGGGTTCAGAGCCCCCCAAGTGGGTTCCGATGAGGCCAAGTGCAAGTCCTGGGTGACTTTGAGTGCAAGTTCAAGTCCTCGGTGTGTACTTGAAGCTATATGACCCAAATTCCAATGTATTTGATTCTCCTGTGACTTTTCTATTCTTTCCTGCCCAACATCATGGGGAAGTGTCAACTTGGTAGTCTGTATTCATGGCAATCTCCCAAATTAGCATTTAGTTTTTATGTTAATATGGTAGCATGATGAAGCTAAGATTTGGCATGGGCTTTGAGTGATGGAATAATTTTGATATTTGTTTTTTACGTCATTGGGATTCTTCCTCATCTAGGCCCAACAGCAAAGGGAAGCTCCATTTTAGTGATTTTGTCTTCATAAACAAGAGGAATTGCCTATTTGTTCTGTAGTTAAAATTCTCAGATCTTATCTGTAAAATCTCATTGTTTTGGCTATACAAATATTGAAGATCCATTGTAGTTTCCAAAAATAATAAGCCCACTAAAGGCACAAAATAGAGGGTAAATTGGGATTTGTCATAGAGTTTGGACTTAATTATTTAAATGTTTATCTGTATTACAAGAAATGATTAGAAGATCAAATACAAATTGGAATTTAGTTCTTTTATGTTGATATAGCCCTGTGATAATGATAAAAATTAGTGTGGGCTTATGGGTGATAGAATTATTTTTTCCTGTTATGGTATGGTCTTTAGTGATGGAATATTGTTTTTGTTACTCAAGGTTTCAGAGTTCCAACTGGGGGCATTGAGTGAACTTAGAGAAGAGTTTGGTGTTGAGTCCCCAGTGGTCTAGTGTGAGTAGATGAAGGATGCACTCAAGGACACGCCTCCGAGGAAGGATCATAAATTGGAATTATTCCATTCCAGTCCTGTAACCTTTTTGCGGAACTGCCCAACTTTCTCATCTGACTTGCCAATTGATGTGCAAAAGCTGAAAATTTTGCTTGAAACTGGCAAATACAGCGATGTTGATGTTTACATCGAGGGCCATGGTCTGGTTGTCCAAGCACACAAACTTGTTTTGAGTGTTTGGAGTGCTCCTTTTGCCAAGGTTATATTCTCAACTTTCTTGCCTTAGATCCTATTTTCATTTTCCATTAGTATATTATAAATATGATATTTGCTCGATTGCAGTCCTTTATGGAGGTACCAAATTCTGGAACCTATGGGTTTGCATTTAAATCTATCATCATTTTTTAATGATATATATGTTTGCAAATAATTTATTTTCATATCCATTTTGGATATTAAACTGTATACATGTACTGTACCTGTGATACTTGTTAGACTAACATTTTCCTTTTATTCAGAGATTATTAAATGGGACTGAGAAAGTAAGTTGTATTACTTGGCAGATGTTTACAAATGGGATGAGTGAAAGCAATGCCTCAGAAGTATGCTTGAGGGATGATTCCCCTGAAGCATTTTTAGCTATGGTGCACTTCATGTACAGTGGGAAGTTGGATATGGATGAAATACAGGACTTGGGTTCCTTGTTGATTCCCCTTATTCTACTAGCAGATCAGTTTGGAATTCACCTTCTTCAACAAGAATGTTGTGAATGCTTATTTGAGTGCATCTCAAAGGTGTTATACTTTTCCAACCTCTAAATTATTTTTCATGTCATAGGAGGGGTAGTTTATTTGTGTAAAAGTAGGAGTGTTATGATTGTTTCTTTTGAATATTGCATCATAAAAACTCTCGCTTGGACTTTGAGGTAGTGAAAATGTTGCAACTTGCAAGCATTAACAAAATCATCTATAGCCAAAACATAGCCATAGAGGATGAGGATTTTACAAGGCATACCTACCTTGAGCTTCCAAGGGTTACCTGGTTGTTGGGCATCATGAACATCAAAAAAAAAAAGAGTTTTCCTACTTACGCAGTTACAATTTGGACTTAGTAGTTAACATAAGTTGCGTTATACATATATGCAGGGTTGGTGTGGTACTTACTGGAAGCAGCTTCTTCATCAGCCATTGTTTGCATAATACAAAATTGAGATCAGAGATTGTGGGCACATTCGGCAACCATTTAGATGAGCTATTGTAATTTCATTTTGGATTTGAAGCTAACCTTTTGAGTTTTGTGCTTTTCAGGATTCAGTATATCCAATCCTACAGGTGGTCACCTCAATGCCTTCATGCGGGCCGCTTGAAGAAGTCTACATAGAAACTTTTTTTAAACATTTTGACTACTGTACTTCTGCCAATGCAGAATTCAAAATGTTAGAGAGGGACTCATTTATGAAAATACTTAAGGTAGGCTGTTGTTTCTAGCTTATGGCAATGCCCTAGAGTGTTCTCCTGTTGCAGGATAGTATTTTTTACAATTCCTCTTTGCATGCTCAATATCCACCCTGATTTTGTAGCAGGCGTCCATGAATACAGCAAGGTGATTTGTCTTCCTTTGATAGTCTGGAATGTGTAGACATGGATAAATGTAGTAAACATTTTGAGTTGTGATTATTATGGCTTTTGCAGCACCCCGATTTGGCAGTGACCTCTGAGGAGAGGGTTCTGGATGTTATTCTAACTTGGGCAACACAAGGAGATGGCCTTCATGGTTGGGAAGGAGCAAATCAGAAGCTAGAGGAATGCAGTCCTGACACACTCTTTGCAAAAAGGATAGAACCAATGAATGAACTGCTTGCTCTTGTTCGTTTTCCTCAAATTCCGATTTATTTACTTCGAAAGGTATAACATACAAGCTATCAATGTTCATAAAAAATTAATTTCAAATAGTTTTTTCTTTAGTAATCCTGATATAGACAATGTGTGATTTTATCAAACTATTAGCATGCACTATCACTTGACACTTTTCAACTATGCTGCAGCTGGAGCAGAGCAACCTAAGCAAGCAAATTCCAGTCTTTCATGAGCTAGTTAGTGTGAACACATTATTGATGTAACTTGCGTTTTCATGTAAATATTGCTTCATGAAATGAAAAATAGAAGTGATGGGCAGTTTGCCACGTAAACAGATAATGGAGGTGCTTGAATACCTGGGGACAGATTCAAGCAATGCAACAAAGGAACATAAGTAAGTCATTATATTAAAATTTATGTTATTTTCTGAACCTGTGTTTCAATACAAGACTCAAGTGACTAGTTCTTATTTTATGTCATTGCTTTTTAGGATTACTGGCCTTTTATTTTTCTAATTAATAATACTTAATATTAAAATATATGCCTACAGACACCTTTCAAAATCATTTGACATAAATAATCAGGAACATCTATGTTCATCTATGTAATTGTATCAGGTTTCAACCAAGACCATCGAGCTTTAAGCAATTCTTGTACATATGTGATGGTGATCATAATGGAGTAATTCATTATGCTGGCACTTCATATGGAAAACACCCATGGATGAATCCTATGCTAGCAAAGGTATTATGTGGAAGTCTCTTAGATATGTTTATTCATGCTATAAGGTTGACGTGTATGAGACAGTTTAATTGATCCGACGATAACAACATGAAATTTTTACACTGTTAAATGATAGTATTGTTTATTATAGAACTGTGTGAAAGATGGGTGTTCATTTTTTACAAGATGTGGAATATAGAGAAAACAAGATTCATATAGGTTGGCTTGACAGCCAGATTGCAATGCATGTTAGAGCAGAGAGGCCACCTTGGTATCTTTCGGTGGTTGGAGGAGCACTCTATGTAAGCCTTTGAATCAGTTCAAGTTTTGTAAAACCTTGAGGGACTAGTATGTCCTATTATTTCCTTTGTTTATCATTTACCCGATATTGAGCTCTAACATGCTCATTTTATATCAGAAAGCATCAGCAATAAGTGCCGCAATCGTTTCTGAATATATTGGGTATCTTGAGAAAGGACAAATCCCTCCCAAGGTAGGATGTGTAAATCTTGTACCTTTATGGAAAAAAATTATTACATTTATAGTATAGCTTGTACCTTTATGGAGGGAAATTTGTTAGAGACATGTCTTATGTGACATTGTGACCCTTTTAATCTTTTAAATTTGTATTAATGTATGTTTTTGAAATGCAGAATATCTCTTTGGTAAACTCTGTAGTGTCTCTCAACATTGAAGGGATAAAAAATATGGTATGCATTCCTTTAAAAGTTGCCAGTCAGTTCTATCTGTTTTGCTAATTAGTTTATTATTTCAAAGTGGAATAACAGATATTATTTCACAGTGGAATAACATAAGCTCTATTTGTATATGGAATTTCATCTTTATTTGTAGATTGAAATGGTAAAGGGAGGACTAGGCAGCTATAGACTAAGGTTTAACCAGTCAGAAGTTGAAGCCGAAATACACACACTACGTGATGGAGGGCTACTAATGCAGGTGTCTCTCTCTATTTCCTTATGTTTTACATTCATACCCTTTACATTGTATGTTACAAAATAACCTTGGGATATTTGTCCTAACATGGAGTTTTTTAATTTTTCCCATTTAATTTTGTTGAATTGAATGGGAAAAACAAAATTGAGCCTTCAAAACATTTGAAATGCATAGCAACTGGCCTTATGCAGATATGATAGTTGATATGATAATTTATCTCAAGTGAAAGGTTTGATTTTTTGTTGTTGTTCTCTAATAGTTATTTGAACATTGATTTGCTAATATCATTTGACTTCCCTTCTTGCTATGGTAAAATTTCATGGTGCATTACAGTGGCTTCATTTTGAAATTATTTCAGTCTTCTTTCGTAATGTTTCTTTTCTGATCAATCTTAGCCAAGGTCAAGGATATTATAGACATTATCATAGTAGGTAAATATTTTTGTGTTTGAGGGTGGTTTGAGGCATACATGAAAACCTGCAAATACTTGTAAGATGGCATAAATATAATTAAATTAACAGAGTAATAGAAATAGTGAAATATAGTGATAAGGAATGGAGGTGATAATTCTTGTAGTAATTAGCTATACAGTTCTTTGTGGCAAGAAAAATTGTAATGAATAGGATGTTTTGCTTCTAAATATTTGAAAGTGATTATGAATTTCAGAACATGCAAACACCCATGTCTGCAAGAAAGTCCAGAATGATAAGAAAAGACACAATTGGAGAAGTGGTAGATAGGGGCAAGTCGGAAGTTCGTGATCATCAAGGTTTGCTATAATGAAACATGGTTTTATTAAAATTTCCTTGTTTTGCTACCAACTTGTTAACATTTGGATCATGGGTTGCCTTTGTGCCAGAAATTGTTTCCAAGGCCAAAGAAACAAGCCAACACAATCTCAAATAAAACTCAATAAAACAAACTAGGTTTAGGGTTTCTGCAATGTTTCTTGGTTATGAACTTTGGGATCAAGTAGGGAATACACTCATGAGAAAAATAATAACTGAATCATAAACAAAAGAAGACAAAGATGCATAATATATTCAACAAGATCCAACAGAACACAGTATTGAAGTTCATTCATAAAAGACAAGCATCACCAACATATAAACATAAACCAGTAATGAGTATATCAATTAAGCAACTAAACAAGCTGAACAATGTAGCCAACACAGAACTGAAGGGTGAAAAGTGTCATATATCTCATAGTTTTATCATCAAATGCATACAAGAGTTTTGATACTTAACTCATGAACAAGTCTGAAGACCTCGTGAAGCTATCCCAAAAATCCAACGCTCTCAATGACTTTCTAACCTCTCTAAATACTGTTCTTTACAAAATCAGTTAGGGATCTAACCCTAACTTCCTTTCATCAACTCGATGAGATAAAGTAAAATGTACAATATTACAAAACATTATATTTTCTAAAAATAGTAAACACTAACTAATATGTTTCTCAAAAACAGATAACAAAAAACTGATTCAATAACTAACTCATAAGTCCTTTGCTGCCTCAGCTAGCAAAGCTATGCCATCTAGTGCCTGAAATTTCTTCCTATCTCGCCTCTGCTCCTCTTCCATGTCAGCTATCCTTTTGGTGAGCTCCTCATTTTCCTGCTGCAAGTCCTTGACTGTCTTTTTCAACTCTATGCATTGCAAGTCAGTGATTCTTTTTCTCTTTAGAGCCTCTTTAGATACTGCTGTCAGCTCCTGAAAATGGTCATTGACATCTTGAAGATCTTCTCTAAGCCTTCTGTTAGCTATCATCAACCCCTCATTGATCTCTTGCATATAGTTCATCTGTTGTTTGTACTGCTTAATAATTTTCTGCAAGTTTTCTTTCATCTGAATCAACTGACCTTCCTGTCATGATCTCTTGTTCATAACTGGGCATCTCAGGTATGTCAAACCTCTTAAAAATGTCTACATCCTTATTTAACAGGTCTGTGGAAACAGCAGGAATACTAGGGTCTTTTAGAATACCTGCTTCCCTAAGTATGAGTTCATCTTCATCTTCCCATTCTTGATCTTCAATAGGAGGTACTTCATCTTTTTCTTCCTGCTGTTGCTTTAAAAGTTCATTTCTTATTTCAAGAAATATGGCAGACAATTTAGACTCGAGCTGGCTTAACTCCTTTACTGACTGTGATGATCCTTTTACTTTTGCAGGATGAGAAGAGGAAGCTTTGGCAACTGTTTTTCCCTTGCTTTTAATGTTCATTGTGTCAAATTCTGGTTCTTCACCTGAGGAAATATCATCCAGGACAGTCACTTGCTTGGTATTCAATTTAGGATTAAGCAGCTTCTTCATATTCCACCTTAGCTTATTCGTTGGCCTGGTTTTAGGCCTCCAATATGGGGCTATCACTTAAATCCTTTTCTTCTTCTTATTAGGTTTGACTGTTTTGATTTCTGAAGTGGAGAATTCTCTACATGTTTTAGCCTTATCTTCAGTTTTAACAATAGGCTGATCTTCTTCTAATAAATACCCTTCATCATCTGACAAAATGGTAATAGGACTCCCCTGCTTGGTCTGCAACTCCTCTTCATGTACAGCAACCTCCTCTGGAACAGCAGCTTTAACTTCATTGGAAAATTCTGCTGGTGTCAAATGTTTCAAAGGCTGCACTGCCTCTTCTGTAAATAATGAATACTTGCCTTTAACACCAGCTGAAGACATTTGAGATTTAATCTTCACAGGCTCTGGGTCTCCTTCAGGATTCACCTCCTCTTTGTCTTCATTTTTTTTCTTTTGTTCTAATTTCCTTACAAGGATTTTCCCTTTATCTTCCTGCTTCTTGATTTGTTGATCTTCTTGTTTCATTTGAAAACCTGACCAGAATAGGAAAAAATACCAAGTTTTTCCTTCAGCTTGTAGGACAGTGCTAATGATCAAATTAATTAATCCATGGTGAAAAATTGATTGTGAAGAATGGTCTATATGCCCCTTGACTCTGTTGGACATCTTTTGCAGGCTTTTGTACAGAAAGAAGGGAAGACTCACCTTGGACACCCCCACCATATGCTGCAAAAATATGAAGTGGTATTTATAAACAAAAGCATATCTGCCCTCACATGT
This sequence comes from Pseudotsuga menziesii, assembly GCA_001517045.1. NCBI lineage: Eukaryota > Viridiplantae > Streptophyta > Pinopsida > Pinales > Pinaceae > Pseudotsuga > Pseudotsuga menziesii. The sequence goes on from LPNX010969404.1 coordinate 482,901, forward strand.
TATATAACTCTGCAAAATTCTGATAGGCTCGACCCATTCCCTTCTGAAGTTCTGGATTAAGATGCCCTTGTTCCAATCTGGAGTAACATTTGGTAATAAATACCTCTGAGCATCAAAGGTAAAGGGCAGTTTCTTAAACCACATTTCTCCTTCATTGTTAACTCCTATAGCCTCTGCAATAAAATCTACTGTCAGTATGAACTTCAAAGTATCAAACACCACCAAGTCATATTTGTAACTTTGTGCAAACCTACAGGAAACTTCAGCATTGTAACCATCTATTCTCTTGAAGAATTCCAGCCAGCCAGCCTGTTGGAAAAGTTCAACACACCTTGGGAGTTTCTCAATCCAACCTATATCAGTAGGTTCAGCTCTATTCACCTTGCCACTCTTCCCCATTTGTCTTCAGTAACTGGAAATTGTGTGAGTTTAGGGTTCAATTGATGCCTTGATAGATGTTGTTTCTTCTCCAAACCTCTCAAGCCTCTTAAGTTTCAATGAGTAACCCCCACAACTTCCTTGTCTGATTCTTTGCTTTTCTAAGGTGAAGAGGAATTTACCACAGTGTCTGAATGATTCAGGTCATAGGCTGCTCTAAACTACTCATTAGACTGCTGATGAAACTAGATATTATGCACACTGCATATTCAAATGTTAGATCTTCTTTGGACTGTATAAAGATAACCCTATGTCGTAATGACAAAGAAAACAACCTCATGCTCTGTTCATGTTTCTGTTTCAATATTGACTTCAACACCAACTAATTATCTTTATAGCATGTAATAAAACTAGCTCTTCAGGTTATCTTAGATGTTCGGTTCCTTCACCAAAACTATAGGTGAAAATTATCAGTTATTCAGCCTGTCATTGAAAACAACTAACCACTGACCATCTCTAAAACGCACTAGACCACCTGTGTGTTAAGACTCTGTGCAAAAAAAATAATCATTAAATCATTCTGGCGCTAACTATGAGCAATGTCTGAACTGAGAAGCTTGGAGCTGCTAACTGTTTAGATCAGCTTGTAGTTTCTAGGATAAGATGGAAATTGTTTAAATAGCAAAGGAAAAGATCTTAAGAATGAGCCTAGGTCTGCTCACTTCTTGCTCCCAGCAACCTTTTTTTAACACTAAAATGAGTCTGTTTAGCCCCTGATGAAATTAGGTCTTCATGTATTCTCAGATGCTCGAATTCTTCATTACGTGAACATAGGTAACAAACTCATTTATGAAGTATAAACCACACAACATACACAGCTCTTCGCATTAATTCTGGTTTCAGGTTTCGACAGGATCATGCTCAATTAAAAACTGATATTTTTCAACCTTCACTCATCCTGGCATCTCAGAGTGTCTTAGACAGCTATTTATTTGGCCGAAATTTCATTTAAAAGCACAATTTATCATTTCCCTTTATCAATTTTGATAGAATAGACCCCAGCTAAAAAGCCCCAAATTATCAGTTATATTGGCCTATCGTGGAATACCTTTTAAATGCTTTACTGCAATTGCTTTGAAACACTCTTCATGCTGTTTGAGTACCGACCTGAAGGATACAGGTGTCTTTTAGGGTCCAATTTAATTCCAGGTGTCAAGATGAAGAAGCCCTAGTTTTCTGTGCGACTATGAAAACCTCCACTAGGCTTTGCAACTGTAATCTCCGTGTTTTTAGGTAGGCACCGTCATTCCACTAACTCCTCAACTTTGAAAAAGAGATAAGAAGTGACTCTCCTCAAATTAAACTCAATTTAAACGATTATCTGTCATGATACACTGTATTATAACTGATGATGACCACGATCTTTCTTCACGACAATAAACCACATGTTCTCATGATGATTCCTGAGAAAGCACGTAGCAAACTCTTCAAAGCATGTGATTAGTCACTCACCATTCGAAAATATGCCAAAATTTTGCTAAAAAATTGGAGGAATTATCAATCACGATATTCTTGTAGTGCTCCTTCGTTGTTTTTTCCCACTTGCACTACAAGAATAAAATTAACCCTATTTTGGCGCTGTTTTACAACTTTTTGTCAATTTGCATGAAGTTTAAAAGCTGTTTGAGTGATGAGTATGCTTGTAATGAAATTTGTGAGTCCATTATTTGACATGATGACTCTTAAAAACCCCTCCAAAACGTAAAGAATCTAAAATAAAGCAAAAATATAAAGGCCAAGTTCAAATTTTCACATAACAACCAAAAATTTTCTTAAAAGAAGCAAAAAACCAAACTAAAGCAAATGATTACTTTGAAATAAAATGCAAATCAAACAAAAATTGAAGAAACAAATCACTAACTTAACATCTGGCTCCAGCTGCGGGATGAAGACCTCCCTGCGAGGCTTCAAGAACCTGTAGACCAGTGCCTTCTGTCTGCTACCTTATTTACCTATCTGCAACACTTCCATTGGGCTATGGAGTCTTTATTATGCTTCACTCACCGGTATGTAGAATGAAAAGTGAAAATCCCCTTATAGACTGTAAAAGTGCTTGAGGAATCATCCATTAACAGGACTGGACAACTCCTCACCTTCCAAAGACTGTAGGATAAAAGTATTATTATCCAAAACTTTAGACACAAGGAAAGGGCCAAACTAGAGATTGTCAAATTTACCATGCTTACCCTTTTGCTCTTTCCTTGCATCCCACCTTAGAACCATGTCACCAACTGCGAAAGTCTTTTCTTTGATGTTTCTGTCAAATCTGATTTTGATCTTGGATCTATACAACTGTGCCTTTTCATCCACCTTTTCCCTATTCTGCTGCAATTCTATCATTTCAAAAATCCTTCTCTACATATCATCTGGTTCCTCCTAGGAATCCTGGAGAAATTTCATCACTGGGATCCCCAATTGGACAGGGAAAACTGCTTCTGTACCATAAACTAACTAAAAGGGAGAAGTTCCAATTGCTTGTTTCACTGTGATCCTATATGCCCATAATGCATACTTCAGCATTGAATCCCATGATCTTTTGTTATGCTTGAGAAGCTTCTTGATACTTTGAATGATGTTCTTATTAGAGGACTTAGCCAAGCCATTACCCTGGGGGTAATAAGGAGTTGAGTGCTTCAGCATAATACCATTATTTTCACAAAATGCTACCATTGCCTTAGACTTGAAGGCCTTAGCATTATCTGTCACTAACTTCTGAGGACAGCCAAACCTACTCAGGATATTTTCCTCAATGAAATCCATGATTACCTTGTTTGTAGCATTCCTAGTAGGAATGGCTTCCACCCATTTTGTGAATAAGTCTGTTGCGGTCAGGATCCAATGATGCTACCCTGAGGAAGATGGATTTATCTCTCCAATAAAATCCAAACCCCATTGCTGGAAAGGAGCATTGACTGCAATGGGTTTCAAAGGCAAACACAACAATTTATGTTTTCCAACAAACTTCTGACAAGGAACACAGGCCCTTACCTGCTGATAAACATCTGCAAATAAGGAAGGCCAATAGTATACAGCTCTTAAAATTCTGTAGGCTGTAGTCTTCCAATACTTGTGCCCTCCACAAGCACCCTCATGAGATTCAGAAATCACTCCTTCAATCTCTGATTTGTCCAAACATCTTAGCAGAATACCTCCTGGGTCCTTCCAAAATAATTACTCTTCCATTAAACAGTACTTAGTAGCTTTAAGTTTTAAAGATCATGCAGCCTTCCTATCCATATGCTCACGACATTGCAAAAATAACAGAAAATGAACAATGTCTGCATACCATTGTGATGATGAATAGTAGTCCATGATTTTCTCTTTTTCCAGTATTGCTTGATCTTCTTTAGGAACTGATTCTTCGGCCATGACATGCAATCCAAGTGCTTGACAGTTTGATTCAGCCAGCAACTTGGCTAAACCTTGTCCCTTGACAAGCTTGGTAGGTCTGATCTCAACATCATACTCCATAATATTTGCAATCCACCTGCCTCTTTTCCCTTCACTATCAGGCTATGTTAAGACATCTTTTATAGCAGAATTTGGAACAAATGAAATAAATTTTGAATGCAGGACATAAATTCTGAAAAATTTCAAAGCCTTTACCAGAGCATAAGCCTGTTTTTCCAATATATTGTACTTCAGCTCAGAATCTCTGAGAGTTTTACTGAAAAAGGCAATAGGTTGTTCCAATCCTTCTTTATTCTTCTAAAGTAAGACAGCTGCAATTGTGTCTTCTGATGCAAATGAGAAAGTAAGGAATTCTTTGGTAAAATCAGGACTTACCAATACCAGTGCTTCAATAAGAGCTACTTTAATTTTCTCAAATGCAGCCTTTTCCTCAGAAGTCCACCTGACTTCTTGATCCTTCTTGAGCATGGTTGTGATATGTTTAATGGTTTCAGCAAAGTTGGGAATAAACCACTGCATAAAATTGATTTTGCCAATGAATGATTGAACATCCTTTTTCTCCGAGGTAAACTAATCTTCAGTATAGCTTTGACTCTTTTAGGATCTATTATGATGCCATCAGCAGACACCAAGTGACCAAGTAGTTTACCTTCTTGCACAGCAAAATGTGATTTCTTTGGATTTAGAGAAAGACGAAATTTTCTGCATTTTAGGAAGGTCTACCTCAAATGCTTCAAATGTTCATCATCTGACTGCGAGAAAAAAGTAATATCATCAAGATAGATAACCACAAACTTATCTTTTTCTCCCACAAAGGCAATGTCCATTGCTCTCTGAAAGGTAGCTCCAGCATTCATCAAGCCAAAGGACATCTTGTCATACATAAATGTCCCCCAGGGAGTTGTAAAGGCTGTCTTCTCCTTATCATCAGGGTGCATTGCAATCTGATTGTACCCTGAGAAACCATCCACCATAGAGATCCTTTGTGCCCCAACTACCTGCTGCAATACCTGTTCAATCTTAGGAAGAGGATAGTTGTCTTTTAATGAAGATCTGTTCAGGTTTCTGAAATCAACACATAATCTAATCTCTCCATTCTTTTTTCTGACAGGGACCAAATCAGCCACCCAGGAAGAATACCCGAGAGGCACTATTATTTTTGCATCCAACTATTTTTTCACTTCTTTTTCAATTACAGGAAACAAAGCTGGATTGATCCTCCGTAGTTTCTAACGAAAAGGTTTGACATTTGGTTTTAAAGGCACCTTATGCTATATGATTCCTGTATCATAAGTTCTTAGTTCCTCATAAGACCATGCAAAAACATCTACATGCTCTTTTAACAGCTTGATATACCTGCTTCTTTGTTCAGCTGTAAGTGATTTAGAAATTTTGACCATTCTAGGATGTTCAGCTGAACCAATATTGCAGTCTATTACATTCTCTTCTGAAGATTGAACAACAGGATTTGAAGGTGTATCATCCTATGTAAATATTATTTCCAGAGGTACCAAACCTTTGGGAATGAAATTGCTCTTTAGCTCAATAATTTTATGTCCAGCAATCTCATATTCAACAAACTCATCTACCTGTCCATCTTCTTCATCCTCATCCTCATCAATCAAGGAATTTGAAAACTCAGCTGTAACCTCTAGGAACCTTTTGATCTCAATGTCATCCTCAAACACTTTCCATTGCTTCACATTATCAGGTACACAAGGTCTGTACCTCACCTCTATGGGATACCTTAACTAAGTGGTCTTAGGGATTCTAAAGTGTGTGGCAGCCAAGGCCAAAGAATCTGCAGTCTCATTGTGATTCCTTGGAATATGAGTGATGTTAAATGCTATAAAATAATTTTCAAGCATATCCCATACCTCATTCCGATAGACTTTCAGCAAACCCTGCTTCATTTGATAGTTGCTCTTCACCTGCTGAACAACCAATTCGGAGTCGCCGTATGCAGAAATTTGTTAAATGCCCAAATCTTTGGCAGCTTTTAATCCCAAAAGTAAATCTTCATATTCAGCAGTGTTATTTGTAGTAATAAACTCAAGTTTGTACATTAGCTTTAATGTTTCACCTCCAGGAGATATAAGAAGAACTCTAGCACCAGCACCTTCTTTACAAGAAGATCCATCAAAGTATAATTCCCATAGTTGATCTTCTTCTTCTCTGCTATGTTTTATTGGCTGTTCTTTTTCCACTTGTAACAGACCAGCAGAATTATCCTCGTCACTGAAATGTAGCATGCACGTACCAAGGTCTTTATCAACAGAGTACAGTGGGTGATTTGTGGGGGTTTTATCATCTGTCACTATGTAAACAAATTGCAGCTCTCTGTTCAACCTTCTATTTTCTCCACCAAACACAGGTATGGTGGCATATGAAAGGTCCATTTTTAAGGTTCCTCCAACCTTCTTTGCCCATTACCTGGAAAGAAGTAAGCCAAACTTTGGTGTAATGTCAGCTACCACAACATCCATTATCACACTTTTCATGGGCAACTGAGCCAGACTGACAAACATATCTTTTATTACTCCTAAACACTTCACTGCTCGGGAATCAAAGGCATACAGATCATGATATGGTTTGGTAACACTCAAGCCCAAAGCTTCCATAACAGCCTTTGGCATCAAGTTGTGGGATGCTCCTAAATCTAGTAAACAATTGTGTATCATCTGTTCATGGACTGTCCAAGTGATATAGAAAGGAGGTGAAGCTCCTGCTTCATTTTCAGTCTTCTCAACCAAGGTTGATCCAATAAAAATCTTAGGACTCTCCTCTTGCAAATTAACTGTGTCAGAGACAGGTTGATTGGTGGTTGGATTAAGCATTTTAAGGACTGATTCCTTATATGAAGGATTTCTTATCAGTTCAGTTAAAGGTACAAGAATCTTTACTTTCCTAATTCATTCTCCAAACTAAAATTCTGGACAAATTTATTTACCTCTTCAACTTCTATTGTTTTCTTTAATTTTTTTGCAGCTTGCTTCTTCTCTGTCACAGGATCAGCTGTCTGTTTAGCAGGAACAGTTGCTCTCTTCTTCTGGGCTTGGACCACCTGTTTTGGGCCTGATCTGAGATTTATAGTCTTCTTAGGTTCATTTTGATGAACAGCAGCAGTTACAGCAGTATTGTCCAAGCCTAGATCATCTTCAGTTTCAAAAATGTCAGCATCATAATATTCTGAATTCAGGAAATCTTCCTTAGTAACAAAACCTCCAGACAATCAATCTCCAAAATGATTCATATCTTGATCAGTCTCCTCAAAGAGCAATTCTTCATCAACTTCTTCCTCATCAGCTACATTGTTCTGAAGAGGTGGTGGCACTCTTTGGTCCTCATTTTCCCTTCTTTCTCGTTGGATATCATTGTTCCTTCATTCCCTAGGCATAAAACGAGGATCAAATTGCTTTCTGAACTGATTCTGATTGTTTGGATTTCGTTCACCTTCAGGAGCAGGCTTGCTGGAGTTTTTCTCAAGCTCTAATTTGTTCAACTTTGCAGTCAAAATTTTTACCAACTTAGCCATTTCATCTATCTTCCCTTCATTAGAAAGTGAAGATGAAGAACCTGCAGCTACTTCCTTTTTTTCTTTTCTTTCATACAGCTACTGAGGTGTTTCCTTCTTTAGTCTATTTGAAGCCAATATGTTGGATTCTACCTCCAATGCTGCATCCTGCATGTTCAACAAAGTGATAGGTCTCCTCTCTCTCAGTAACAAAGAGAATTTGTGATCAAAAGCATTTGCATATGTCAATTTAGCTGATGTTTATGTAGGCTTTATCTCAGCAGGATTCCTACTGTACATTTTATTGAATCTCTTCGAAAAATCTGCAATTGTTTCATCCTTCTTCCTCCTAAGAGCTCCAAATTTTGTTATGTAATAGGTGTGGTCTTTTGTATCACCCCATTGTCTCATAAAGAGATCACGGAGTTCTTCAATAATAGTAATAGAGTTGGCAGGCACTCTCTAAACCACTTCCTCACATCTCCATCAAGGCTCTAGACAAACATCCTCATCCAAACATCCTTAGCCTCAATATCTTTATTATCAGCATAACGTAGGAAAGCTTCCCAATGTTCTTCAGCTTTTTTTTCTCCTTCTTCAATGAACCTAGGAAAATACTTCTGATAATCTCCTCCAGGCAGTGCATTTAAAGGCTAAGGTAAGACTAATGGTGCATATCTGGCTGCAATCATCCGGTCCATCATGTCTATGGGAGGGTTTTGAGCTGCCATTTTTGGACTAACTGGTTTTGAAGATGAAGAAGCTTGACTGGAAACTGATTTAAAAGAGCTTTTACCTAATTTCAACTGAAAAAGAGGTATTTTACCAGGTGAGGCAGCTTTGGCTTTTATAAAAGATTGAGGATTGGTAAAGATTTGGAAACTGCTATCAGGAATGGTTGGTTTTACCCAAGGTGAAGTTTCTTCTTCTTTCTTTGCCACAGATGAAGCTAATGATTCATTTAACTACTCAGGGTCAGATAAAGAGGGTAATGACTGTGATCTTTTCAGCTTTCTTGTTGTCCTCAATATCTATTTAGGGTCTGTCACACCCAACTGCAAGGGTGAAGTAGGTCTATTTCTAGTTCTCACTCCTCTAGAAGCCACTATGACAACTTTGGTGAAAAATAGCCTTCAAAAAGTCCTGGTTTAAGTCCACCTCTTAAACCAGTAAAATAGATCAGTATCCCAGGGAAAATGTGCTTCAACTTCGTCCCCGGCAACGGCGCCAAAGATGTTTGTGCCAGAAATTGTTTCCAAGGCCAAAGAAACAAGCCAACACAATCTCAAATAAAACTCAATAAAACAAACTAGGTTTAGGGTTTCTGCAATGTTTCTTGGTTATGAAATTTGGGAACAAGAAGGGAATACACTCATGAGCAAAATAATAACTGAATCATAAACAAAAGAACACAAAGATGCATAATATATTCAACAAGATCCAACAGAACACAGTATTCAAGTTCATTCATAAAAGACAAGCATCACCACCATATAAACATAAACCAGTAATGAGTATATCAATTAAGCAACTAAACAAGCTGAACAATGAAGCCAACACAGAACTGAAAGGTGAAAAGTGTCATATATCTCATAGTTTTATCATCAAATGCATACAAGAGTTTTGATACTTAACTCATGAACAAGTCTGAAGACCTCCTGAAGCTATCCCAAAAATCCAACACTCTCAATGACTTTCTAACCTCTCTAAATACTGTTCTTTACAAAATCAGTTAGGGATCTAACCCTAACTACCTTTCATCAACTCGATGAGATAAAGTAAAATGTACAATATTACAAAACATGATATTTTCTAAAAATAGTAAACACTAACTAATATGTTTCTCAAAAAGAGATAACAAAAAACTGATTCAATAACTAAATCATAAGTCCTTTGTTGCCTCAGCTAGCAAAGCTATGCCATCTAGTGCCTGGACTTTCTTCCTAGCTCGCCTCTGCTCCTCTTCCATGTCATCTATCCTTTTGGTGAGCTCCTCATTTTCCTGCTGCAAGTCCTTGACTGTCTTTTTCAACTCTATGCATTGCAAGTTAGTGATTATTTTTCTCTTTAGAGCCTCTCTAGCAACTATTGTCAGCTCCTTAAAATGGTCATTGACATCCTGAAAATATTCTCTAAGCCTTCTGTTAGCTATCATCAGCCCCTCATTGATCTCTTGCATATAGTTCATCTGTTGTTTGTACTGCTTAATAATTTTCTGCAAGTTTTCTTTATCTGAATCAACTGACCTTCCTGTCATGATCTCTTGTTCATAACTGGGCATCTTAGGTATGTCAAACCTCTTAAAAATGTCTGCATCCGTATTTAACAGGTCTGTGGAAATAGCAGGAATACTAGGGTCTTTTAGAATACCTACTTCCCTAAGTATGAGTTCATCTTCATCTTCCCATTCTTGATCTTCAACAGGAGGTACTTCAGTTTTTTCTTCCTACTGTTGATTTAAAAGTTCATTTCTTATTTCAAGAAATATGGCAGACAATTTAGACTCGGGTTGGCTTAACTCCTTTACTGACTGTGATGATCCTTTTACTTTTGCAAGATGAGAAGAGGAAGCTTTGGCAACTGTTTTTCCCTTGCTTTTAATGTTCATTGTGTCAAATTCTGGTTCTTCACCCGAGAAAATATCATCCAGGACAGTCACTTGCTTGGTATTCAATTTAGGATTGAGCAGCTTCTTCATATTCCACCTTAGCTTATTCGTTGGCCTGGTTTTAGGCCTCCAATATGGGGCTATCACTTCAATCATTTTCTTCTTCTTATTAGGTTTGACTGTTTTGATTTCTGAAGTGGAGAATTCTCTGCATGTTTCAGCCTTATCTTCAGTTTTAGCAATAGGCTGATCTTCTTCTAATAAATACGCTTCATCATCTGACAGAATTGTAATAGGACTCCCCTGCTTGGTATGCAACTCCTCTTCATGTACAGCAACCTCCTTTGGAACAGCAGCTTTAACTTCATTGGAAAATTCTACTGGTGTCAAATGTTTCAAAGGCTGCACTTCCTCTTCTGTAAACAATGAATACTTGCCTTTAACACCAGCTGAAGACATTTGAGATTTAATCTTCACAGGCTCTGAGTCTCCTTCAGGCTTCACCTCCTCTTTGTCTTCAGTTTTTTTCTTTTTTTCTAATTTCCTTACAAGGATTTTCCCTTTATCTTCCTGCTTCTTGATTTGTTGATCTTCTTGTTTCATTTGAAAACCTATCCAGAATAGGAAAAAATCCCAAGTTTTTCCTTCAGCTTGCAGGACAGTGCTAATGATCAACTTAATTAATCCATGGTGAAAAATTGATTGTGAAGAATTTTCTATATGCCCCTTGACTCTGTTGGACATCTTTTGCAGGCTTTTGTAAAGAAAGAAGGGAAGACTCATCTTGGACACCCCCACCATATGCTGCAAAAATATGAAGTGGTATTTATAAACAAAAGCATATCTACCCTCACATGTTATATAACTCTGCAAAATTCTAATAGGCTCGACCCATTCCCTTCTGAAGTTCTAGATTAAGATGCCCTTGTTCCAATCTGGAGTAACATTTGGTAATAAATACCTCTGAGCATCAAAGGTGAAGGGAAATTTCTTAAACCACATTTCACCTTCATTGTTAACTCCTATAGCCTCTGCAAGCAAATCTACTATCAGTCTGAACTTCAAAGTATCAAACACCACCAAGTCATCTTTGTAACTTTGTGCAAACCTACAGGAAACTTCAGCATTGTAACCATCTATTCTCTTGAAGAAGTCTAGCCAGCCAGCCTGTTGGAAAAGTTCAACACACCTTGGGAGTTTCTCAATCCAACCTATATCAGTAGGTTCATCTCTATTCACCTTGCCACTCTTCCCCATTTGTCTTCAGTAGATGGAAATTGTGTGAGTTTAGGGTTCAATTGATGCCTTGACAGATGTTGTTTCTTCTCCAAACCTCTCAAGCCTCTTAAGTTTCAATGAGTAACCCCCACAACTTCCTTATCTGATTCTTTGTTTTTCTAAGGTGAAGTGGAATTTACCACAGTGTCTGAATGATTCAGGTCATAGGCTGCTCTAAACTACTCATTAGACTGCTGATGAAACTAGGTATTATGCACACTACATATTCAAATGTTAGATCTTCTTTGGACTGTATAAAGATAACCCTGTGTTGTAATGACAAAGAAAACAACCTCATGCTCTATTCATGTTTCTGTTTCAATCTTGACTTCAACACCAACTAATTAGCTTTATAGCATGTAATAAAACTAGCTCTTCAGGTTATCTTAGATGTTCGGTTCACTCACCCAAACTGTAGGTGAAAATTATCAGTTATTCAGCCTGTCATGGAAAACAACTGACCACTGACCATCTCTAAAACGCACTAGACCACCTGTGTGTTAAGACTCTGTGCAAAAAAAACAATCATTAAATCATTCTGGTGCTAACTATGAGCAATGTCTGAACTGAGAAGCTTGGAGCTGCTAACTATTTAGATCAGCTTGTAGTTTCCAGGATAAGATGGAAATTGTTTAAATAGCAGAGGAAAAGATCTTAAGAATGAGCCTAGTTCTGCTCACTTCTTGCTCCTAGCAGTCTTTTTTTAACACTAAAATGTGTCTGTTTAGCCCTTAATGAAATTAGGTCTTCATGTATTCTCAGATGCTTGGCTTCTTCATTACATGAACACAGGTAACAAACTCATTTATGAAGTATAAACCACACAAAATACACAGCTCTTCGCATTACTTCTGGTTTCAGGTTTCGACAGGATCATGCTCAATTAAATACTGATATTTTTCAACCTTCACTCATCTTGGCATCTCAAAGCGTCTTAGACAGCTATTTCTTTGGCCGAAATTTCATTTAAAAGCACAATTTAGCATTTCCCTTTATCAATTTTGATAGAATAGACCCCAACAAAAAAGCCCCAAATTATCAGTTATATTGGCCTATTGTGGAATACCTTTTAAATGCTTTACTGCAATTGCTTTGAAACACTCTTCATGATGTTTGAGTACAGACCTGAAGGATACAGGTGTCTTTCAGGGTCCAATTTAATTCCAGGTGTCAATATGAAGAAGCCCTAGTTTTCTGTGCGACTATGAAAACCTCCACTAGGATTTGCAACTGTAATCTCCATGTTTTTAGGCAAGCGCCATCATTCCACTAACTCCTCAACTTTGAAAAAGAGATAAGAAGTGACTCTCCTCAGATTAAACTCGATTTAAATGATTATCTATCATGATACGCTGTATTATAACTGATGATGGCCACGATCTTTCTTCACGACAATAAACCACCTATTCTCATGATGATTCCTGAGACAACACGTAGCAAACTCTTCAAAGCATGTGATTAGTCACTCACCATTCGAAAATATGCCAAAATTTTGCTAAAAAATCGGAGGAATTATCAATTGCGATATTCTTGTAGCGCTCCTTTGTTGTTTTTTCCCACTTGCGCTACAAGAATAAAATTAACCCTATTTTGGCGTTGTTTTACAACTTTTTGTCATTTTGCATGAAGTTTAAAAGTTGTTTGAGTGATGAGTATGCTTGTAATGAAATTTGTGAGTCCATTATTTGACATGATGACTCTTAAAAACCCCTCCAAAATGTAAAGAATCTAAAATAAAGCAGAAATATAAAGGCCAAGTTCAAAATTTCACATAACAACCAAAAATTTTCTTAAAAGAAGCAAAAAACCAAACTAAATCAAATGAGTAACTTGAAATAAAATGCAAATCAAACAAAAATTGAAGAAACAAATCACTGACTTAACAGGTTGCAATGTTATATTTGTAGATGGCACTGTTCTAGGATTCTGTGAAATGTTGGATGATTATCTTGAGAGAGCAGAAATTCCTAGAGAAGATGAAGGTGAAGAGGAGGGTGCATGGCTTCCTCTTTCTGAAATAAAACTTCTTGCAAATGAAATCACATCTGCACATTCAAGGAATAATTTACATTTGGCCCCAGTGGACACTATTGTAAGACTGTTAAGTTTACTTGATCGTCATATACGGCATGGGCATGACATGACAATGGATGAAGAATATGATGTGATTCTAGATAATAATATGTTCAGTTGAATTTTATTTTCAAATTAACAGCATGGCTCATAGTGTGTGTGTGTGTGGCGGGGGGTCCTCTTAAAAACTTTATTTAAGTTCTTCAAGAAAGTCCTTATGTCCTGCAAATATTATGTTCTTCATTTTAGGCATTGTTAGATAAACACATTGTTTGACATCTGTTACACAAAATCGATTACTAAGGAGCTCAGGCATGGTAGTACTGGGTGATAGAAATCAGCCTTCTAGGTAATCATTAGGCTTTAGGGTGACTGGAAGCAAAATTTCAAGGTTTCAAGTGACAGGGTAGGCTATTCTTTAGGCTATTCCACAATGTCCAAGGTATGTGATCTCCGTACTCTGTTGAATAAAGAAGTGAATTAAAGTTCAAGCTTGGATTGTTGAGAATCCATTTTTTTAAGAATGTCACTGTAATACTATTTCATGTGGATGGTCACACAACTTATATAAGACTTACACTTGTCTAATATTGTTTTATTTTTCTAAATGCAACTTAGAGAGGATTGATTGCAATCCATTAATCTTATGGTCAAAGAAAAATACTAAATAGTAATGTTTTGTTGTAGAAGAAGTAAGGAACTCAAAATTTCTACTAACATACTATCATGCAGGCTAATAGTGAACACCCTATGGAAAAGGCCATAGTGGATTATAACCAAAAACTGAGAGGCAAATATGGGTCATCTACTCATAGTATTCATGGTCCAAGCATGTCCACTCAAAGTGCATCATCATAAATGAGGAGGATTATTATTTTCTTCTCTTGTTCTCCTTGTTTCCATCAGTATCATGTGCTAGTTATTTCAACAAGGGGTGGCTAGTCTCTTGAGAAGGTCTCATATCCCATAGATCAAGGAGAGGAGTGCATATCTTTGTGTGGGGGGGGTCATAAAGTTCATTTTATTGAACACAGAGGAGAAATCCCATAGAGGGAGTAGCCTTAGTTCATTGTTAAGGAACCCTACACACTTATGAATAATTATTTTGCATGGTGAGGGAAAAGAATGAATGTCAAGTATCATGTCAATATACTAGGTAGAAATCTAAAGGGGTATAAAAAATGTAAATGAAAAAATTGATACATGCAATATACAGTGAAAATAGGGGTTTTTTTAAATTGGGAAGGAATATTGGGAGGGGGTTAAAAAAAATGATTTTGGGAGGTATTTTCCAATATTTTTTGAAAATAGGGGTATTGTTTCATATGCCACGAACGAACATGCTATGGCATGGTTTCACTGAGTGAAGACCCCGTGTGTCACTTGGGATTATAAGAAACAAAAAGCTCTTGCTCTTTCTTTAGCAAAAGCAGAATATCGAGCCGCAGTTAATGCCAGTCGGGAAGCTTTATGGCATCGACAAATCCTTTCAGAGTTTGGATTCGAGCAGTAGTAGCCTACTCCACTTTGGTGCGATAATCAAAGTGCCATCAAGCTTGCCAAATATCCAGTTCTATATCAACACAGCAAAAACATTGAGATACACATGCACTTCATCAAAAATATTGTTCATGATCGTGTTCTTGAAATGCTCTATTGCCCTACAGATGATCAAATTGTAGACATCTTCACCAAGTCTCTTACAGAAGCGAAGTTTTCTAAACTTCGATCTATGTTAGGATTTCAAGAATGTGTCCTTAAGGGGGGATATGCTCTAATGCCTCGTTCCTTCTCCTAATAGTGTCACTTTTGTAAATCCTTCAATCCTATCCCAAGTTGTTCTTAAGGGGGGGTGTTAGGATATTTAGACACTTAGGAGTTCATTAAGATCAACTTGTGTAATATATCTGTTAGGTAAAAGTGTGTTTCTTTAGTATGCATTAGTATGCATTTGTAAATATTATAATCAGACAGTCACAATATGTTCTAGACATAGAGTGATCTGACGATTCAACTTCTCTTAGACCATACCTACCATTGATCTGTGGCTTAACACCCGATTGGTCCATGATCTCTATTTAAAGAGCATGGAGGGTCCTTGGCTAGTTGATCGATTATGAGAAGCTCATGTAACTTTCTTTCTTTTGCATAATAAATTGCTCCAAGTAGTTATTTGGCTAGGGTTGTGGACTATTTCCCTCTCAAGAGTTTTAACCACGTGACAAACATCAGTGTGTTGATCTATGATCTAGTTGTGTGAAGTAATTGCTCAAGGTGTTCGGTCTTTTGGGAGTACCCTGTGTACCCGAACAACCAGTTGAAGAATGTAAAGATCCAAAATGAGGAGACCATACAATCATACTTTACAAGGGTCTCCTAGATCAAAGAACAACTTGAAGCAGTATATGAAGAAGTGGAGAATGTAGAAATTGTGATGACAACCTTGAATAGTCTCCCTAAATCAGGGTATTCTTTCATCCAAGGAATCTGTGCTAGAAAGAAGCTAATAAAGTTCAGTAGACTGTGGGAAGAATTATCACAAGAAGAAGCTTGAATAGTAGCTCGAGAAGAAAAGATGGGAAATGAATATCCAGCTCTCACAATACACTCCAAGAAAGGCAGAAGGGAAAATCATCATCACCAAGGTAAGCATTCTCATCAGAAAGATAATTTTGTGAAGAAGGATCCATCCAAACTCATATGCTATACATGTGATGAAAGAGGACACTTCGCTAGAAATTGTCCCATGAATAAGAATGGATCTAAGAAGAAGAAGAACTCCAAAAGAAGACATCATGCTCACACTGTTGAGGATGATGATCCTCCCAGAAAGAGAGTAAAACAAGAAAGTGAAGACTCTTCAAGTGATGAAAAATATGTTCTGATCTCCACTCTCATGGGAACTATCACACATGGAAGCAAAGATTGGCTTATTGATAGTGGGGCTTCCAAAAACCTGACAGGATTCAAGGAATCCTTTGAGAAACTATTCGAACATAATTCACCCCATAAGGTGAAACTTGGGGATGACTACCATAAAAGGTAGTGGTGAATCCTCCTACAAGCTAGACTCTGGAAAGTCGATGAAAACGAAGGATGTCTTTTTTTTACCAAGACTAAAGAAGAATCTTTTCTCCATATCAGCACTAGATGAAAAAGGCATGAGGGCTGCATTTGTAGATGACCAAGTCCTCATGTGGCCAAGAGGAAAGACTATTGACGATACAATAGTAATTGGAGAACAAGAATGAGGATTATACAAATTGAAGGGCCGTCTAGAACAAGCTTTGGTTCATGACACAGTAGAGCCAAATGAACTTTGGCATAGAAGGCTTGCACATGTGCATTACAGAGCACTACCACTTGCAAGAAAAGTTGTTGAAGGTCTTCCAGAAATTTAAGCAAAACATGATGGAGTCTGCAAAGGATGTGTGAAAGGAAAGAACACAAACAAGGCATTTCCAAGTAGCGAGAGCAAAGCAAAAGGAATCTTGGAAATCATTCACTCTTATGTATGCAGTCCAATGTCATCCAATTCTTTAAGCGGGTATGTATACTATGTTTCTTTTATTGATAATTTTTCTAGAAAGACATGGATATACTTTATGAAGAACAAAGATGAAGTATTTAGAAAATTCAAGGAATTCAAATCCTTGATCAAGAACCACATTGAAGAGAATATCAAGACCTTTCGATCAAATAATGGCGAAGAATTCACATCAAATGAATTCAAAGAGTTATGCAAAGATTCAAGGATCAAGAGGGAGTTATCCACTCCATATAATCCACAACATAATGGGGTTGCAGAAAGGAAGAATAGAATGATCATGGAAGCTACAAGAGAAATGCTTCATGATCAAGATCTTCCCATGCGTCTATGGGCAGAAGCTGCCAAAACAGTGGTGTATGTACAGAACCATGCTCCACACAGAGTACTTGAGAACAAGACACCTGAAGAAGTCTTTTCCAGCAAGAAACCAGAAGTCAGCCATCTCAAAATATTCGGTTGTCCAGTGTACATACACATTCTAAAAGAAAAGACGACAAAGTCAGATCCTTCAGAAAAGAAGGGTATATTTTTGGGATACTCTGAAAGCTTGAAGGATTACAGAATATACTTCCCAGGATTCAAGACTATTGACATCAGCAGGGACGTAACATTTGATGAAGACTCGACTTACAACAAATCTAGAAAGAGACCTGTTGAAGATCCTGAAGAGACAGAAGCACCCAGAATTCATGACAACCATGAACGAAGAAATTCAAGAAGAAGATCGAGAATTAGAAGAACATGAAGATCCACCTCAGGAGAAGAATTCTCACAAGAGGAAACCTACTTGGGTATGAGAAGCTATCCAAGGTGCAGAAAGATATGGGGCTACAAAAGATAATCTCAGAGAAAGAAAGAGGACCAAGTCCTGCTCTGGGTTTGTAGCTTTATTATGTGACTTCGTCGATAAAGAACCTTCCAACTATGAAGAAGCGGAGAAAGGAAACAATGGAAGGATGCTATGATCAAAGAGTATCAATCGATCATGAAGAATGATGTTTGGGATGTTGTCCCAAGACCAGAACAAAAGTCTGTTGTAACTTCCAAATGGATCTACAAGATCAAGCATGCTGTAGATGAAAAAATAGAGAAATATAAAGAAATATTCATGGCTTGTGGCTTCTCACAGAAAGAAGGAATAGATTATGATGAAAATTTTGCACCTGTATCCAGATACACTTCCATCATATCAGTACTTGCTCTGGCTGTAGTGATGAAATGGAAGATACACCAAATGGATGTCAAGACTGCTTTCTTGAATGGTGTAGTGGAAGAGGAAGTGTATTTGGAGCAGCCACTCAGTTTTGACACATGACAGGGAGTCTCATGTGTGTAGATTGAAGAAAGCCCTGTATGGTTTAAAACAGGCACCCAGGACATGGTACGGAAGAATTGATGGATTTCTATCTAGTTTGGGCTTTACCAAAAGTAAAGCAGATTCCAACCTTTGCTACATGGTTGAAGATGGAAACCCAGTGATACTCCTATTTTATGTAGATGATCTATTTGTAACAAGTGTGGATGGGTTGATTGATGACACAAAGAGGAAGCTTGTTGTCGAGC
Source organism: Pseudotsuga menziesii (assembly GCA_001517045.1). Taxonomy (NCBI): domain Eukaryota; kingdom Viridiplantae; phylum Streptophyta; class Pinopsida; order Pinales; family Pinaceae; genus Pseudotsuga; species Pseudotsuga menziesii. Next base: position 501,336 of record LPNX010969404.1, read on the forward strand.
TCGAAATGAAGGACTTAGGTATGATGCACTATTTTCTAGGCATGGAGGTGTGGAAGAATGTGGATGGAATCTCCCTCGAAAAAGGGAAGTATGTATTAGAGATCCTGAAGAGATTCGAGATGATGGACTACAAGGCCATGACCACACCTATGGCATCAAACCTGAAGCTATTGATTGATGCTTCATCAGAAGTGGTTGATGCCACGATGTATCGTCAGATGATTGGGTCCTTGATGTACCTGATGAACATGAGACCAGATATTTGCTTTGCTGTGAACACCTTGAGCCAGTTCCTTATAGATCCAAGACATGTTGACTTGATTACTGCAAAGCATATTCTGAGGTACCTGAGGGGTATAGTTGATTATGGGCTCAAGTATGAGGCAAATCAGAAGATTAACCTGGAAGTTTATGTTGATTCAGATTGGGCAGGTAGTGCCATCGATAGGAAGAGCACTTCAGGGTGTTGCTTCAGTATGGGATCAGGTGTGATCTCTTATTTTAGCAGGAAGCAATCCTATGTGGCACTAAATACAGCTAACGCAGAGTATGTCGCAGCTTGTTCAGCTAGTTGTAAGGAAATATGGTTGAGGAAGCTACTGTCTGATTTATTTGATCTCTAGTTGGATTCTACTTATATATATTGCAACAACCAGAGTTGTGTGATGTTGTCAGAGAACCCAGTGTTCCATGACAAGTCGAAGCATATTGAGATCAAGTATCACTATATCAAGGATATGGTGCAAAAAGGAGCAGTGAAGATCTAGTATGTTGTGATGGACGAACAGATAGCTGATGTGTTGACAAAGCCATTGGCCAGAGTGAAGTTTGAGTACTTCAGGGAGAAGCTTGGTGTTCTCCAGATTGAGGTTCCCTCCAAAGGGAAGTGATGAGTCCATGATCCATTTTGACATGGTGAGAGGATTGGTTCCTTCCATGGTCAAATGTAAGGGATGAGCCATTCTATCATGATGAGAGGATTGGTTCCTCACATGTTAGATATGAGTGTTGAGCCATTCTGATGTGACTATAGGATTGGTTCCTACATGATTATATATAAGTGTTGAATGTCATTCTTGGAATGGAGGCACCTGGTCAGTTACCAGGAATGCTCAGTCTGGGACTGAGGGCCATTCTGATGTGACTGTAGGATTGGTTCCGACATGATCAGATATAAGTGTAGAGCCATTTTGATGTGATTGTAGGATTGGTTTCTACATGATCAAATATAAGTGCAGATCCATTCTAAGGCGATTATAGTATTGTTTCCTACATGATCAAATGTAAGTGCAGATATTTTTCGACATGTAGGTAGGATTGGTTCCTTTCATGGTCGAATGTAAGTGCTGGGCCTTTCTAACATAGATGAATGGATTGGTTCCTCTCATGGTCAGATGTGAGTGCTAGGACTTTCTGACATAGATGACTAGATTGGTTCCTCTCATGGTCAGATGTGAGTGTTGGGCATGACTTTTTGACATGGTGTTGGATGTATTCCTCCCATGGTTAGATGTAAGTGCCGAGTGGGCCATTCTGACTTAGGGTCAGATATAAGTGCTGGAAAAGACCTACATTGAGGCTAGGGCTACAACCAACATGAAAAAGGGTTGGATCTGTAGAACTTCCTATGACAAGAAGAATCAAGAGATAGCACCTGTGATGATGATCCAGCAGAGATGTTCCAAAACCATAGATGATTTAGATCGAGTAATGATACAGATCCAGTGATGATGATCCAGATCTAGTGATGATCTAGATCCAATGATGATGATCCATATTGAGTTATGATATAGATATAGATGAAGATGACTTGAAGATGATGAGGACTCGATGATGATCCAGATGATACAGAGAAGAAGACTTGTGCTGACAAATTGTGTCGAGAGAATACTTTCCTAATTAAGAGGGATCTTTGATGTAATTGTAACTTCAGAATGTATTCACTTGTATATCTTATGTATTGTACCCCGATGTTTATTCCAGGAAGTGTTTGTAATGTAATTGAGTCATGTCATGCCCCGATCTTCCGATCAAGAGTTTCTATAATGTAAGCAAGTCATGTCAAGTCATTGTGGGTAACCCTCCTATTGTTCAAGGGTTAAATTCTCCATAGTTGTGGGGCCCTAGGATTATTAGACTCTCCTAGTGAATTCGGCCCTAGTGAGTTATTTTCAAGTCAGGAATTAGTATAAATAGAGAGTGAGCCTCTTTATTTATCACACACTCACTCACACTTAGTTGTGAGGGAGAAGAAGTTGTTGGGGCTAGAAAGAAAGAGGCTACTGCTGTCGGGATATCATCTTACTGTTTTGGGGTTTTACTTTTGGTGCCAATTCTATCTTTGAGGAAGTTGCAGGGTTTTCTCCATTTATGGTTTCCCCGAGGAAAAACAATGTGTTCATTGTCTCTTGTGTTTGATTGTTGTGCTTGTTATTCTCTTAGTTAAATATCCTAATATAATTCTAACTTAAATGTTAAAATCTAACAAAACCCACACATATATGTAGTGTTTATGCATCATGATATCACCTTCTTTAATTAATGTATTTTCATGATATTTTCTATATGCCAATAAAATATAAATTATAACATATACTTTAATCATGTTATACCATAACATATTTCCTAATACTAGGAACACAAATCTCTAAATAACTATAATGAAACTCATTCAAAACCCTTTAGATCTTATTTACAAAAGCATATATGATCAAACTATAAAACTTAAATTTTATTGTTTTTGTGTGGGCTCCCTCTTGATCTCTTCATCCTTGTGGAGATTTACTTGAGTCCCTCGATCTCAACCTTCTCCTTTCTCTTGCAAATTTGAGTGCATGTAAGATGTAGTGAATCTCTGTGTTATCACTCAGAATTTATCCTTTTTTTGTGAAAGGATAGTTCCAAGGTAACCTTACAAACCAATATTTAGAAGGAAAGTTGGCTTCTTTCCTACCAGAGAGGGATCTCTCAATAAGTAAATACAAATGCCAGATATGTTTTTAAAGAAAATTTTTTAATGATTGTAATGCCTAAAATAGGTGTGTATCATTGGGTATGGAGTCAAAATCACGAGTTAAAATAAATGACAGTGCTTTGCAATGAAATTTCCTCACAGAGGTGGGATAGTCATGTTGAGTTATTATCCAACCCACACATCTTTATTTGGTCAATTTGGCCTAATTTCCCACTGATCGTAAGTATTGACTCAAATTACTGACATCAGCATCAACACACTAGTACACTCCTTGACATTAGCATCAACACAAACACACTCCTTCAATCAGGGAGGCCAACTAAGCCTTCTCATTCAATCAAGGAGGATAACTAGGCTTCCTCCTTCAATCAAGGAGAAAATATGGGTTAATATGCTTTTCACATGGTATCAGATCCACGGTGGGACAAGGATCTTCTTCTTGAACAGATTCCTTGATGCATCTATGATGCATTTGAGCAAAAAAGCTCAAAAATTCCAGCACTGCACCAGAAGCTGAAGGTTTACCACATAAATCCTAAGCAAGGGAATTGTTTATCAAGCTAGATTGATTGACTAAGCTGGGCGTGATGCAAACCTTAAAAGTGCAGGTTGTTCAACCTTACGGTCCCTTTTTGTGTTTTTGTAGGGTTTTTTTGGAAGACTTCTATTGCATTCGCTACAGCAGAAAAATGGATTCTTCTATGGATCCTCTTACTCCTTTCAATTACCACGAGTGGAAGGGGGACATGGAGATTCAATTGTGTTCCAAAGGAATCTACAGAGTCACAATGGACATTGAGATAGATCCAAACCATGTTGTAGACAAAGAAAGATACTGGAACAAGATGGATGAATCTTTTGGGTTTCTATGCCTTTCGATTTCTAAAGATCTTCATTTCCATGTCACTAGATTAAAGAATCCGAAGGAAATTTGGGATAAACTTGTTGATCTCTTTGATAAGAAAGATGACATGAGGATTTATCAGCTAGAGAATGAGCTGGTTTCTCTTCACCCAAGAAATTTTGAAACTTTGAATGAATTCTTCACCAAATTCAAGCACCTAGTGCTCCAGTTGAAGCAGTGTGAAGTGGAGAAAGAGGATGATTAGCTCATTCTCTCCATTCTTTCCAAACTTGGACCATATTACTCATTCTTTGTTTCCACATTCCATACTGGGAATCTAACAACCCAAAATTGGAAAATTCCTACTTTCAATGACTTAATTGAGTCCCTCACAAACGAGCATGATAAGCTTGTGCAAATGGGGATCATCAAATCCTCCAAAGATCAAGCACTGTTTGCTTTGAGTCCCAAAGATATGAAGGGTAAGGGAAAGAAAAAGAATCAAAATACTAAGATTGATGCTCCCAATCCAAAGGAGAAGAGCCAGCAGCAAGATGAGCCTTTCGGCTCAAAGAAGCACAAGAACAAAGGGAACCAAGGGAAAGAAAAGGTCAAGTGTTCCTATTGCGGGAAGGGATTTCACCCTGAACATTCATGCATGAAAAAAATATTAATGAAATGATTGTTCTCCTTGAGAGGAATAATATCAATCTTCCTGACAGTGTTAGTAAGAGAGATAATCATGATCAGGACATCCGGCCAGAAAGAGAACATGCCCTCATGGAAACTGTTTCGAAGCCTAGAGCTCTCCTCATAGACTTTGGTGCTTCAAACCATATGGTGGAAAGAAAAGAATCCTTTTCACTCTTGGACTTGTTACCACCTAAGTTGTACTTAGTGGTTTTTTATCAAGTGAGCCCAATGAACCAGACAAGGATAACTTGTTCGGACTTGAGAAGACCTTTGGAAGTACTTCTGGGAAGTGCTTGTTGTACTATATCACATGTTCATACCCCATGGGGCAATTGTAATAAATGTTCTAGAAGAATAGTGTATGTAAAAGACTCGGTCTCTTAGACTTTATTTGTCAATATGATCAGCCCAGGGTGTTTTTTCCCTTGGTTATTATTGGTTGTTGAATAAACGACTAATAATTTCTAAGTTTTTCACTCCATACCTCCAAAGTTGGCATGGTCAGATTGGAATTTAGGCCTATTGAGGTTATTAGAGTCTATGTGTCAATGTATAAACATGCTAGACATCATGGTTGAGTCATATGAACATGTCTAAGTCCTCCTAGGTTTTTTTTAATTTTTCAAATTTTTAGTTTTTTAAGTGTTTTTTATTAAAATTTAATTTTTCCAAAAATTAGGCTATTTTTTAATAGTTTAATTGGAAAAATTGATTTTGTAATAAACGTGGGCCAAATAATCAGTTTCAGTCATGTAGGTGCTCAATTTCAAGCTAAGAGCACCATGTAAACCCATTGACCCACTATTTCCTAGTTTTGAGTGATTTTCCATCACTCAGGTCAGAAAGCCACAAAAATCAATTATTGATTATTTTAATTAATAAATTAATGAATAATGGAGCAAATCCAAAATCATAGATCAGTGGATTCTCAGCCAATTTGATTGAAATCAATCAGATCTGAATCAGATTGACTGGATCTGACAAATCCTTGACTAAAGGAGGTGATCAAATCAGATCCGGAGTTGATCTTTAGTAGACTTTATGGGGAATTGTTCCCTCTCTCTCTCCTCCACATGTGTGGACTCTCTTGGATGCTCTATGGATTGATGTGTTGGTTTATGGGTAGATGTGTCAGCTCAATCAGCCCCCCAGTTGTTACGCAAAGAAATTCCTATGGTTTGGGGTACCACAACAGACAGCTTGACTCCAGAAATCAATCCTTTCCAATATGCAATAGAAATTAAATGTCTAACACTAAAGGATCAGACCTCGTACCTTATTCCGGACGGTTGAAGTAGATCCCCGTTGAGTTTTCCAATCTCCAGCTTGAATCAATACAAGCATTCTATATATCATGGTGTTAGATCTATTCTAGCATATATAATCAATAATGTAAAGGCATTTGACATAATCCAATGGATAAAATATTCATTCAAACACACATTATTGGACAAGAAAAGATATTTCTATTAATATAAATCAGAGATTACAAGATACAAGCTTTGACGACATGTCTGCGAACCGAAGAAACTGAATCCCCCACTTGGGCCTCCACCACTTCAATCCTTCATCTCTCGATAGCAAGCTCACAAGAAAAAGGCAAGCTTGGGAAGAACACAAAAGTGCTCCAAGGGACAAAGGGATGCAGAGTCAAGCATAAGTTCCGGCAACAATGGACTATAGTTTCTTTGCTCTCAATTCTCTCTTATGTCTTCAATGTACCAAGGGGTTCCTTATATAGCTTTTCAAAGGGGTAATGAAATGTCGAATCCGAGCGATCTCATAGCATAGGGAAGGCCAGGAGTCAAATGAGTCGGATCCATGTCATGGAAAACTCCAAAAGGATTTGGATTATGCACACATCCCGATGTACATGGTTTTAGTGGTCAAAACCGCGTATATACACGCTTATAGGTTTAAAAGTCGAGTGTATCATTTTTCATATGTTTTTAGGGATGATCAAGGAAACATCAAAGGACAAAAAATGGTCCATGCGGTCTAAGGAGTCTGCAGCGGGATAGGGGAAGGCCATAGAAAGTGTGATTCACCTGGAGTGGTGAAATTAGCTATAACAGATGCCCCCTAATGTGTGTGGTCAGAGGGGTCATACGATGGCTGAAATACATTATAAGTCCATCCCAGAAGTGGAGTGATGAAGGATCCCAAATGGAAGACCAGCCACCAAATCAGCATAGTACAATAATACAACTCTGCATATAACTGCAAATACATATAGCAGTCCCGGATACATAAGAGTACAATGGCCATGAATAGGCATGATACATGATATCACATATGTGGTCATAGCCACGTACAATATACATAGATCAGAATCTCCATGATGAAGATGTACATAGGACCATGATTTCCATAATGGCTGAAGATATAACAAATCAAGATCTCCATAGTGGCTGGAAATATCTGACATGTACTGGAATCAAGTCACGAGAGCTGAAATCTCATTAACACTAGCACGATCAAGGAGGTATCATATAAGAGATGCCACCAATCTGGAAAGTCTTCTACACAAACTTCTATGAGTACATGTCCTACTATGAGAATAGAGGTGTCGAGGTCGAACATAGTAGTCCATCATCTGATTACCAGTCATTAATGTATACCGTTAACAGATGCGAGATCACCCACCGATAATGAAAATGGGAATCAAGGTACTAGAGTGCAAACTAACAAGTGTGAATAAATGTGTTGAGGTTGAACATTTTAGAGGATCCATTGATCATGGGACATTGATGTATTCCCAAGAACTTTCGATGGCGAGAGAACCTGCCACTGATGACTGCAAGTCTCAATGCAGTCAAAATGACTCTATATTCCAATCCCAGAATAAATGATCTGAATTCGATGGGATGAAATCCATTGGAAGGAGGGCATTGAGGCATCCCCCATCATCCAACACGTGGTACTCATCAAAGCTGTATAATGTGGAAGGACTCAATCATAAGGTGCACGGACCAGTAACTGTACCGGGGATGGCCGACATGCAAAGTCAAGATAACTGAGGAATGGCCGACTCAGGATTCAACTTCCTTCGAACAAGAGCATAACAGCGTATGGTGACTGAATGAAGGTAGCATAGACTCGATATACAAAATGGGACATCTTTGTGACACAAGAGGCATCAACAGAGGCTCCATAGGGACTGGAAGCTTAACCAGTTGATGGAGATAAACTCAGATAAACATGTATAGCTCCTAAAGTCAAACTATAACCCAACCAATGGATGCGATATACAGTGCTCTGTTCAAAGGCAACACGACTCGACAGCTACCACAGATAACATCTTTCCTTGTCCAGCTTTTTGGTTTTTTAATTTTTTTTTTGGGAATTTTTCAGTTATTTAAAAAGCTTGAAAAAAGAATAAAATAGCTTTATAGTTACAAACTAGGAGGAGACGAGTGTCATAAGGGAAAACAAACTAGTTCCAAGCAGTGGAACATACCTATGCTCAATGCAAGGATACATGTGTAGGATATCGACACTTGGGGGAAGATCCCCTCCTAGTAAAAAGGAAATCAAGCTGTGAAGGATATAAAAAATGGCTCTGCATGGCTAGACATGAGACAAGCTCGGGCTATATGGCTGAAACGCAATGTCAGGGGAGCCGGCATAAAGCTCAATAAGGCAGGAAAGTCTCATGATAATGCATTCACAACTTGACATGAGGGAGTCCTGAGGGAAATAGGCCAGCAAAAGATCAAGAGGAGTATGAGGCTCTTGCGAAATGTCATGGCAGTACTATACAACGGACTCCCACACCCTAAAGGAGAAGACGTCAGCATGGGCACCAAATGAAAATAGGGTGCTAACTAGGGTACCCATGTAAGGTAAAGCTCTATCACTCATATCATAGCACTTCTAAAGCAGCAAGAAGGTTCCGTGACATAATAGAGTGGGTTCATACCTAAGGTCATGATGAGATGGTCATAAGGTTATGCAAAATGCAAATGATGATGAAACCTAACCTATATGCCAGTTAAGACATGATACCTGAGATCGGCACAAATGGGTCAATCTGATGGCTGAAACGGCACTCAAAAAGGTATTCTACATCACAAATTATGTCAAAACTATAGGAAAGGGGGTAAAAATTTTCAAATATTTGAAAATTTTCTATAAATAGTAAAAAGTTCAAAATATTATAAATCATTTGAAACTTTTACCCATTTGAGCTCTGATTTTCAACAGCAAATTCCAAGAGATCCAGCCGGCGGAATTCACTACCGTTTCTTCCAGGTATTTACTCATGCTCTCCTCTTGCATTTTGATACAATTTTTATGAATTTTCATGGTTAAATGAGGTTTTTATGCCATCCCAAAATGAGCGCTGCGGCCCACGTGAAAATCGAGGTTTTTTCCACGTATAGGGTTGGATATATGCGGAAAATGGCCTCAAACCCACGTACATACACGGTTGTTTTGAAAACAGTCGCATATGAGGCCGTGCATATGGTTTTTTCAATAAACTAATGGGAAATTTTGCAATTTCTTGTGTAGGATGGTACCAGAGTGGAGAGAGTGTGAGCATGGTGAAGTAGAGGAAGCAGTAAGGGCCAACTTAATGGCTCAACAAGATCTACATGCATGCAGACTCTACAAGTTTTGGTGTCTTGGTGGTTTGAGGGCCAAACCAAGACAGTTACAGATGCTGGTAGATTATTGGGATCCAGACTCGGAGTCCTTCCATATCAATGGGATGTCCCTCACCATAGAGGTGGAGGACATATACTTTATCACAGGGATTTCTAGACGAGGGGAAGTGGTGAACCTTCATTCCCGTGGTGGGCCAGGATGTGGCCTGACTATCGACGAGTACATTGCAGTGTACTATTATCCAGACATCGAGAAGGTGGGGAGTCAAGTCCCTACCAATTCTATACAGGTGCTGGGCCTAAAGGCCATATTATTGAAACTGGGTAGGATAGCAGGCTTGGCATCACTCCACCAGGCCTCGCGACCTCTGATGTTCTATGCAGTGGAGTGCATGAGAACCATGATCTACAACTAGAGTACTACACTACTGAGCAACATGAAACACCATCTCAGTGAGTGTAAGGCATGTAGGATGTGGAACTTCGGGTTCAGCAGTATTCTGAGCACGTTTTTCTTCGAGTGTGTTCCAGGATTGAGCCCTAGAGTGGACGTTCCTCTCCATGGGGTTCGAGATCCAGCTCAACGATGTTTGGCAGATGCTATGCATAGACTGGGGGGTGGTAGGGTGTCCAACCCATATCCAGCTGACTTCTTTCCATGGTGGCGATGATAGATGATTGTCATCGATGACTACCCCTATGCAAGGATAGATTTTCGAGGGGACCCGGACATGCCACTACCACCAAGATCGGCATATGGCGATATAGGTAACAAATATCGACCCTCTCCCTTTAAAATTTTTTGAGTTATTTAATTTTTTTGTCTTTTCTTGATTATATGGAATCAAAAAAACATGTTTTTGGGTGATGATATATAGTGACATCTACCATTTGTGTGTAGATGTGGGACCACAGCAGCCAGAGGGCTTCCCTCGTCATAGACGGAGGGGAAGAGGAGATGACATCATGGGTGTGGATGTGGAGCAAATGCTCCAGAGCATTCATACCAACTTCATGAGATTGACACATAGAGTTCCCATGGCGCAAGTTGAGGACTTGCCTGAGGCCATGCAGTGGCAGGTGGTGGGTGTACCACGTGCATGGGTGCGATTATTCCAACGGCTAGCTAGAGCCGTAATGACCTCTGAATGATCACAACCCTCCTCCTCCTCCACAGGATTAGACACCTGGGAGTGTACACCTTTTGCATGACCGTGTATTATATGATGGTGGCTTAAGAGCTCCAATTTTGTATCATGACACTATGTATTATCACATTTTTTATGCATATATAAAAAAATTTATGGTGACCGATTTATTTATTTACATGTGTAAAAATTCTGTTTGTGATTAATTTATTGTGAATGAAACAAATTCCAATCTAACACGTAGTTAGCATATGAGTCAGCAACTTGATTATTATTTCTTGGAACGTGTATATATGTTATATTGTCAAATTGTCATTCTAACAATCTCACACGCAAGAACCTTCTCAATAACGTTGGATCTCTAACATGGTACAAACCATTGAGTTGTGACACTACTAACTCCGAATCAAGACGTACCTCAAGAGATAGAATGCCATGTAAAATGGCATCCCGTAGAAGCTCAATAACGGCATTGTATTCAACAACATTGTTGGAAGATGGCCGTAAACATACACCTCCTAAGGACAATACCTGACCCATAGGAGTATAAATCACCCAAGCAGCAGAGGCTAAGTGTTGAGTGTGACGGCTTGTACCATCCACAAATCCTATGTAGGTGGAAGATTCCATTGACATCTGCCAAAAGAAACGGAAACTAATCACAAACCTGATCACGATAAGAAAAAGACATAACTATGCAAAGTTGTACAATAATATACAACAAGCAGCCTTGGCTAAATATCATGCATAGTATTTTTTGAGATAGAGCCCATTTCTAGGCTCCACCAAAGCTGTTCCTTCGTAATCCACTAACTCATATGCACCCTTCTCTAACACACACTTAACCACGTAAGGACCACGCCACATAGGATTAAATTTCCCTACCCGCAAGGGTTCTTTCAATTGATACCACAAAAGGACCAAGTCTCCTTCACTAAATGCTCTTGGACGGACAGATTTATCATACTAGACCTTAACGCGATGTTTATTGACTTCTAGAGCCACCAAGGCATCCCGACGCTGCTCATCAAGTTGCTCAAGGTGAACCAAATGCTCCTCCAATGGGGAAGTGTCCGGTAAGAGTTCCACAGCTAGCTTCAATGAAGGAATTTCGCATTCAACCAGCAATATCGACTCAACTCCATGTACAAGCTGATATGGAGAAAAACCAGTGGCAGTCTTAACCACGGTTCGATATGCCTACAAAGACGGATATAACATAATCTGCCAATTATTCTTGCTTTGTGCGATGGTTCGTTGGAGAATGGATTTGATTGATTTATTCACTACCTCTACCTGTCCATTCACCTGGGGGTAATAAGAATATGAATGCTCTTGCTTATACCCTAACTTGGATGCCAACTCTTCCATCATACGGTTCTGAAAGTGCGAGCCATGGTCAGTGACAAGCTATTTTGGAACCCTGAACCAAGTAATAATTTGGTTGAACACAAAGTGAGTGGCTGTCTCACCGTCAGATTTTACTGTAGGCATAGCCTCAGCCCATTTTGTGAAATAATCAACAGCCACTATAATGTGATGGTGCCCCCTAGCCGAAGCTGGGTTGCAATCCATAAAATCGAGCCCCCACTTAGTGAAGGGACCGGCGGTGATAATGGGATGTAATGGGGCAGGTTTCGAGCACTTATTACATGCAAACACCTGGCAAGGGTGGCACCTCTTGACCGCATCAACACAATCCTTAAAGATCGATGGCCAAAAATAACCCACTCTTAAAATATTTTGAGCTGTAGAAAGTCCAGATAAATGACCACCACACACCCCTCCGTGGCAATCATTCAGCACTACCTTAGCCTCCTCATGAGTTAAACAATGTCATAAAATGGAATCTACTCCATGACGGTACAAAGTATTGTCCACTATGAGGTAGTTCTTAGAGACATGACGTAATTGTCATCGTTCATCTCACGAGAGGTGAGTAGGGGTCTTCAATGTTTGTAAATATATTATGATATCCCCATACCATGGGTCCAACGTTGAGATTAAGAAGATGTGTTCATCGACAAACATATCTTCACAAACCAACTCCTCGGCCTCGCTTGGGAAATATGATATAAGCTCTGCAAAAATTAAAGACTTCTTCGATTTTGCCGAAACAAACTCGAGATCGAATTCTTGCAGAATGACAATCCATTTATTATAATTTCCCCCAATCATCCTTCAGGTGAGGACGAATTGAAATAGATTGACATGCGCCACAACCAAGGTCTGGTGAAGGAGAATATAATATCTCAACCGCTGAACTGCATGTACGGTAGCTAAAGCAAGCTTCTCGACATGAGAATACCGAATCTCTGCGTCAATAAGGTTTCGGCTCAGATAATATATGACATGCTCTTGGAGCTCCTCATCCTCTTGAACCAAAACCATACCAATCATCTCTAAGGACGCAGCCACATATAATACAAAATTGCGGCTATAATCCGGAGGACTAATCACTGGGGCCGATGCTAGGGCTCGCTTGAGTGCATCAAAGGACTCCTGGGCTCACTCATCCCAATAAAAGGGGGTGTCCTTCTTCAAGAGACGCATGAAGCCTCTAGTCAAATTGGCAAAGTTGACAACAAATCTTCGTAAGAAGTTTGCCATGCCTTGTAAACACTGAAGATGACGAATATTCTTCGGGGGAGACAACTGAAGTATTGCCTCAACCTTCAAAGGGTCGACTCTTATACCCTCTTTAGAAATGATGAATCCTAAAAAACGCCCTGATTTCACACAAAAGATGCACTTATGAGGATTTAGTCTAACCGAATAGTGCCGCCATCTTTCGAATACCAATCTCAAGTGATATGGATGACGCATTCTCATGCGAGAATGAGCAGTGAGATCATCCAAAAATACCTCAATAATTGACTTGAGATCATGGAAAATCAAGGTCATTGCCCGCTGAAATGTAGCTCCGGTGTTTTTAAGGCCCAAAGGCATTTTTCGATATGCAAACATTCCCCAAGGACAAATAAATGTAGTCTTATGTTGGTCCTCAGGTTTAATCTGTATCTGACTATACCCGAAAAATCCATCCATAAAGGAGAACACCTCGCTACCCGCACGCTCATCCAAAATATGATCTATAAACGGTGTGGGGAAGTTGTCCTTAGGACAGGCACGATTCAAATCATGGAAATCAGTGCATATGTGAATCTCTCCCTGCTTCTTATCCACCGAAAGGGGTTTGAAACCCACTCCATCAAGGGAATGGGATAGATGAAACCGGCTTTCAACAACTTCTCTATCTCTGCCTTAATGGCGAGTGCTTTCCTAGGATTCACTGCTCGTAAACGTTGTCGAACAGACTTAGCGTTGGGGTAAGTCTTAATCTCGTGCTCGATAATATGAGGGTCAATACCTGGCATCTCATCATAAGACCAAGAAAAAATATCATGAAATTCCTTAAATAGCTTGGTATATTCTATAATCTCAGCATGGGAACATTCCGCCCCAATATAGACATTCTCTATCGTGCCAGGATTGCGAGAGATGTTGATAGGAATCATTGAAGATATGTTTGCCATGTTTCCATCAGCCATCGGACCAGGAGAGCTTAATGGAACCACAGGACTACCAACTCTCTGACTAAGAACCTCCCTAAAATCCTCATGCTCCAAATGGTCAAGCTCTGGAAGAAAGTATGATCTATGATGAAGTTCCTCCCATGGTGGCTCAACTCCCGACATAGCCTCAATAATTGCTTCATCCGAAGGGAAAACCATATCAAGGTAGTCGTGTGCATGAGAAGACTGTACTGTCCATGCTAGTAGCACATAAGGGTCCTCCTCCTCTGTCCGTGAAGAGGAAGGACTAGGCTCTGTAGCAGACTCGAGGTTAGCTTGATAAGCTATCATGGCTGCAGGCAATAGCATGTCCGTCACGATGGGCTCACTCGAAGTACTCGGTGCAGGAAGAACCCAAGGATCTTCCATCTGACTCATGCGAAAAGACACCGATCTCGTACATGTCGAAGCCTCATCAAAACTAGATCCTATCATGAGGATCGGTGCAGGACAACTAAAGCTTCCCATGAGGGATGGGTACATGCCTACACCCACACTCCTAGTTACCAGCTGAGAATGTTCAACTATCGGGATCGAAGCTCCCGAAGATGCATTAATAGACGAATTCTTGAATGTCATTTGATCAATCGTTACAATCTTCCCTTTATGTGGAAAGCATACAACGTAGAACAAGGAAGAAGCAATGGCTTGCATACTGTACATCTAGTTCCTACCCAGCAAGAGATTGTAGTCAAGGGGCGCATCAACCACCTCGACCTCTATCACAACGGTCTTCCCCCCCAAACAGACTTTAAGGGAAGGAAGGATGCTGTGTGGCCTAAAAGATCTCCCATCGAATGCAGTTAACATAGTCGCTAATTTAGACAGCTCAGGAGAACCCAGACCCTTCCAACAGGACAAAGACATCACAGAAGCAGCAACGCCCTCGTCAATCACAGTGCGTTTGATGGTCATATTAAGACATTCTACGTGAACCAAAAGAGACACATAGTAGGGAAAGCGAGGCTGAAGTCCTGCGGTTTCAAATTTGATCACAGAGGAAGAATCATCATCGTTCACACCAAGGGCAGAAAGCAATTCCTTCCTTTGCGAAGGACAACTCTGAAGCACTTCCAATGCAGACATTGCACCAGAAGTGTGGCCCAAATCCTCGACAACTGAATAATTCTGGCCAGCTCGGGCATTTGGATTATGCCCTGAACGCTTAAGGACTCCCTTAGAAATGTGAGGTGTAGCCTCAGGTTTATCCGTAGGTTTCTCAATGTGCAAAGGGGACCCTAGTGGATCAGGCTCTTTTCTTGGGCTGGGTTGTGATGAACCATAATCTTTTGCACGGGTCACAACTTTCGCAGCACGGACCATGTTAATGCACCCATAACCACTAGTCTCTGGTGGATCATGATCATCATCAGAATGGTCATGGGACTTCGAGTTCATATTTTGATTATGCAGTAAAGGGTTAGTCAGCACAGCTGGGCCTTGTGCCAAGAATCTCGAAGCTTCCTCAATACGGGGGCACAAGTAAGTGAGGTGATCATCCTTACACAACTTGTAAGGGAACTTAACCTTACATTTAGCTTGCTTGTCCCCCCCAGCATTTCTACCATTCTTGTCATTATTGTTAGCATTCTCATTCTTATTCCCACCCTTTCGATTATTTTTGCCCTTTTTTCTATTCCGTCTGGGTTGCTGGTTACCCTTCTGGTCTGACGATTGCACAGAGAGTACACTCGTCGTTTGGGTGGGTTGAGATGAAGCCGTAGCTTGTCCCGAAGCAGATTGGTTGAATGAAAATTGACTAACTTGTTTTGCAACTGAATCTATAGGTTTCGCACTTGCACAACCCACAATGCCATCGGCATGTGGTCCAGGTTTGACTTTGGGATCGAAACTGGAATGAGGAGCATTGGGAATAATCTCATACAACAAACCAGACTGAGCATAAATCAAGTCCAGTTCCTGTGCCCTAAAAATCGCTTGTTCCTCATTCTGCACTACGGATGTGGAAACATCCTTCGCTATATACGGCAATAACTACTTGAGGAACCACTCGAGGAGGAACTCTGGCAGTATAAAAGATTTAATTAATCTCTTCTGTCTATGCCACTCTTGAATATGATCAAAAATATGCGTGGCTTTATCTTGTCGAAATGTCGACAAGAGTTCAGTACCAACGTCATAACGCACTGGTAGCTGGAAGTGATTAAGAAAAGTCATCGCAAGGTCATCGAACAAAGCAAAAGCACCCCTAGGTAACTCTATATACCATTTCGCAGCAGGCCCTATGAGGGTGCGTTGAAATAGTCTCAAACAGACTGAGTCCTGATGTAAGGAATTCAAAGAGCACCATAGGTGAAATGTAGTAACGTGTTCTCTCGGATCCTCTCCCAGTTTTCCCTCGAACTTAGGTATGTCCGAAGGAAGTCTGGTAGGGACAGCCAGCCAAGTCGGGTCATGAGCCACAGGATTGTTTGTCAGTCTCGATAAGTGAGGAAGATTAAGCGTCACGAGGAAAGGGAGCCTAGGATGATGAGTTCGATGGACCACTCCTTGATTCATATAGGGTTGATTACCACCATGGCCTTGGCCATAATTTCCTCCTCCCGTATGACCCGTATAGGGTGGCATGGAAGCACCATAGTGCGGTGGACCTTGACTAGTAGGAGCTACAAAGCCATAATTAGGAGAGTAAGCAGGTTGTTGATACCCGCCTCCATAAGGTGAAGAAACCTGTCCATACTGCGTCCCATCATAGGGTCCATAGGTCATCGCATGCGATGCCCCATGAGACACTCCGTAGGTAGGAAGATACGCTCCTTAAGTAGGGATATACATACCGGAAGTAGGGATAAACACCCTGAAAGTAGTAACATAACCTCTAGAATTATGAACATAGCCTCCCGAAGCAACGGGCGGTATGTAAACCTGAGACACAATCGATCTAGTAACTGCAGTACGGACCTGACTCGTAGCCATGTGCCAACTCGAAGGACCATGTGAATAAGGTGGAGGATGTACATTTCAAGAACTAGGGACAAAGGACGAAGGAATCTGAGTAATGATGTACGTGCTACTGCCTATCGTCACTCGTCTTGGAACTGGTATCCTAATCGGATCGCTAACCCTAGACCTAGGAGGGATATATGATGTAGCTTCCACCACTGGGACGGAAGGTGCAATGTGACTAGTGCTCCCATACCTCTCCACATGGTAAGGAATGAGAGTGCCCCCAGGCATAGTGTTAGGCTCGAATTCGGATTCAACATGAAATGCCAAATAATGGGTAGGAAAACCGGACATAGCATAACTACCGTAGCTAGTGCTGGAAGGTTCAAAATGAGTCTCGGCATCATCCAATATTCCATACCGGTAACGCATCAATGGGGAATCAACCCTAGAGTGAGTAGTTCTATCGTGGATGGTTCCTATCTCAGAAATCACAGGACCTAACTTAGCCAAATCGGGTGAAGGATCGTAAGTAGGAGTAAACTCCCCATCGTCTACACGAATGGGAGTAGGTGGTTCAGGAATATCCTCTAAACGGTCTCCCATGGTGTGTGAATCAATGTGCGACATAGTCTTCCTGGACTGTCTAGGTATCTCTCCTAAAGGAGGAGGAGAAGTAGAAGGCGGAAGTCCTGCTAAATGACGAGAATGGCGAGGAGCCGCACCCGAATCCAAAATGACTCAAAAAAATAGAAAAGACTCTCTATTTACGTAAACCCTAGGCCAACTATCATGCACAGAGCAATCACTAATAAAATATAAAGCCAAATGCAAGCAAACAAGGGCTAGATAAGTGAGATCCCAAATGAAGCAGGTATGTCTCGCCTAGGAGAGGCTTGAGACTCCCATACACAACAAGCGGAGGTATGTAACCAATTATTGTGGCCCTCAGCTTCAACGTGTAAAGCGACTGTGCTGTCTGACCGCAACCTGGTCAGTACACCCACAGAATAAACCCTGTAGAGTACCCCCTTGATATCCTAGGTAAGGCCACTAAGGTCACCTCAATATAATCAATGCTCAGGCGGATAGTCGCAGGTGGGATTGACCGTATGGGTAGGGTAGCAAAGCCTGAAACTCTCGAAAGAGCCCCCAGATACGAATACAATCCTAGAAATGTCTCTGGTGCTACTCAGTTATGACTAGGGGTCATCCCAATCAATAACCGCTCACAATGCCTTGTGCTTAACTCCCTTTTGAGAGGAGGATCCTGAGAAACACTGGTTATACCAAGGATTTCACACACTCACCTAGACAGACACATACATGTTGTTGTTTAGTGATCTTGGAGAATTGACTTACAATGAACTATTCCAAGATCCTAAAACCTAAGCTTGTTGGTGTACCCTATAAAAGAAAAGAGTGTAGTTCATTTTAATTTAGCATTGATTTTAGTTGGCTTTATTACTAAGAAACGGGATATGGTCGTGCAACTAATGGTGTTATGACGCAACATGAAGTAAAATGCACACCTAACAATAAATGCAAATGCATTGTGTCTATGAAAACAGGGTATGCTACTATGTGAAATGCACAATTCTTCTTCAAATGATGAATGCAAATTTTCCTATATGAAGTCCTAACTAGTACTCCAAAGCAAATCTAGTGCAAGTATAATGCAAAGTGCAAAAATGCAATGCACGATGATAAGCAAATGTTTTTGGATTTTTTTAAATAAAATGAGATGCAAAAAGCAAAAGAATGATTCTATGACCCCTAGACTCTGCAAGCACACCCAAACAGCACTCAAGCAAAGCACTAAGGTAAAATAACTCTAATGCACTAATATCAAACAAAAAATCAAAAATGCCATGACAAGAACCTTCTTAAAAAAAAATTAGCCTAAAAAAATGTTTATGGTCAGAAACAGAGGTCTAAACAGACTCAGGCAGTGCCAAAGGAGACTCAGCAAATATCAGAATTCACCCAGCAACCAATTATCTTCCACAAAAAGGCAAAAGCAAGGGCATACACGACTGTTCGCAGTAAACCCACGTGTATACATAGAAATCGCAGAGGAATGCGCGTGTATACGCAACTGTGAGTTAAAAACTCATGTACAGGAAGAAAAGTGTATAAATTCAAGGCAAACAGATAGGCTGAGACAAACTTCACACCAATCAGACTCTACCAGGCATACATGCTCCCAGACCCGACACAGAAACAAGAGAGAAAGAGCAATTCAATTTCATTGAATGCCGATAAAACAACCCCCAAAGGACAACTATTAGGAACTCCCCAGTGGAGTCACCAATTTTGTTACGGAGAGAAATTCCTATGGCTTGGGGTACCACAATAGACAGCTTGACTCCAGAAATCAATCCTTTCCAATATGCAATAGAAATTAAATGTCTAACACTAAAGGATCAAACCTCGTACCTTATTCCGGATGGTTGAAGTAGATCCCCGTTGAGCTTTCCAATCTCCAGCTTGAATTGATATATTACTTCCTCAACAACAAGTAAACAATACAAGCATTCTATATATCATGGAGTTAGATCTATTCCAGCATATATAATCAATAATGTAAAAGCATTTGACATAATCCAATGGATAAAATATTCATTCAAACACACATTATTGGACACGAAAAGATATTTCTATTAATATAAATCAGAGATTACAAGATACAACCTCTGACGGCACGTCTGCAAACCGGAGAAACTGAATCCCCCACTTGGGCCTCCACCACTTCAATCCTCCATCTCTCGATAGCAAGCTCACAAGCAAAAGGAAAGCTTGGGAAGAACACAAAAGTGCTCCAAGGGACAAAGGGATGCAGACTCAAGCATAAGTTTTGGCAACAATGGACTATAGTTTCTTTGCTCTCAATTCTCTCTTATGCCTTCAATGTACCAAGGGGTTCCTTATATAGCTTTTCAAAGGGGTAATGAAAGGTCGAATCCGAGCGATCTCACGGCATAGGGAAGGCCAGGAGTCAAATGAGTCAGATCCATGTCAAGGAAAACTCCAAAAGGATTTGGATTATGCCCACATCTCGATGTACACGGTTTTAGTGGTCAAAACCGCGTATATACGGGCTTATAGGTTTAAAAGTCGCGTGTATCATTTTTCATATGTTTTTAGGGATGATCAAGAAAACATCAAAGGACAAAAAATGGTCCATGGGGTCTAAGGAGTCTGCAGTGGGAAAGGGGAATGCCATACAAAGTGTGATTCATGTGGAGTGGTGAAATCAGCTAGCAAATCCAAAATCATAGATCAGTGGATTCTCAGCCGATTTGACTGAAATCAATCAGATCTAAATCAGATTGACTGGATCTGACAAATCCTTGATGAAAGGAGGTGATCAAATCAGATCCAGAGTTGATCTTCAGCAGTCTTTATGGGGAATTGTGCCCTCTCTCTCTCCTCCACACGTGTGGACTCTCTTGGATGCTCTATGGACTAATGTGTCGGTTTATGGGTTGATGTGTCAGCTCAATCAGCCCCCCAATTGACAAGTAGGGTCAGTTCAGCTTCAGATCTGCATTGATTGACTTTCCATCAGCTGATTTGATCTGTATCCTTGAGATTTGTGCCCCCCCTGGGATGGATCTCTTGGTTTTTGTATATATCCAAGCATAAGCCTCCTCTTCCAAGCTAGTTAGAGTTGGATTGAAGGGCTTTCTATTGTAATACTATTGTAATCTTTTGATTGTTGAAATAAAGAAGCTTTGGAGGCCAAATGGTGTAATGCTCTCATATGTGTGGATTAAGCATTGTCTTACGGCTATTGATGTTGTCGGCTCTTCTCTCAATTTCTGCATATGAACCTTGTCTGGCTTAAACAATTCAGTTGAATCAATAGGAGTATAGTTGGGTAGGTAAGGTTACTTGTTTTTCTTATATCTCATAGAATATATGTTATAAGATCTAGATTTTACATGCTTAATAAGTTTATTTACATGTAATTCTTGTCTCTTTTTCATATATCTATCCAGATCTCATGAGGTTTCGTGCAAGATTGTGTGTTTAGCTTTCAGGTAGCAAGGATTGGAAGAGCTGTGGATCTATTTTGACTCCACTATATGTCCAAAATCTTTGTGAGGACATTTCCCCTCTGTATTCCACTAACAAGTTTCCATTGCAGATCTGCTTCAGCAACAAGCACTTCTCTTCTCCTTTTCCTCCTTCAAAATCAATCTTTTTTTACCTGGTTACTTTGTTCACAGCTTTGATATTGTTTAGATCTATTATCTTAAATTAAATTTAACATATATCTATCTCCTCAAAGCCCATAATCTAGATCTTGTTCTTAAAAGGTTTGCATAAGCATTCTAGATCTAGCTTCAGGGAAATCGTCCTTCTTGCATGGAATTTTAAAGAGAATTTGTAGCTTGCATGCATTAGATTTCTGTTTTCTGTTATAAAATATTAATCTAGCAATCCGTAAGATCCCAAGGAAAGCTTGCTTTCCTTGGTTCCCTTTTTACATTTTTTTTTTAACTAGTTTTAACTTATCTTTTTTTGGTTAAAAGTAAGCTGACCCAAAGGTACTTTCAGAGTGCTTTTGGGAATATTTCAGTCTAATAAAATTGATTTTTTTTTAGCAGGTATAAAATAAAAGAGGAGGAGCTGCTGTTTGAAAGTGACTTTTGGGCCTTCGAAATCCCCCCAGGGGTCTCCCTTTCTGACAGAAATCTTTAATTTTTGCACTTTGTAAGCTCTTAGTTTCATTCTGTAAAAGAATCAAGAGGAATCATATCAATTTCATGATATTGTAACCACTGGTAATAAAAATAATTCTGAATAGGCTCTTTCGAGCCCATTCCCCATCCCCCTTGGGGGATTTGCGTCCGTGTCATTTTTTGCTTTTCGTTCATGTTTTTTCAATCTAGCGTAGTACTAATGTGTAGGGTAGTATAATTTGATTTGAAATCAATTCCATATTCCATTTCTATTGGTATGAAAGTAACTTTAATACCTACCCCACGAGCCTCCTTTTAAGTCGAAAGGTGAAGAAAGGTTCGTGGTAGTCTAATTAGAAAATTGTGGTTTGCTTATCTTTTTATGTTTCATTCGCTATCATCATTTGTTTTAGTAACCATAATAAAATCAACCCCTCCTTGATTCCCTGATTGAGGTCCACTTGGACCGAAAGAGGTTCCTGGAGGGTTTTCTTTTTAACAAGAACATCCATCTCAAAATTTACTAAAATTGACAAGACTCTAGTGTGTATGCTCTGCACTTGGCTACGGTTCATCCAATCAGTTAAGCTGTATCAAAATCACTTGAGTGACTAGTATAATTAGGATTCACTCTCCCAAATTGACAAACCATCAAGTGAAAATCCAACACCTAGATCAAACCATTACGGTGGCAAAATACCCAAAGGAAGCGGGAATTTCTGAAAAGTGACCTCAGGGCGTCGATCTCTGTCACACCCTAATGGGTGCATTATGAACAATAGCCCCAGAGACTCCATTCATCCCACATATTCCTTGCGGGTAGCCGTGAACGTTTAGTTTTGGACATACTCCAAGTACTCTTGGGTATATCTAGAGTCCACCCCTTCGCCTAATTTTAATCAACTCATATTTCACATTAACTTAAAACGTA